>LT934116.1:764686463-764696622 GCA_900231445.1 Triticum turgidum subsp. durum
GACCTCCCCGCGGCCGCGACAAGGACGAAGAGGACGACGGTGATGAAGACATGGATGATGACGAGACCGATGAGCAGGAGTTTCAGAAAGGCACAGAGGTCCTGTGCGTTGACGGTGGTGCTTCTCTGCATACTTCACACCACCAACTCAAGCAGTGGATGCGGGAAGTTAATGCAGCAGAACCATCCGTAGAGTCATGCAAGCCTCTGAAATGGTCCAGCACGCCTATCATTTTTGATATTGAGGACCACCCTGATCGCATAACTGCGGTCGGGTGCTTGCCGATGTTGGTTTCACCAACTATCCACAACCTCAAGGTCACTAAGATGCTAGTTGACGGCGGGGCCGGCTTGAACCTGATCTCCTCCGCGGTGCTCCAGAAACTCCAGATCCCTGACAGTGAGCTCGAAGAAACCGGCACATTCCAAGGAATCAACCCGGGAAGGAGAAAGCCGACGGGAAAGATCACGTTGCCGGTCACATTTGGCAGCGAGTTGAACTTCAGAACTGAGAGGGTTACTTTTGACGTTGCTGACTTTCCATTACCATACAATGGGATACTCGGCCGTCCAGCGCTTGCCAAGTTCATGGCGGCCTCTCACTATGCATACAACATGCTCAAGATACATGGCCCGATAAGTGTCATCTCTATCCCTGGCGACAAGAAGGATGCCCTTATCTGCGCCGACAAGATCTACCGGGAAGCAGCAGCCGCAGCAGACCGCAAATCACTTGCCGCTGAAGCTCCCGAGGGGAAGAAGAAGACCAAGTCCGGCAAGAGTTCTGATGCCCACTCCGGCAAGCGCACCTCCTTGGAGTGCTGCGCTACCGTCGAGGACGCACCATCGAGCTCCACCGGCAAGTGTAAGAAGGCGATGGCAGCTCCACCAGAGACCAAGAAGGTGTCCGCCAAGGAGGATGGCACTGGTGGTACTTTCACCATCAGTGCCACTCTCGACCCCAAATAGGAAAGCGCGCTCGTTGCTTTCCTGCGGGCGAACGTCGACGTGTTTGCGTGGCAACCTCTGACATCTCCGGTGTTCCCAGGAAAGTAATTGAGCACCACCTAGCTGTTTGTCCTCATGCGCGGCCCGTCAAGCAGAAAGTCAGGAAACAAGCAGTGGAGCGCCAAGAATTCATTGCAGAAGAAATCAAGAAGTTGGAAGCAGCAGGCCTGGTCAGAGGAGTGCTCCATCCCACGTGGTTGGCAAATCCTGTTGTCGTGCACAAGGCCAATGGAAAATGGAGGCTTTGTATAGACTTTACCGATGTCAATAAAGCTTGTCCCAAGGACCCATTTCCCTTGCCGTGCATAGACCAGATTGTTGACTCCGCACCCGGATGTGATTTGCTTTCATTTCTTGATGCATACTCAGGATACCATCAGATCTTGATGGCAGAAGAAGATGAGGAGAAGACCGCATTCATCACCCCATGTGGCACATACTGTTTTATGTGGATGCCCTTCGGGTTAAAGAATGCTGGTTCAACATTTGCAAGGGTAGTCCATGTCGCTTTTGAGCCCCAGATACACAGAAATGTGGAAGCCTACATGGATGATATAGTGGTCAAGAGCAAGGACAAGGCAACCCTGATTCAAGATTTAGACGAAACCTTTGCAAATCTGCGCAAGATCAACCTCAAGCTTAACCCCGAGAAGTGCGTGTTTGGAGTCCCTTCCGGCAAGCTTCTCGGGTTTTTCGTGTCTCAGCGGGGGATTGAAGCCAATCCCGACAAGATTAAGGCCATCGAGCAGATTGAAGCACCAAAGCGCGTCAAGGATGTACGAAGACTTGCCGGTTGCGTGGCTGCTCTCAGCAGGTTTATCTCTCGCTCTGCTGAGCGCGCCCTACCATTTTTCAAAATATTGAAAAAGGCAGGTCCAATGAAATGGACTCCGGAAGTGGAGGCTGCGCTGCAGGACTTGAAGAGTTACCTGTCCTCCACTCCAATACTTGTCGCACCTAGGCCACAAGAGAAGTTGCTGTTGTATCTAGCGGCAACCAATCAAGTGGTTAGTGCTGCGTTAGTAGCGGAGAGGGAGGCGGATGATGAGCCAGCAACCACGGCAAGGGCATCCAGCGACAAGCAGGGGGCTTCGCCGACAAGCTTTGGTCCTGACAAGGATGGATCTACGCAGGTGCGCGAGGAGGTGCAAAAGAAAATGGTGCAGCGCCCAGTTTACTTTGTCAGCTCCTTTCTGCAGGGGGCTAGGTCAAGGTACTCTGGTGTGCAAAAGTTGCTTTTCGGCCTTCTCATGGCCTCGAGAAAGCTGCGCCATTACTTCCAAGCACATGAGATCACAGTTGTCACTCGCTTTCCGCTAAAGAGGATACTGCAAAATCCAGAAGCAACGGGCAGAATTGTCGAGTGGGCACTGGAACTTTCAAGTTTTGGCCTCAAGTTTGAAAGCACTTCAACTATCCAAAGTAGAGCATTGGCAGAGTTCATAGCAGAGTGGACGCCAACTCCAGAGGAAGGAATTCCAGAAACGAGTATCCCCGTCAAGGAGGCAAGCAGATGTACTTTGATGGTGCCTTCTCGCTACAAGGCGCCGGTGCTGGCGTGCTGCTTGTCGCACCCACCGGAGAGCACCTCAAGTACGTAGTCCAAATGCACTTTCCCAAGGAGCAAGCAACAAACAATACTGCAAAGTATGAAGGCTTGCTTGCCGGTCTCAGGATCGCAGCAGACCTTGGCATCAAGAAGCTCATTGTCAGGGGTGACTCACAGCTTGTTGTTCGCCAAGTGAACAAGAATTATCAGAGTCCGTTGATGGAAGCTTATGTTGATGAAGTGAGGAAGCTAGAAGAGCACTTTGACGGCATACAGATGGAACACGTTCCAAGAGCTCAGAACGACAATGCTGACGGCCTGTCAAAGTGCGCCACACTTAAGTTACCTGTGGAACCAGGGATCTTCGTGCTCAAGCTGACTCAACCATCTGTGACACCATCGACTGGACAGAGCAAGAAAAGGAAGTTGGTTTCTGGTGACTACTTTCCGGCAGAGCTCCCTGAAGCCGCCGCCAAGAAGGTCCCCAAAATCAACACCGAAAATGCTGAGGGGCAGTTTGCTCCGACAAGCCTTAGGGTTTGTTCCGTTGAAGCAGACGCTCCCGACAAGTTTTGCCCCAGCAAGCTTGTCGGGGGACATCGAGCTCCGGCTGAGCCGCAGGTTTTTGCCGTAGAAGCTGATGTTCCCGCAGCAGCAGATGTGCCTTTAGTCCTTGTTGTCGAGCCGCAAGCTCTAGCATGGGCACAGCAAATTGTCAGCTTCCTTCAGACAGGAGAACTTCCCGAAAAGCAAGAAGAAGCGGAAAGAGTAGCCCGGCAGTCAAGTATGTACAAGTTTGTTGACAACACACTGTATAGAATAAGACTCAACAGTGTGAAATTGAAGTGTATTCGCCGGGAAGACGGGCAACAGCTGTTGGCAGAGATACATGGAGGCATATGTGGTCACCACATTGGCGCAAGGGCACTTGCCAGCAAGGCGTTCCGGCAAGGTTTCTTCTGGCCGACAGCCCTCCAGGATGCAACTGCACAAGTAACCAAGTGTGAAGCGTGCCAGTTCCATTCCAAACAGATACACCAGCCAGCTCAAGCTCTCCAGACGATCCCTTTATCCTGGCCATTTTCGGTCTGGGGGCTCGACATCCTCGGCCCCTTCCCCCGAGCTCTCGGGGGCTTTGAGTACTTGTACGTTGCAATCGACAAGTTCACAAAGTGGCCGGAAGTGGAACCAGTGAGGAAGGTGACAGCACAGTCAGCGGTCAAGTTCTTCAGGTCGATTGTTTGCCGTTTCGGAATCCCTAACAGGATCATCACCGACAACGGCACGCAATTCACGAGCCGCACCTTCATGCAGTACGTCCAAGATCTTGGCGCCAAGGTCTGCTTCGCTTCTATTGCTCATCCGAGAAGCAACGGTCAAGCGGAGAGGGCAAATGCTGAAGTGTTGCGTGGGCTCAAGACCAGAACTTTCGACAGGCTGCGCAAGTGCGGAAGGAACTGGATCGAGGAGCTGCCGGTGGTTCTTTGGTCAATCAGGACGACGCCAAATCGAGCCACTGGCCAGACACCTTTCGCTCTAATCTATGGAGCAGAGGCAGTTCTCCCCACGGAACTCGTATACGGGTCACCTTGAGTGCTCGCTTATGATGAGCTTGAGCAAGAGCAGCTGCGACAAGATGACGCGCTGCTCCTTGAGGAAGACCGTCTTCAGGCTGCTGTACGAGCTGCTCGATACCAGCAAGCTTTGCGCCGCTACCATAGCCGCAAAGTTAATGCCAGAAGTTTCGAGGAAGGCGACCTTGTTCTTCGGCGCGTTCAATCCGCCAAGAATTCAAAGAAGTTGACGCCAAAGTGGGAAGGCCCTTATCGGGTGAAACGAGTCACTAGGCATGGCGTTGTCCGCCTTGAGACCGAAGATGGCATTCCGGTGAGCAACTCCTGGAACATTGAACATCTTCGTAAGTTTTACCCATAGGGCGCGGTGGCTGGAAGCTGTTCCAGCAACCACTTTTGTACAAGTCTTGCCGCTGTTGCATGTAATCCTTCGTACAAAGCCGGGCGCAGACCCCGTGCATAAATAAAGCTCATGTGCTCCGCACATACTGTCGATTTCATGCTTTCTTTCTTTTTTGCATGTACTATCTGACATTTTGTGCAGCACCAGCCTTCGGTAAGAAATAACGAGCCGTAAGGCTCCATATCTTTATTTTCTCTTCTTTCTTTTTCTCAAAAAGGAAAGGTTCCTTCGCACACAAGTTTGCCGGGGGGAAGGAGAAGATAACGGTGTGGACCAGGCGTCGTTCAAGAAAGTTCCGCCTTACCGGGAAGCAAACGACGGAAAAGATAAGTTGCCAGAGTTTGAGCAATCCGTTTTCAAGTTTTAAGTTATTTTCCTTGAACGACCGTGCTTTGTATGGAAAACCTGTGCGCAGAGGAACCAACTCGTAGCTAGTTGCGCCCTTACTTTCTTTCGAGTCCGCTCAACAACTTAAGTGAGCTACGACTAGTTGTGACAAGGTTGCTTGTCGGTAGCGGCACCGCTAGCAGGCTGCTGACGTTCCGCACTCAGCGCTCGCGGCAAGGGTGCCTGCGCCGGCAAGTTCCCTAAAAAGCGTAGGGCAGAAACATACAAAGCCAAGAGTCAAGCGAAGGAAATAACATAGCAATCAATATCCAAAATTAAGCTATATTACAAAATAACTTGTCGCATCTCTAATAGACCGTTTTCATGACATGACTAGCAGCGGCAAGAAAAGAAGAAAACGGGCGGCCTAATCCACGTGGCCACCATCGACCCTCTTGACTTCATTCACCTTGTCCACAATGGGTGCGACAAGGACTTTGAGCACCTCCAGATCAGCATCCGCCGGCAGCTTCTTGAGGACGTTGGTGAAGTTGAGGCCTGGATTGCGGAAGGCCACTTTCACCAACACCTTCTCCAGAACTCTGGCGCAGATCGTGCGCGGCTCGTCGGCCAACTGCTTTGGGATCTTCTCTCGGAGCTGCTGGAGGGCCGTTGCCACGCCTTTGAAGAACAGGGTGAGCTTGGCGCTGGGTGGGAGATTCTCATCGCAGGAGTACCCAAGTCCCCCACTCCCAACTGCGTCAGCTTCCCGTCAATGACTGCAGCGATGTTCACGAGGCTCTCCATCCAGAGCTCCACTGTATCCTTGAAGGTGTTCTGGGTTTCGGCGGCCCTCGCCAGCAGCGCTTCGTTGCCCTTGATCTCCTCCTTCAAGGCCACCTCCCGCTCCTTGGCGCCGTCCAGCGTCTGAGTCAAGGAGGCCAGCTTCAGCTCAAGGTCAGCATTGGAGTCCTTGGCGGCACCTAACTCCTTGTTCCTCTCGGCAAGGAGACCCTGCAGCTCGCCGTGAGCGGCGGCATCCTTCTCGCGCTCAAGCTTGAGCGCGGCAAGCTCCTCGCCGCTCGCCTTCAGATCAGCCTCCAGCTGCGCCACCTTTGTCTCCAGCTCCTTTTTGGCAGCCTCGGCAGCCGCGGCAGCGTCCTTTGCTTCCTTGAGAGCCCCGCCAAGTGCTTGCTCGCGCGCGGCAAGATCCTTCTCGTGGCTGTCTAGGTTAACTTTGCGCTGCGCCAGCTCGCCTTCTTGCGCAAATAGCTTCTCGCCGGCAAGCCGCTGCTGCTCTTCGGCTTCGGCCTTCTCAAGATTGAATGCCTTCCGCGCGTCGACGAGCTGCGCCCTCTCCTCTGCAATGGACCAGAGAGCTTCCTGGCCGAGGCCCCGGAGCTCCTCCGTGCGCTTCTCAATATCCACGCTCGCCTTCGCGACAAGCACCTCCCGGGACTCCAACTTGGCTTGGCGGGCGTGGTAGAGCGACATCAGCCTCCGTAGCAGCCGCTCCTCCTCAGGCTCGTCGCTGCTGCTTCCCGGTGCGTCGACAAACGACAGCCCCGCGGAGGCAAGCACTTCTCCATCAAGAGCTTCTCCTTCAACTGGCGCCCTGGAACTTGAAGCCCAGGGGAGCTTGATGAAGATGCCCTCGCTGGCCTTCAGATAGGCGCCGGGCTGGGGCTCCTCGGAGCCTGGCGCTGCGGTAGCGGCGGAGGGATCGACGGTCGGTGTAGCGCCTGGCGCTCCTGCGGCCTCAGGGCCGTCAGTGCGATCGCCGGGTCCCTCGCCAGCTTCTGCGGCGGCAGCCTTGGCGGCCTCTTCGTCGGCGGGCTCGTCGATGACGGCTCCTTCTTCGGTGGCCGCGGCATCATCAGCATCGCCGCGCACGTTCTCCTCGCCACCCGCCTCGGTCTCCATCGGCTCCGTGGAAGGTGGATCTGGCGACCGGAGAAGAAGGAGAAAGTCAAGAAGATATCCAAACAGAAAAAATCAGAAGAAGAACACAAGGGAAGTATCATGCAAGGGATTACCTGTACTGGGATCCACGGTCATGAGCTCCACCACCGGGGGGTCGCTAGTGCTGCCTCTTGCCGGAGACTCCTCCCTTGCCGGAGAACGCTCCCTTGCCGGGGAATCCTCCCTTGGCGGCGTAGTGGAAGCAGCTGGCACGTCGGAGGTAGTTTCCAAGCCCTCCTGGTGAAGCTGTTCTGCTCCTACACAAACAAACCAACAGTCTGATGTCAGCAAAGAAAAGAGCACCCATGTGCGCCCAACAGCGGGAAATAAGTCGTATACTTACGCTGGGGGCTGCTTCACGGAGAAGTTGTCGGGTCCGGTAAGGTGGTCTCGGGCGCACCCCCTGCCGTCGCGGTGGGCTCGTCCTCGATGATAACCACCGGCACCTTGGCTCTCTTCGCTGCTCTTTGAGCCAACGTCCTGAAGAGGAATAGGTTCAGATCGAAGCAAGTCAGATACAAGGCAAAGCAACAAAATTGAAGAATTACAAGTACAGCGGTAAAGTCTCACTCTTCTTCCTCCTCATCGGAGCTGAGTGCGGAGAGGTCGAATTCCGGCCCACCCTCGGCGCGACGAGGCAGAGGAGTAGGGTCCCTCGGCCGCTTGGCGGGCGCAGTGGCGGTGACCCGGGAAGGCCCCGCTCCGGTTGCCGCAGCGGTGCGAGGCGCTCCCGCGGCAACATCACTTGTCGCGGCAGAGCGTGTCGCGCGGCGTGACGGCTGCTGACTCCTTTGCCGCCCCACTGCGTCCCCGGCCTTGCGAAGACGCCTTCTTGGTGGCGCTGGGGGCTCCGCCTGCGGCAAGCGACCTGGAGATGGTGGGCCGCTCGCATCCTCGGCGGGCTCGCTCGACTCGGCGTCAGGCGCGGCAAGCTCTTCCTCGCCGTCAAGCCACTCTCGCTCGGCAAGGCTTGCCGCTGCTTCTGCCTCTGCCTCCTCCACGGTGAACCCGAACTCGCCCGCGGCAGCAGCTGCCGCCGCCTCTTCCGCCCTGGTGGTGATGCGCTGCATCTCCTCCTCGGTGGTGTCGCGGGTGAGGCTCCTCTGCTCGTCGGCGCGAACCGCCACCTCCACCAGGCCGTCAAAGAACTGCTGCACAACGTCGTCCGCTGGCTCTTGCCACGTTGGGACAAGACCATGCGAGTCGCACAGCGGCATCATCGCGCGGATGCGGTCGAGCGAAGAATTGTTGCATAGCGGGACGACCCCCGCCGGCAGCCTGAACCACTCTGGATGTTGGGAGTCGTGCTTGAACAGCTCCTTGAGCATCGCATCCAGCTCTAGCATAGTGAAGTTAAAATTGAGGCCCGGGCGCAGCCTCATGATATCCGCCGGACCACCGAACTCCCAAGCAGGTCTCCACCTCTCTTGCAGGCGGGCGATGCGGCGGCGGAGAAAGTCTGCACCTACGGCACCCACCGTCAGCCCGGCAAGCCTGAGGCGCAGGATTCTGGTAACAGCGATCTTCAGCCTAGCGTCCTCTGGGGCCAGGCTGCTCCAGTCGTTGCAGCATAATACTGGAACTTGGCGCAAGGCGGTGAATGGCTGCGGGTTCTCCTCCATGATCCAAAACCAATCAGCTCTCCACTCCTCCCATTTGCTGTGGAGCTCTCCTTCCAGATATGCCTCTTTCTTGCCGGCCCTCGAGATCCAGGCGATCCCGCCAGATAGAGGCTCTCCTCTCTCGACCCGGGGCATGAAGTAGTGGCGGAAGAGGGCTACGTTTGGGTGGACTCCGACAAAGTTTTCGCAGAGATGTGCGAAAACTGCCATTGTCAGAACGGCGTTGGGGGTGAAGTCAAGGAGATGAAACCCGTAGGTGTTCATGATATCACAGAAAAACTCCGAGAAGGGCGGGCAGAGCCCGCAATAGAAGAACAGTGGGAAGAAGGGATATCCGTATGGAGCCCGTTTCGAAGCGGCGGCAGAGAGTACCTTTGTGCGCGGATGCGCACGCGTCTCCGTCGACCAGAAGAGGTAGAACCACTCCCTCAGCCCCGCCGCGTCGAGCTCGGCGGGGAAAGTGGCCCGCTCCTTCCGCAGCGCCTCGAGCCGCAGCGCCTCGGCCAACTTCGCGACCTTCCTGGTCTTCAGAGCCATGGCGAAGGTGGTGGGGGAGATCGATGGCGTTGGTGGCGACGGCGGGGATGGGGGGCGGAGCGCTGCTCTCTCTCAGAAAGGGGGAGCGGCGGAGATTTTGGAGTAGTAACCGGCGAGGTAAGCAACTGCCTCTGTTTCCTCTGCTTATAAAGAGGAAGGGGCGGATGTTACGCTTTTCCGAATAAAGAAACCACCCACGATCTCTCCCACGACGCCGCATTCAACGCGTGCCGTTCGGAGAGGGCGCGGTGGATGCGGAGTAGGAAACGGCACGATCCAGGCCGCGCGTGCCCGTGCCCTGTTTTGGGCCTGGCCCGACAGCATTCGGCACCATGTATGGCCCAGGCCCGGGGGCTCCTGTCGGTGTACTAGAGTAGGGGTACCCTAGTATCCCGAACTTGTGCACGGGCAATCGCAGCACCCCGCGGCAAGGCTTGCCAGGCGACCGCCAAGATCCTCTGTGGCTCCTTAGGAGAAAAGACCCCGGCAAGAGGAGCTTGTCGGGAAGCCATTCAAGAACAAAGCACTCAAGCCAAGAAGACAAGGCCCCGGCAAGAGGAGCTTGCCGGGAAGGCCAACCAAGGCATCCCAAGAAAGCTTGCCGCGATGCACCACGCGTCCCGGCAAGGCCCGGTGAGCGACAAGCTCCCGGGCCCGACAAGACGACGACTGCGGCAAGGCTCTTGCCGCGGCAAGCAACCACTACGCACCCACGCTCCAGTGCATCCACCAACGTGTCGTCCTGAGACCCTTCCAGGCGCGCGTGGCGAGAGGCTGTGCAGCCAGGGGTGCACGGTGGTAAGCGGCGCTGACAAGAAGGCCATCGTGGCGCTCGGTGGCGTGCCTGACGGTCTCTTTCTGCACTGTTTGGGCGACACAGACGGGCATTTAATGCCTTTGTCTCCTACCGTCAGGGTTAGGTACGATACACTGTATCTACAGTATAGGTAGATGTACCTACCGCATTCTTATTCCATTTTTGCCCTTTTGTCTGCGTTGCCACCTGTCGGTGACCCCTTGAGCATATAAAAGGAGGCCTGTGCGCAACGTACAGGGGGTTCGGACCCATTCGAAGATACGAACACTCTCACGCTCGGTTTCGTAGCGCTGATCGCTCCTGAGCAAGAACTCAATATACACATAGATGCAGCAGTAGGAGTATTATCTCTCTGGAGAGC
>LT934116.1:764696979-764749976 GCA_900231445.1 Triticum turgidum subsp. durum
GTAATGTCAACAATAATAATTCATGCTCCCCTACATCCAATTAGATATATATATATATATATATATATATATATATATATATATATATATATATATATATATCACTAGAACGTAAAAGTGCGCGTTGCCGCACCCGTATGTTTTATGGAAATAATAGAAAAAGATTCAATTATATGAGAAAATTTGGACATCACACAATAAGAGAGAGAAAAGGAGCATCTTGTAAAGTACATCAATACACTACTTTTAGGGAATAGAACATCTATACACTTATGGTGGGGTATACAAGTTTTAAAATTCACACGGATGACACTGCCATCTAAATTAGCATTGGAATGTCAATGTACAAAAAATTTTGTCTGACATTCATTTGGTAAGACATTCGAGTAAGTGGTGGAGGATATGTCGATGGCACACGTCACCGTTCGTAGCCTTGACATCTTAGATGTTGCACAAAGGAAGAAAATGAATAAAGAATGATGCAATAGTACTATATGTAGCCAAATACTCCCGTCACTTATAACCGGACGGTGACGGGAACTCGGGAACGCAACAGCCGGCCACCTTCTGCACCATTAATAAACAGCAAATTAATCAGGAAAACACAGGCTGCAGCGCCATATATTTTGGTTTTTAGAGAACAACGCCACAGATCAGCTGGCCCAATCACTCCACAGATAGAAGAACTCACCTCGCGGCCCAACAGCCCGGTTCATGAGAAGGTGCCTAGAAAAGCATGTGGAGCAGCAGCCCTTTTCATGTGTTGGTTTGTCAGCTTGTGGAAGCGGATGAGGCGGACGAGGCCCAGAGAATGCCGCGGGACGATAGAATCATCTGATGTGTTCGTGTGCCTAATCGGACGGCTTAGGACCCAAAATCGCTGTGAGAAGGCATAGTTAGCTCAATTTTACTGTTTAGTAATGTTCTTTCCAACATGCTGGGCTTGCCAAAGGATAAAATGAAAAAGGAAAGGTGAAGATCACCGTGACTCTTGCATAAGGTAGAGGATAATAATAAAAGATAGGCCCTTCGCAGAGGGAAGCAGAGGTTGCATGCGCTTTTATGATTGATGCACAAAATCTTAATGCAAAAGAACGTCACTTTATATTGCCCCTTGTATGTGGAACTTTATTATGCAGTTCGTCGCTTTTATTACTTCCACAACAAGTTCGTACAAAGCTTATTTTCTCTGCACTAATAAGTCATGCATATTTAGAGAGCAATTTTTATTGCTTGCACCGATGACAACTTATTTGAAGGATCTTACTCAATCCATAGGTAGACATGGCGGACTCTCATGGCTAAACTGGTTTAAGGGTATTTGGAAGCACAAGTAGTATCTCTACTTGGTGCTGAGAATTTGGCTAGCATGAGGGGGAAAGGCAAGCTCAACATGTTAGAGAATCCATGACAACATACTTTATCTCAGATATAAGAAAACATAACTCATCACGTTGTCTTCCTTGTCCAACATCAACTCTTTAGCATGTTGTATTTTAATGAGTGCTCCCAATCGTAAAAGATGCCAATGATAATAGATCTATATGTGAAACCTCTCTTTCTTTATTACTTTCTATTAATTGCAACGATGACCAAAGCTATATTTGCCAACTCCGAACAACTTTTAATCATCATACTCTTTCTATGTGAAGTCATTACTTTCAATAAGATCAATATGAACTCTTTGTTTCTTTTTATTCTTTTTCTTTTATTCACCCAAGATCATGGCAAAATAATCAAGCCCTTGACTCACACTAATCTTTATTATATATAGCTCACGGACTCGATTACATAGAGGGATCCTAAAGCAAAATTTCAAAACTAGATCATGCCATGACTTTATTCTACTAAATCAAGATACTACTAATAGGATCGAACTAAGAAAAACGGTAAAGATAGGAGTTGTGATGGTGATACGATACCGGGGCACCTCCCCCAAGCTTGGCAGTTGCCAAGGGGAGTGCCCATACCCATGTGATTATATCTCCTTCTTGGTTGGTGAAGGTGGAGGTGTTGTTGATGATGCAGGCTTGTCGTCCACCTTCCATGGCATAGGATCACCATCATAGAAGGATGATTGAGTCTCTAGAATCCTCAAATCTGCAGCCAAACTCATCCTTTTGAATCTATATTCATACTCACAGTTTTATTTTGCAGATCATAGATTTGGGCTTGGAGGTGCTCGATTGTCAGGACCCCGACTCAATGCCACATCGATCTAGCATGTAACACCTCATATCACTTTGCGGCCTCACGCACGGTATTCCCACGGGTGTCGCCTTACCTTAGCCCGGGACCGTTTGCGCCTTTTGGCACACGTATATGATAGTGTCGCTAGCATCCATATGATAAGGAGCCCGGGCTGACATGGCTAGTCGTAAACCCAAAGTGGCACAGACTTACAGGGACAGGCATCCATGACCCAGCATCGAACGTGTCGGTCATCAGCGAGTGAAACCAGGCTGTAGCACTGGGCTAGCAGGACTCCGGTGAACCGGGCTGTAGCGGGCTAACAGGACTCCGGTATTCATCGCGTGACATTTCCCCGAAGGGACAGACACAGGAACGAAGAAGGACACATGCCGGCCAGCCTAAGTGTTCCGGAGCAGTAGCAAGCTACCATGGCTCAGTGGAAACACTAGGAGACATTTCCCGGTAAGAGAGGCTACTAAGGATAAACAACTAGATAGTCAGATCCCACACATACCAAGCATTACAATAACATACACACAATATGCTCGATATGTGCAAATACAACATGGCATCACAAAATGACTCTACGACTCAAGTAGTTTATTCGATAGGCTCCGAGGAGCGAGATATTACAAACATGGGTCTCATAACCCAACACTCAGAGCATACAAGTCAAAGCACAAGCGGAAGCTATCATGTCTGGGTACAGACATCTATAAATGAAAAAGGCTGAGAAGCCTGACTATCTACCAGATCCTGCCGAGGGCACAAGATCGTAGCTGAGGTATCAAGCTAAACGTCGAAGTCCCCGCGGAACTACTAGCGAGACTGAGGTCTCTCTGCAAAAACATAAATAGGCAAACGTGAGTACAAATGTACCCAGCAAGACTTACATCAGAACTAACTACATATGCATCATTATCAACAAAGGGGTGGTGGGGTTTAACTGCAGCAAGCCAGCTTTGACTCGGTGGCTATCCTGAACTACGACTGCAAGTAACTCTTTTGAGGTGGCGCACACAAGTCCACATATTCACCATATCAATACACCACTATGGATCCGCTCCCGTCTCCCTACGAGAACGCCATCCATAGCACTCACGCTTATCTTGCGCATTTTAAAGTATCCACTTTCACTTGTCTATGAACTGATATAAGCAACCCAGAAGTCCTTTACCGCGGACACGGCTATTCGAATAGATGATATTAACCCTGCAGGGGTGTACTTCTTCATACATGTTTCCACCACTTAGCGTCTGCACACGACATGTGCTCGGCAGACTTCAAGCGAAAGCCGACGTGGGTGTAGACCACGACCTACCTAAACACTCAAGTCTCTAGTCCAGGTTTATCGCCTATTCGGGTTCCATCCATGAGGAGATCCGGCCGGAGTTTCGCTCACAGCCCCAAACGATGTGAACAGGGTTCCGTGACACCAAACGGGCGCCCGGTTTACCCGGCCACGTGCCTACCGCATCACAGCCCACCCCTACGGTCAGCACTGTCCACGGCCTCCAGCATACTACAAACACCAGAAACTACTTGCAACTCCTGGACAGAGGACGAGGGTGAATAAGAAGTCGAGCGGGGTCATATTTCAGGGCCCAATGTATGGTAGTAGCTGAATCATGGATCACAAACACAGAACTCAGTTCCTAAGGACGGCTTCAATGAGACAACCCACCATGTACTCCTACATGGCCTCTCACCGCTACCTTTACCAAATCGTATTCACACACTTAGCTCACACACAGTAGGACATGTTCACACACCTCTGATTCATCCCGGATGAATCAGACCTGACTCGACTCTAAGCAGTAGCAGGCATGACAAACAAGCATGAATGAGTAGGCACAACAGGGCTCAAACAACTCCTACTCATGCTAGTGGGTTTCATCTATTTACTGTGGCAATGACAGGTCATGCAAAGGATAAAGGGATTCAGCTACCGCAGCAAGTAACAGATGAATCGGTGTTGTCCTAATGCATTAAAAGAGAGCAGGAGCGAGAGAGTAGGATTGTATCGGAATGAACAAGGGGGGTTTTGCTTGCCTGGCACTTCTGAAGATAACATTGAGTCTTCATCAGTGTCAACGATCACATCATCGGTATCACGTCTATCGAGAGGGGATAAATACCGGCAACACAGAAGGGAACACAATCAATGCAATGTACAATATGATGCATGATCATGACATGGCAAAATGAATGTGTTTTGGGCTAATGCAACTAGCAACGGATTAAATGAAGTTGGTTTGAATACAAGATTCAAATTCAAACTCCATATGTGATTATTCAAATGACATTCACTTCATTTGCCCTAAACAGTAGTGATAAGTTGTTCTAACATGCATGAAAATGGTACAGATGGATCCCTTGAATTTTTCTGATAATTTTTCATATATAATTTATTTAATTTGGAGTTACGGTTAATTTTCTATGATTTATTGAAGTTTATACAATTTTCTGGAATTATAAATCATTTCCTAATTTATTTAATTCCAGAAATACTTTACTGCGTCAGCATGACGTCGGCATGACGTCAGCAAGTCAACAGGGGCCGGTCAGGGTCAAACCTGACGTGTGGGGTCCACACGTCAGTGACACAGGGGCTAATCCCGCGTTGACTCGGGCTTTGACCCGCTACGGGGCCCACTGTCAGTGTCTGTTAGTCTAACTAATTTTAGTTAACACTAATCCTAACCTATTTAAACAGGCCGGCCCCACCTGTCATGGACACAGGGGAGGGTCCCGTCGGGGTCAAGTGGTCAACCCCACCGGCGGCTTGACGCCGGCGAGGCCAGCCGCGGTGGCGAGCCTCGGGTTTTGCCCACAGGGCTCGGTTTGGCGCGCGGAGCACAGCTTCGGGATGCGGACGCTCGTCCGCATCCAACTGTGGTGGTGGCGCGGCCGGGAAGTGGCCGGAGTGGTGCCGGCGACGAGCTCGGCGGCGGCCGAAGCTCGGGTGCAAGTGGGGATGGGGCTGCGGTGCGCAAACAAGCGCGGCAAAGTGCTACGGAGGCTCTGCGCGATGCGGGGAGCGCGTTGGGCGCATGCCCGGGACCAAATGGTCACCGGAGCATCACCGGCGACGGGTGCGGCGGCGGCGAAGGTTCGGCCATGGCGGGGCTACAGCGTAGAGAGCGGGCGCGACCAGGGGAGAAGGGGGAGACGATGCGGGTGCTCACAGCGCGTCCGATGGCGTCGTCGGCGAGGTCGGGGGCGGTCGGGTTGCTGCGAATCGACGACGACGGCTGTCGGTGCAGAGGACGAAGGCAACAACGATGACGGCGCTGCGGGGCGCTCCGGCGTCGTTTGTCTCAGCAAAGATGAAGGGCAGGTCATGGCGGAGCTCCTGGACAGCTCGAGAGGACGAGGGGGAGGCGATAGCCGCGGTGGTGCTCGTCGGTAGCGTCGGCGCGGTCTGGTGAGGTGGGGAACAGCGAGGGAGAGAGAGCCAGGGAAGGGGAAAGAGCTCCAGGGAAGAGAGCAAGGGCTGTACGGCTCCGGGCGGCTGCGTGGCGTCTTCAGAGGAGTCGGGGCAGCTGCCACGGCGAAGCAGGAGGTGGCCGGAGTTCTTCGGCGCGCGCCACGCCTCGCCTCTGCCTACTGGCAGAGGAAGAAGAGGACAAGGGGGGGAGAAGGTGGGCTGGGCCAGCGGGAGGAGCTGGGCCGGCTACAGGTAAGTGGCCCAGGTGGGCTGCAGGTAAAGTTTCCCTCCCTCTCTCTGTTTTTCCTATTTTACTTCTGTTTTCTATTTTCTGTAGTTTGTTTTGATTTAGTTTAGCAACTAAATCATTTAAATAAATTCTGTAGATTTTTATGTGGCTTGCTAAAATATATACAAAGCCACTCACAAACTTCCAGAATTATTGGAGTCATATTTAATATATATTAAATATAAATCCAAAGCAAATAGTTATTGGATTAAATCAAATGACCAAAATAATTATCTCTGTGACTCCAAAAATATTGGTTTAAATTTTACCTCTCACCAATATTTCCATGGAATAATAGGAACATTTTTTTTTGGACACATTTGAGAAGATTTAATTGTTGGTTATTTTTAGAGGTTTCTGAGGCTTTGAAAAATCCTCAATTCAAATTTCATTTGAAATAAAACATGATGCTCACAAGAGGTCTAGCCTAGTGCATTACCAGAAGCTAGGGATGTGACAACTCACCCCCACTAAACAAGAATCTCGTCTCGAGATTCAAGCGTAGGGTAGGATGAAAGGGAAACGCGAACTAGTACAATCTTCATGATCCAGGTTGCACTTCAAATGAACATTGATTTGAACACCATCTTTGTCTTGTCGTCTTGCTCTGAGAAATCCTGTCAACATGACATGGAGGGAAGAAGGAGACTCTAGAAGGGTCGATCTCCTCGAAGATCGAACAACTCAGGATTAACTCACGGAATGAGACATAGAACCCTCTCTCGGGTTGAGACACGAGATACACATCAAGAGGGGTGGAAAGAAGCGGATGACGAAGGTTCACTAGGTAGACAACAATTTCATGCTTAAGAAGGTGGTAATCGATTGTCAACGTAGCGAGGAGTTGAGTTGCCATGAAACCACAATGAGACACCTTCGGAACCGTGACTCGTAGAGATATTCCCTTAAGTGGCAAAAAGAATTACTTTTGATTCAGAGATCATTGAAACTCTTTAAACCAGCCTAAGACAATTCTCGAGCGATCGTTTGGAGGGGGTCGGTAGAATGGCATACTCAAACTTGGATGATGTGGATTACCTTGTTGAAGACAACGTAATGGATGATTTTTGCTTATCACTGGAAATGGAAGGGACCCATGGTAGAATGACACATTGGCGGTGCAAGCTGGGAACAAAATGCAAATGCTGGGAATGATTCTAGTAACTGGGGAGAGGCTCAACAATAGAGAGTTATTCCACTATTGGAATGGTTATAGCATAACCGAGGAAGTTGAGAGCAAACCTAGTTAGTGTCGACGGTAACACCTAACGCTTGTGCGTACTCTCAAGAACTTGAGCATTTCCATATTCATCAAGATTTTACCAATATCCGTGTCAAGGATTCTGGCAACACAACTTACTACCATGATGAATGAGGAAGGATGACGCAGATGCAAAGGAAGATAACACTTTCTCAGATTTCACCTTAGCGAGGCCAAGGAAACAAAATCTGGACGATCGACCGAGAGACATTTAGCACTCCGCTTCTAATGTTCTCCTTGATGTGCTAGTGTAACCCATTCATAGAAATGGTTTGATATCTAGAACATCAAGTAAAAAGGTCGGACTTCGGGAGCACAAGAATCCATAAGGAACAATTAGGGAGGTAAATCCTACGAAATCCTTATGGGGAGGTGGCCAACTTCCTCAATCAAGATACTACAATAATAGGTCTACCGGATGGGTGTGTTGGCCACGACATCCACCTTACCGGTTATCGAGAGACCAATATTATAGTTCTTGGGAAATGTTCCAACCATCATATCTGCCTGAGATTCAGATCTAGTTGGTGTTAGGATATTCCAGACTCATCGAATCTAGGAAGAAAAATGAAAGTTTGCAACACAATTCGACGAGATGACGTTGCGAGATTCTCAGGAAATGAACTACGATAGCAAGCTCCAAAACATGAGTTGGTTCTGCTACAAACATGTGAACACGTTGTCCAAGACAAGCATGACCACAAAGTAGTCTTATAATAAAACACTACCGAGTTCAGGAGGGGGAACCATCAGCGAGGATATCGAAGTTTTGTACAAATCCGTCTGGTACCTTCGGGACTAGCACTTAAAACTTATTAATCTTGAACAAATCAATCAGTGGCTTGGTGTGCTAGGGACCCATATAGAATGGAGGTTGCAAGTCTCCGAACCACAGAATACTTCGCACGTATGCATGACTGATTTGGGATGATTCCAAAGGAAACAACATTGACTTTCTCGAATCCACGGCGGCAACTTGCATCAAATGCACATGGACTGGAGGAAGTCACTTCTTACATCCGAACATTTGCTCCATGAACTAGCATGAAGAAATGCTTTCAAAAGTTTCCAACACTAGCTTAATGTTCAACAACACCATGGAGGAGAGAAGGATGTTGCCAATGGGCTCAACAACAATTCATCCGGGTTTCCTTTTAAAAGGAATTCCATAGTTAAGTGAACAAGTGATAGCATTGGTCAGACCAAAGATGTAAGGGTGTATGCTCGAGGGATCAACCACGAGTAAGACAACATTACGATCATCGTTGGTACTGATTTGATTTGACGATAGCCCACACTCAAATCAAAGGATTGATAAGACAATAGGTCCAGCAACTGATCACAGGGACCAATCGATGAAGATATCATCTTTCTTCAACACACACTACACAAGAATATCCCTTTGGAACAAACTAAGTCAGACAAGCTTTTATCTTCCAACTCTCCAAGTTGTTGTCTAGCTTAACCAACTAGCTCAGGGATATCTAACACCGATTCTTGGAGAGAAGGTGGTTCACAAGAAACCAACTTGATCACGGGCTCAACATAACGGTCAGGTGACGACCTGGTGATACTTCCGAGAAGATATTCAGAAAAGCATGAACCACCGGTATGTTACTAAGATCGAGAACAATCTCGCTTTTGAGGGCAAGACGATATGATCAAATGAGTGAGGACTTGACAAGATCCTAACTCATCAATCGAAGGGTGCACCGAAATAAGGACTAGGTAGCACGATCAGTCTTAGAAGGATGATTCAAAAACCAACATACTAAGAATGATATTATTATCCTTTAACTACCAAGCAACGAGGTTGCTGGGAGTATTGATCTCACACATCACAACTCATTTGTCGGTATTCCGGTTGCATCAACACGAGGGCCGAGGAATGACTAATGATGGTGAGAAGTATCACTGTACCAAGAGTTCATAGGATGGTGTGCAATTCCTATAACAATCTCGATATAGAATAAGGTAATACTCCAAGGTAGAACAGAACCAAAAGCTGGATTAGCAATTTGATCTGCGGAGCACAACTTCTTTGACCCAATCCTGGATATGGAAGAGGTACTGGAGTTTGTTTCTCCAAGTCATTCAGGACAGAATGGCTTGATGGACCACAAGAGTAATAGACATCGATGAACGAATGCATGCATACTCTTGACTATCAATTGATAGACGAGGGTCAGAATGCAACTAAAGAGAACAACTCAAAGGAACATATAATTTTCTGAGTTGTGGATGCATAGATTAGTATGTCGAACCAAGTTCAACATATTTCTTCCGGATAACCCATGCAGAAAGGTAGAACTGGCAGAGTCACGATTTATGAATGGAGAACTCCTCAAGAGTACTCTAATTGTGATCTTTTGATCCAATAAACATCTGCCATAAGCGGTTCATAGTATTTGGAAGAAGGAAATACCACGGACCTCGAGGACTATCGCAAAGTTACTAATATCCTAAAGGAACTAGCAATTACTATCAACATGAAGTAAGTAGGGTGAATCTCGGGTTCAAACCCAGGAGTAGAATACCTACTACTAAGTAGCATCACGGGATGCTTTCGAGAATGATGGCCAGAATCATCACACTGGGAACACAAATCCTGGCTAATTACTAGATGATCCCCTAAGACACCTAGGGTCATAATAGTAACTCCAATATAATGTCAAGGCAATAGAATACCTCAACTCAACAATTAGTGTGATTGAGCTGGCATAAAGGAACATCGAAACCAGAGGGAAAGGATTTTGCAAATGCATCAGACTATTTAGAAACCTGGGATGACTCGGATAGCATAACAGCTGTAAATGCTCAGAAAAGATTTGAGACATTCACAAAAATGGTGGCATAACCACTCAGAAGCACAATATCAAGGTTTCGAGATCATCAGTTAACATACAGAAGTAGTAGGAACTGGACTCAAGCTTAACGAACAATCTTATAAGTCTACGGACTAGTAATACGTAATCCTGATAGAAAGAAGAGAAAGCCTAGTTCTTAATCCCCGCAGGAAAGATAAGATGACTCAGATCAGAAGGCATAAGGTATAAGGAGTAAAAAGAGCCTTACGTTCCATCCCACAATCAATTCCCTTATATAACTAAAGAATTTCTAGACTCAACTTCGACCAGTTTGGCTTGGTAATCCTACAGGCAGTCAAGCTCTGATACCAACGCTGTCAGGACCCCGACTCAATGCCACATCGATCTAGCATGTAACACCTCATATCACTTTGCGGCCTCACGCACGGTATTCCCACGGGTGTCGCCTTACCTTAGCCCGGGACCGTTTGCGCCTTTTGGCACACGTATATGACAGTGTCGCTAGCATCCATATGATAAGGAGCCCGGGCTGACATGGCTAGTCGTAAACCCAAAGTGGCACAGACTTACAGGGATAGGCATCCATGACCCAGCATCGAACGTGTCGGTCATCAGCGAGTGAAACCAGGTTGTAGCACTGGGCTAGCAGGACTCCGGTGAACCGGGCTGTAGCGGGCTAACAGGACTCCGGTATTCATCGCGTGACATTTCCCCGAAGGGACAGACACAGGAACGAAGAAGGACACATGCCGGCCAGCCTAAGTGTTCCGGAGCAGTAGCAAGCTACCATGGCTCGGTGGAAACACTAGGAGACATTTCCCCGTAAGAGAGGCTACTAAAGATAAACAACTAGATGGTCAGATCCCACACATACCAAGCATTTCAATAACATACACACAATATGCTCGATATGTGCAAATACAACATGGCATCACAACATGACTCTACGACTCAAGTAATTTATTCAATAGGCTCCGAGGAGCGAGATATTACAAACAGGGGTCTCACGACCCAACACTCAGAGCATACAAATCAAAGCACAAGCGGAAGCTATCATGTCTGAGTACAGACATCTATAAATGAAAAAGGCTGAGAAGCCTGACTATCTACCAGATCCTGCCGAGGGCACAAGATCGTAGCTGAGGTAACAAGCTAAACGTCGAAGACCACGCGGAATTACTAGTGAGACTGAAGTCTCTCTGCAAAAACATAAAATAGGCAAACGTGAGTACAAATGTACCCAGCAAGACTTACATCAGAACTAACTACATATGCATCATTATCAACAAAGGGGATGGTGGGGTTTAACTGCAGCAAGCCAGCTTTGACTCGGTGGCTATCCTAAACTACGACTGCAAGTAACTCTTTTGAGGTGGCGCACACGAGTCCACATATTCACCATATCAATACACCACTATGGATCCGCTCCCGTCTCCCTACGAGAACGCCATCCATAGCACTCATGCTTATCTTGCGTATTTTAGAGTATCCACTTTCACTTGTCTATGAACTATGCAAGGGGTCCAAGTTTCCATATCCGAGGAATCCGGCTATTCGAATAGATAATGATAACCCTGCAGGGGTGTACTTCTTCACACACGCTCCCGCCACTTATCGCCCTGTACACGTCATGTACCTCGGCAACCTTCAAGCGGAAGCCGGGCGAGGGAGTCGGCCACGACCTGACTAACCGAACAAGTCTCTAGTCCAGGTTTATCGCCTATTCGGGTTCCATCCGCAAGGAGATCCGGCCGGGGTGTCGCTCACGGCCCCAAACGATGTGAGCAGGGTTCCCAAGCCCACCTCGACGGGTGGATCTACGCTTGGTACACCGTGCCACTGTGCCTAGTCTGTCCCAAGCCCACCTGTACCGGGTGCCACTTGGTAGACTACTAACACTACCTACAAACACCAGAAACTAGTTGCAACTCCTGGACAGAGATCAAGTTGATTAATAAGTCGAGAGAGCTTGGAGCGCCCGGAGCCCAATGTGTGGTAGTAGCTGTTCATGGATCACAAACACAGAACTCAGTTCCTGAGGACGGCTGCAATGAGACAACCCACCATGTACTCCTACATGGCCTCTCACCGCTACCTTTACCAAATCGTGTTCACACACTTAGCTCACACACAGTAGGACATGTTCACACGCCTCTGATTCATCCCCGATGAATCAGACCTGACTCGACTCTAAGCAGTAGCAGGCATGACAAACAAGCATGAATGAGTAGGCACAACAGGGCTCAAACAACTCCTACTCATGCTAGTGGGTTTCATCTATTTACTGTGGCAATGACAGGTCATGCAAAGGATAAAGGGGTTCAGCTACCGCAGCAAGTAACAGATGAATCGGTGTTGTCCTAATGCATTAAAAGAGAGCAGGAGCGAGAGAGTAGGATTGTATCGGAATGAACAAGGGGGGTTTTGCTTGCCTGGCACTTCTGAAGATAACATTGAGTCTTCATCAGTGTCAACGATCACATCATCGGTATCACGTCTATCGAGAGGGGATAAATACCGGCAACACAGAAGGGAACACAATCAATGCAATGTACAATATGATGCATGATCATGACATGGCAAAATGAATGTGTTTTGGGCTAATGCAACTAGCAACGGATTAAATGAAGTTGGTTTGAATACAAGATTCAAATTCAAACTCCATATGTGATTATTCAAATGCCATTCACTTCATTTGCCCTAAACAGTAGTGATAAGTTGTTCTAACATGCAAGAAAATGGTACAGATGGATCCCTTGAATTTTTCTGATAATTTTTCATATATAATTTATTTAATTTGGAGTTACGGTTAATTTTCTATGATTTATTGAAGTTTATACAATTTTCTGGAATTATAAATCATTTCCTAATTTATTTAATTCCAGAAATACTTTACTGCGTCAGCATGACGTCGGCATGACGTCAGCAAGTCAACAGGGGCCGGTCAGGGTCAAACCTGACGTGTGGGGTCCACACGTCAGTGACACAGGGGCTAATCCCGCGTTGACTCGGGCTTTGACCCGCTACGGGGCCCACTGTCAGTGTCTGTTAGTCTAACTAATTTTAGTTAACACTAATCCTAACATATTTAAACAGGCCGGCCCCACCTGTCATGGACACAGGGGAGGGTCCCGTCGGGGTCAAGTGGTCAACCCCACCGGCGGCTTGACGCCGGCGAGGCCAGCCGCGGTGGCGAGCCTCGGGTTTTGCCCACAGGGCTCGGTTTGGCGCGCGGAGCACAGCTTCAGGATGCGGACGCTCGTCCGCATCCAACTGTGGTGGTGGCGCGGCCGGGAAGTGGCCGGAGTGGTGCCGGCGACGAGCTCGGCGGCGGCCGAAGCTCGGGTGCAAGTGGGGATGGGGCTGCGGTGCGCAAACAAGCGCGGCAAAGTGCTACGGAGGCTCTGCGCGATGTGGGGAGCACGTTGGGCGCATGCCCGGGACCAAATGGTCACCGGAGCATCACCGGCGACGGGTGCGGCGGCGGCGAAGGTTTGGCCATGGCGGGGCTACAGCGTAGAGAGCGGGCGCGACTAGGGGAGAAGGGGGAGACGATGCGGGTGCTCACAGCGCGTCCGATGGCGTCGTCGGCGAGGTCGGGGGCGGTCGGGTTGCTGCGAATCGACGACGACGGCTGTCGGTGCAGAGGACGAAGGCAACAACGATGACGGCGCTGCGGGGCGCTCCGGCGTCGTTTGTCTCAGCAAAGATGAAGGGCAGGTCATGGAGGAGCTCCTGGACCGCTCGAGAGGACGAGGGGGAGGCGATAGCCGCGGTGGTGCTCGTCGGTAGCGTCGGCGCGGTCCGGTGAGGTGGGGAACAGCGAGGGAGAGAGAGCCAGGGAAGGGGAAAGAGCTCCAGGGAAGACAGCAAGGGCTGGACGGCTCCGGGCGGCTGCGTGGCGTCTTCAGAGGAGTCGGGGCAGCTGCCACGGCGAAGCAGGAGGTGGCCGGAGCTCTTCGGCGCGCGCCACGCCTCGCCTCTGCCTACTGGCAGAGGAAGAAGAGGACAAGGGGGGGAGGAGGTGGGCTGGGCCAGCGGGAGGAGCTGGGCCGGCTACAGGTAAGTGGCCCAGGTGGGCTGCAGGTAAAGTTTCCCTCCCTCTCTCTGTTTTTCCTATTTTACTTCTGTTTTCTATTTTCTGTAGTTTGTTTTGATTTAGTTTAGCAACTAAATCATTTAAATAAATTCTGTAGATTTTTATGTGGCTTGCTAAAATATATACAAAGCCACTCACAAACTTCCAGAATTATTGGAGTCATATTTAATATATATTAAATATAAATCCAAAGCAAATAGTTATTGGATTAAATCAAATGACCAAAATAATTATCTCTGTGACTCCAAAAATATTGGTTTAAATTTTACCTCTCACCAATATTTCCATGGAATAATAGGAACATTTTTTTTTTGGACACATTTGAGAAGATTTAATTGTTGGTTATTTTTAGAGGTTTCTGAGGCTTTGAAAAATCCTCAATTCAAATTTCATTTGAAATAAAACATGATGCTCACAAGAGGTCTAGCCTAGTGCATTACCAGAAGCTAGGGATGTGACATCGATCTTCTCATGTAGCTTGAAGATGGCCTCCTCGGTGTTCTTGGCATCCGGCTCGTAGTTGTTGGTGAACTCCGCGAGCAACTTGTGGCTAGCGTTGATTCCACGCTCCACCATCCCCTGGCACTTGAAAACTTGCTGCTCCATTGCTTCGAGCCTCGCCTCCATGCTTCCAGTTCCCTTTGGTCCCTCAACATCGCGGATGTGTAGCGACCCATCACGCATCTCAATGGTTTGAGGGTGTCGCAGCACCTCCGCGAGGTAAGGGTTGATCACCTTCTCGAAGAACTTGTCCTTGGAAGAACTTGGGGACGTCATGATGATCTAGATCTGTCAGAAAAACAGCTCGAAACAAGAACATGAGATATTTCATGATATGGGAGTCAAACCCTTTGGGAGAATATATAATGAATTTTTACCAACCAAAATACGTATCATGCAGGAAAACGGAGTCCGGAGGGCACACGAGGTGCTCACGGGGTAGGGGCGCACCCAAGGGTGTAGGGCGCGCCCACCACCCTCGTGGAGGCCTCGTGTCCTTCCCGGACTGCCACTTATTTTTCTATTTTTCTAAATATTCCAAAACGGAGAAATATTGCCTTAAAAATTGTTTTGGAGTCGGTTTACTTACCGTACCACATACCTATTCCTTTTCGGAGTCTAAAACGGTCTGGAAAGTGTCCCTTATGTATTCCTCCGGGGTTACGGTTTCAATAATATTGGTTTCAACATTTATTGGATTACCTGAGATATAATGTTTGATTCTTTGACCGTTTACCACCTTCGGATTTGTTCCATCGAAGTTGTTGATTTTTATGGCACCGGAACGATAGACCTCCTCAATAACGCAGGGACCTTCCCATTTAGAGAGAAGTTTTCTTGTAAAAAATCTTAAACGAGAGTTGTATAGCAATACATAATCACCTACATTCAACTCACGGTTTTGTATCCTTTTTCATGCCATCTTTTAACTTTTTCTTTAAATAACTTGGCATTTTCATAAGCTTGGGTTCTCCATTCATCAAGTGAGCTAATATCAAATAACCTCTTCTCACCAGCAAGTTTGAAATCATAGTTGAGCTCTTTAATAGCCCAATATGCCTTATGTTCTAGTTCGAGAGGTAAGTGACATGCTTTTCCATAAACCATTTTATACGGAGACATACCCATAGGATTCTTATATGCAGTTCTATAGGCCCATAATGCATCATCAAGTTTCTTGGACCAATTCTTTCTAGACCTATTAACAGTCTTTTACAAAATTAATTTGAGCTCTTTATTACTCAATTCTACTTGACCACTAGACCGTGGGTGATAAGGAGATGCAATTCTATGATTAACGTCATATTTAGCAAGCATTTTACAGAAAGCACCATGAATAAAATGTGAACCACCATCAGTCATTAAATATCTAGGGACTCCAAACCTTGGAAAAATAACTTCTTTAAGCATTTTAATAGAGGTGTTATGATCAGCACTACTAGTTGGAATAGCTTCTACCCACTTAGTAACGTAATCAACAATAACTAAAATATGTGTATATCCATTAGAGGCAGGAAAATGTCCCATATAATCAAAGCCCCAAACATCAAATGGTTCAATAACAAGTGAATAATTCATAGGCATTTCTTGACGTCTACTAATATTACCAATTCTTTGACATTCATCACAAGACAAAACAAACTTACGGGCATCCTTGAAGAGAGTAGGCCAATAAAAACCAGATTGCAATACCTTATGTGCAGTTCTATCTCCAGCGTGGTGTCCTCCATAAGCTTCGGAGTGACACTTGCATAGGATCTGTTCTTGTTCATGCTCAGGTACACAACTTCTAATAACACCATCTACTCCTTCTTTATAAAGATGTGGGTCATCCCAAAAGTAATGTCGCAAATCATAAAAGAACTTTTTCTTTTGTTGGTATGTGAAGCTAGGTGGTATAAATTTAGCAACAATATAATTAGCATAATCAGCATACCATGGAGTGCTACGAGAAGTGCTTATGACATTTAATTGTTCATCATGAAAGCTATCATCAATAGGTAGTGGGTCATCATGAACATTCTCTAACCTAGATAAGTTATCTGCAACGGGGTTCTCAGCTCCTTTCATATCAACAATATGCAAATCAAATTCTTGCAGCAAGAGAACCCATCTAATAAGTCTAGGTTTAGAATCTTTCTTTTCCATAAGATATTTAATAGCAGCATGATCAGTGTGAATAGTTACTTTAGAATCAACAATATAGGGTCTGAATTTATCACAAGCAAACACAACTGCTAAACGTTCCTTTTTGGTAGTAGCATAGTTTCTTTGAGCATTGTCTAGAGTCTTACTAGCATAATGGATAACATTTAATTTCTTATCAACTCTTTGCCCTAGAACAGCACCTACAGCATAATCACTAGCATCACACATAATTTCAAAGGGTAAATTCCAATCAGGTGGCTGAACAACAGGTGCAGAGACTAATGCTTTCTTAAGTATTTCAAATGCTTCTACACAATCATCATCAAAGACAAATGGTACATATTTTTGTAATAAATTAGTCAAAGGCCGAGAGATTTTTGAGAAGTCCTTAATGAACCTCCTATAAAATCCGGCGTGACCAAGGAAACTTCTTATACCTTTGATGTCCTTGGGACATGGCATCTTTTCAATGGCATCAACCTTGGCTTTATCAACTTCAATACCTCTTTCAGAAACTTTGTGCCCCAAGTCAACACCTTCATTAATCATAAAATGGCACTTTTCCCAATTCAAGACAAGATTAGTTTCTTCACATCTCTGCAAAACTCGATCAAGATTGCTCAAGCTCATCAAAAGAGGAACCATAGACGGAAAAGTCGTCCATGAAAACCTCACAAATCTTTTCACAAAAGTTAGAGAATATAGCCATCATGCATCTTTGAAAAGTAGCAGGTGCATTACATAAACCAAAACGCATACGTCTATAAGCAAAAGTACCAAGAGGGCATGTAAAAGTAGTCTTTGATTGATCTTTAGCAGACACAGGTATTTGAGAGAAACGGGAATAACCATCTAGAAAGCAATAATGTGTATGTTTGCATAGTCCTTCTAGCATTTGATCAATAAAAGGTAAGGCGTAATGATCTTTCTTAGTAGCTTTATTTAATTTGCGGAAATCAATTACCATCCTATAACCTGTGATAATTCTTTGCAGAATCAATTCATTAGGGACAACCGTAATACCTCCCTTCTTAGGGACACAATGGACAGGACTTACCCACTGACTATCAGCAATGGGATAAATTATACCTGCCTCCAGAAGCTTAAGTATTTATTTTCTTACCACTTCTTTCATTTTAGGATTCAAACGTCGTTGAGGATCGCGAACTGGTTTGGCATCCGCTTCCAAATTTATTTTATGTTGACATAGAGTGGGACTAATGCCCTTAAGATCATCAAGAGTATACCCAATAGCAGCACGGTGCTTCTTCAGAGTTTTCAATAATCTTTCTTCTTCATGCTCTGAAAGGTTAGCACTAATAATAACAGGATATATTTTCTTTTCATCAAGATAAGCATATTTAAGATTATCAGGCAACGGTTTAAGCTCAAACATGGGGTAACCCTTGGGTGGAGGAGGATCCCCTAGGATTTCAACAGGCAAATTGTGTTGCAGAATAGGTTCCTGTTTAAAGAATACTTCATCTATTTCCCTTCTTTCATTCATGAACATCTCATTTTCATGGTCTAGCAAATGGTGTTCTAAAGGATCACTAGGAGGTACGGCAATAGAAGCAAGACCAATAATTTCATCCTTACTAGGCAATTCTTCCTCACGATGTTGTTTACTAAATTTAGAGAAATTAAACTCATGAACCATATCATCCAAGCCAATAGTAACAACATTCTTTTTGCAATCTATCCTAACATTAACAGTATTCAAGAAGGATCTACCAAATATAGTGGGACAAAAGCTATCTTGTGGAGAACCAAGAACAAGAAAATCAGCAGGATATTTGGTTTTTCCACACAAGACTTCGACATCTCTAACAATTCCCATTGCAGATATAGTATCTCTATTGGCAAGTTTAATTGTAACATCAATATCTTCTAACTCAGCAGGTGCAATATCATGCATAATTTCTTTATATAAGTCAATGGGTATAACACTAGCACTAGCACCCATATCACATAAGCCATGATAACAATGATCTCCTATTTTAACAGAAATAACAGGCACGCCTACCACGGGTCTATGTTTATCTTTAGCACAAGGTTTAGCAATTCTAGCAGTTTCACCACAGAAATGAATAACATGCCCATCAATATTATCAGACAAGATATCTTTAACAATAGAAATATTAGGTTCTACTTTGACTTGCTCAGGAGGTGTATAAGTTCTAATATTGCTTTTACAAACAACAGTTGAAGCTTTAGCATGATCCTTTACTCTAATAGGGAAAGGTAGTTTCTCAACATAAGAGGTAGGAACAATAGGATCATTATAAGTGACAGTATTTTCTTCAACTTTAATAGGTGCAGCTACTTTTACTTCTATGGGAGGATGATATTTAAACCACTTCTCCTTAGGGATATCAACATAAGTAGAAAAAGATTCACATAAAGAAGCTTCTATCTCAGAGTCCAGTCCATATTTAGTGCTAAACTTACGGAAAATATAGGTATCCATAAAAGATTTAACACAATCAAACTTAGGTGTCATACCTGACTCCTTACCTTCGTCGAGGTCCCAATCTTTAGAGTTGCGTTTAATTCTATCAAATAATCCATTTAAATTCAATAGTCTTCATCATGAAAGAGCCAGCACAGGAAGTATCGAGCATGGTGCGATTGTTATCAGAAAGTCGAGCATAAAAATTCTGAAGAATTGTCACTCTTGAGAGCTCATGATTGGGGCATGAATATAACATTGATTTAAGCCTCCCCCGAGCTTGAGCGATGCTTTCTCCTTCGCGAGGCCAAAAATTATATATAATTGCGATCACGATGAACAAGATGCATAGGGTAATACTTTTGATGAAATTCCAATTTCAATCTTTTATAGTTCCATGATCTCGTATCATTAGATAGCCTATACCATGTCAATGCGTCTTCCTTCAAAGATAAAGGGAAGACCTTTTTCTTAACAAAATCATCGGGTATACTTGCAAGCTTAAATAATCCACAAACTTCATCCACATAGAGTAGATGTTCATCAGGATGCTTTGTTCCATCTCCTGTAAAAGTATTAGCTAGCAGTTTTTCCATCATACCCGAAGGAACTTCAAAAGGAGTTTCATTTTCAATAGGTTCAGTAGGTTGAGGAGCAATTCTTTGCTCTACTGGACGGGGTGAAGATACCCCGAACAAGCCCCTCAGAGAATTACTTTCCATAGTAACAAGTGACAGAAAATTTCAGCACACTATATAAATTTTTCCTTACCAAATTCCACTTACCAAAGGCGCTACACTCCCCTGCAACGGCGCCAGAAAAGAGTCTTGATGACGCACAAGTATAGGGGATCTATCGTAGTCCTTTCGATAAGTAAGAGTGTCGAACCCAACGAGGAGCAGAAGGAAATGATAAGCGGTTATCAGCAAGGTATTCTCTGCAAGTACTGAAATAAGTGGTAACAGATAGTTTTGTGATAAGATAAATTATAACGAGCAACAAGTAACAAGAGTAAATAAAGTGCAGCAAGGTGGCCCAATCCTTTTTGTAGCAAAGGACAAGCCTGGACAAACTCTTATAATAGGAAAAGCGCTCCAGAGGACACATGGGAATATCATCAAGCTAGTTTTCATCACGTTCATATGATTCGCGTTTGGTACTTTGATAATTTGATATGTGGGTGGACCGGTGCTTGGGTGCTGTTCTTACTTGAACAAACATCCCACTTATGATTAACCTCTATTGCAAGCATCCGCAACTACAACAAAAGTATTAAGGTAAACCTAACCATAGCATGAAACATATGGATCCAAATCAGCCCCTTACGAAGCAACGCATAAACTAGGGTTTAAGCTTTTGTCACTTTAGAAACCCATCATCTACTTATTACTTCCCAATGCCTTCCTTTAGGCCCAAATAATGGTGAAGTGTTATCTATTCAACGTTCACATAACACCACTAGAGGCTAGACAACATACATCTCATCAAAATATCAAACGAATACCAAATTCGCATGACTACTAATAGCAAGGCTGCTCCCGTGTCCTCAGGAACAAACGTAACTACTCAAAAAGCATATTCATGTTCCTAATCATAGGGGTAATAATATGCATAAAGGATCTGAACATATGATCTTCCATCAAGTAAACCAACTAGCATCAACTACAAGGAGTAATCAACACTACTAGCAAGCTACTAGCACCAATCCCGGACTTGGAGACAAGAATTGGATACAAGAGATGAACTAGGGTTTGGAGATGAGATGGTGCTGGTGAAGATGTTGATGGAGATTGCCCTCTCCCGATGAGAGGAGCGTTGGTGATGATGATGGCGATGATTTCCCCCTCCCGGAGGGAAGTGTCCCCGGCAGAACAGCTCCGCCGGAGCCCTAGATTGGTTCCGCCAAGGTTCCGCCTCGTGGTGGCGGAGTCTCGTCCCGAAAGGTTGCTTCGTGTTTTTCTCTCATTGAAACACTTCATATAGGAGAAGATGGGCATCGGAGAGCCACCAGGGGGCCCACGGTGTAGGGGGCGCGCCCCGGGGGGCGCGCCCCCCACCCTCGTGAGCAGGGTGTGGGCCCCTTGGCCTTCTTCTTTGGCGACGATTTTTCTTTATTTATTTTAAGATATTCCGTGGAGTTTCAGGACTTTTGGAGTTGGACAGAATAGGTCTCCAATATTTGCTCCTTTTCCAGCCTAGAATTCTAGCTGCTGGCATTCTCCCTCTTCATGTAAACCTTGTAAAATAAGAGAGAGAATAGCCATAAGTATTGTGACATAACGTGAAATAACAGCCCATAATGCGATAAATATCGATATAAAAGCATGATGCAAAATGGACGTATCAGATGTGCGTCATGATATTGAAGAAGGATGGTGGGAACACCAATTTGAAACTGACAAGACATTGCGCCACATCACTCCTTAGCCTTGGTACGATTTCTGGATCAATCACCTTCTGAGATATTGCATTGAGGAATGCACATAGCTTCACAATGGCTAATCGGACGTTTTCCGGTAGAAACCCCCTCAATGCAACCGGAAGCAGTTGCGTCATAATCAAGTGGCAGTCATGAGACTTTAGGTTCTGGCACTTTTTCTCTGGCATATTTATTATTCCCTTCATATTCGACGAGAAGCCAGTCGGGACCTTCATACTGAGCAGGCATTCAAAGAAGATTTCATTCTCTTCTTTCGTAAGAGCGTAGCTGGCAGGACCTTCATACTACTTTGGAGGCATGCCGTCTTTTTCGTGCAAACGTTGCAGGTCCTCCTATGCCTCAGGTGTATCTTTTGTCTTCCCATACACGCCCAAGAAGCCTAGCAGGTTCACGCAAAGGTTCTTTGTCACGTGCATCACGTCGATTGAAGAGCGGACCTCTAGGTCTTTCCAGTAGGGTAGGTCCCAAAATATAGATTTCTTCTTCCACATGGGTGTGTGTCCCTCAGCGTCATTCGGAAAGGCTAGTCCGTCGGGACCCTTTCCAAAGATTACGTGTAAATCATTGACCATAGCAAGTACGTGATCACCAGTACGCATGACGGGCATCTTCCGGTGATTTGCGTCGCCTTTGAAATGCTTGCCTTTCTTTCGACATTGATGGTTGGTCGGATACACATTCTTCCTGCATTTGTCCAGGTATATACTTTCAGTGTCATCTAAACAATGCGTGCAGGCGTGGTATCCCTTGTTTGTCTGTCCTGAAAGGTTACTGAGAGCGGCCAATCGTTGATGGTCACGAATAGCAACGCCTTTAGGTCAAATTCTCTCCTGTTTGTGCTCATCCCACGTACGTACACCGTTTCCATTCCACAGCTGTAAAAGTTCTTCAACTAATGGCCTTAGGTACACATCAATGTCGTTGCTGGGTTGCTTAGGGCCTTGGATGAGAACTGGCATCATAATGAACTTCCGTTTCATGCACATCCAAGGAGGAAGGTTATACATACATAGAGTCACGGGCCAGGTGCTGTGATTGCTGCTCTGCTCCCCGAAAGGATTAATGCCATCCGCGCTTAAAGCAAACCATACATTCCTTGGGTCACTTGCAAACTCATCCCAGTACTTTCTCTCGATTTTTCTCCACTGCGACCCGTCAGCGGGTGCTCTCAACTTCCCGTCTTTCTTACGGTCCTCACTGTGCCATCGCATCAACTTGGCATGCTCTTCGTTTCTGAAAAGACGTTTCAACCGTGGTATTATAGGAGCATACCACATCACCTTCGCAAGAACCCTCTTCCTAGGGGGCTCGCCGTCAACATCACCAGGGTCATCTCGTCTGATCTTATATCGTAATGCACCGCATACTGGGTATGCGTTCAAATCCTTGTACGCATCGCGGTAGAGGATGCAGTCATTAGGGCATGCATGTATCTTCTGCACCTGCAATCCTAGAGGGCATACGACCTTCTTTGCTGCGTATGTACTGTCGGGCAATTCGTTATCCTTTGGAAGCTTATTCTTCAATATTTTTAGTAGCTTCTCAAATCCTTTGTCAGGCACAGCATTCTCTGCCTTCCACTGCAGCAATTTCAGTACGGTACCGAGCTTTGTGTTGCCATCTTCGCAATTGGGGTACAACCCTTTTTTGTGATGCTCTAACATGCAATCGAACTTCAGCTTCTCCTTTTGACTTTCGCATTGTGTCCTTGCATCGACAATGACCCGGTAGAGATCATCATCATCGGGCACATTGTCTGGTTCGATCTTCAGCAGCTTCCCCCGTTGCAGCATCATTGGGCACATCATCTGGTTCCTCTTGATCTTCAGCAGCTTCCCCTGTTGCAGCATCACTGTATTTCAGGGGGCACATAGTTGTCATCGTCCTCTTCTTCTTCGCCGTCTTCAATCATAACCCCTATTTCTCCGTGCCTCGTCCAAACATTATAGTGTGGCATGAAACCATTGTAAAGCAGGTGGGTGTGAAGGATTTTCCGGTCAGAGTAAGACTTCGTATTCCCACATTTAGGGCATGGACAACACATAAAACCATTCTACTTGTTTGCCTCAGCCACTTCAAGAAAATCATGCACGCCCTTAATGTACTCGGAGGTGTGTCTGTCACCCTATATCCATTGCCGGTTCATCTGCGTGCATTATATATAATTAAGTGTGTCAAAAACCATTACAGAACATCATGAATAGATAATTAAGTGACCAAATTAATAGAAGTTCATCATCACATTAAAACCAAAGTACATACGTAGTTCTCATCTAACAACATATAGCTCTCCAGAGCATCTAAATTAATTAAACCATACATTAAAACTATGTAAAACATTTCAATGCGAAAACAAATGCGATCATAATCGCAACCAAGGTAACAATTGATCCAACAGCATAATGATATCAAGCCTCGGTATGAATGGAATATTTTCTAATCTTTCTAATCTTCAAGCGCATTGCATCCATCTTGATCGTGTGATCATCGCCGATATCCGCAACATGCAACTCCAATATCATCTTCTCCTCCTCAATTCTTCTTATTTTTTCCTTCAAGAAATTGTTTTCTTCTTCAACTAAATTTAACCTCTCGAAAATATGGTCGGTTGGAATTTCCGGTTCACATACCTCCTAGATAAATAAAATCTATGTCACGTTGGTCAGCATAATATATACCACATCCGAATCATAGACAGGACGAGGGCCGACGGGGCGGATACCAAAACCATCGCACTATATAATAACAAGCAATAAAATAGTAAGAAAATTAGACAAGTATCTATCTAAAGCAAGAATTTTTTCTTTCAGAAAGAAGATAAGAACAAGAGGCTCACCACGGTGGTGCCGGCGATGAGATCGGCGCGGGCGATCGACGACAGTGAAGACGGGGACGGGCCGTGACGGGCAGCTAATATAAACCTAGACAAATCTCAGGAGAAATAGAGTTCGGAGGTCGTGCTTCGAGAGGAGAAAGCTTAACTAGTGTGGCTCGGGCATTTCATCGAACACCTCATGTGCATAGGAGGTGAGCTAGAGCACCACAAATCCCTCCCCTCCCCGGCCAGAGAAAAACAGAGCAGTGGAGTGCTCTCCTCGCGGGCGAAGGGTATATATAGGCACCTCAATGGTCCCGGTTCGTGGCACGAACCGGGACTAAAGGGCAGCCTGTTGTCCCGGTTCAAGACACCAACCGGGACCAATGGTGGTGGGCCAGGAGCCAGGCCCATTGGTCCCGGTTCGTCCCACCAACCGGGACCAAAAGGTCCAGACGAATCGGGACCAATGGCCCACATGGCCCGGCCGGCCCCCTGGGCTCACGAACCGGGACCAATGCCCCCATGGGTCCCAGTTCTGGACTGAACCGGGACTAATGGGCTGACCCGGCCTAAACCAAAGCCCTCTTTTCTACTAGCGGAGGGGTAATGAAGCACACTTCTTTTTCATCAACAATCAATTGCAAATTTTTTTGAGCATCGATCAATTGGAAATATTAGGGCATGTTTGGTAGTCGGCAGAAGGCCCAATCAGGCCCGTGCGGCGGTCAAGCCTTTGGCTGGTTGGACTTTCATGAAGGGGGCATTGCATGAAGCTTAGAGCACGAGAGCAAATAGTTAACGAGCGCTCCTTTCGGAGCCTCGCAACGATCAACGTCACTTGGCGCGCTCTCAGCCGGCCGCCACGTGTCGCGCTCTGTGCGCTCCCTTCGAATTTTTTATTATTTTTTCACACATGTTTTCAGCTTTTTTAACAGTTTTTTTTTCCTTTTTTCGATGTTTCGGTTTTCCACCGGTCTTTCTTACATTTTGGGTCAATTTTTTTTGCGTGAATAAAAAGTATTTTTTTTTTCAAGAGAGTCACGGTTTTGCTTCCGCGAAAGACACGATTGTGTTTTCACGAGAGTCACGGCCGTGCCATTCGAAAATGAAAAAAAAACGCGTTTTTATTTTGTTTTTCCTTCCTATCCTCGCAGACACCAACCAAATACAGGACCTGAGGGTGGTTAGCCTGACCCGGCAGGGCATTGACTTCATGTCGGTTATTTGGGCACCTTTTTTCATCTGCACGCCATGGCAGCAGCCATTGACCCACCATCCACGTTCGTGTTGTGGTTAGCCTGGTCTATGTTCAAAGATGCAGATACTATTCTAAGCTCCCTGCCTACTATTATCTTTTTTGTGGGATACTATTGTCTTGCGTTACAGTACAAATTTAAGTTCCTGATTCTCCGGCCGGTGATCTTTCTACACAATTTAATTTCATGGTGAAGTATGATCTAAGAGTGTAATCAAGACCTTTATCCTACGAACAGCAACAGATAAATTGTATACGCCAGGAAGCATTACAAAAATATATGAACATTCTAAGACCGGCTACCGCATACAGTTGTTGCACAGACAAGCAAATGTAAACATGTTTCTTACCTAGAGCAGGGCGTTGCGAAATTACAAATCTTATAGAAAACAATGAGGCATGTCATATAATCATAGATTCAGTTGCAAGGCTAAATATAGAAAAGTAGGAAAAAGGTTGGTCCGGCATTCTCAACAGCGGAAATTAAGAACCACATTGCACACAAGATAGCATCAAGCTAAACGGTGATCGGGTACATATCATGTCCTAATTAAGATAGCTAACAGTAATCCCATCACAGAAGATAACACCAAAAACAAGTCAAGGCCTCCTCATGCGGTGACGAGGGATGAGGGAAGGGAGAGGCGGCGGCTAGGGTTTTGTCGTCTCCCGTGTCGCCCCAAGAAGAATGACGCGGAGGCAGAGCCTTCTGTTCCTCTCTCTTAGCTAGTTTCCCCTCATTGTTTGTTTTTTTTTCCTTTGATTTTTGAATACTTATGAATTTCCATTTAAAAAATTGATCATGTACGAGACATGTGGTGATGATGTTCCCTCTATGTACGGACCATGTTAGCCGAAACTACTCTCATGACCTAAAAGTACAAGGCATTGAGATTTATTAAACTATAGGATGCTAGGCATGAAAACATCACATCCAAATATAATTAGAAAAATTAATGCAATCTCTTTTTTGAGCAAAATTAATGCAATCAAACGTGGGTTTTTGAGGCAATCAAATGCGGGTAAAGTCGTCACTATGAGAGGGGCGTTTCGGTGCCCGAGCTCAGCTGCTCTCTATATCTCGGTCGTTCGCTGCAGCATTGGGATGCAAGAAAGTACAGCTGGCCGAATAGTCCTGACGCGTGGAAAAGGGAGATACACCAGCGAACACTCGGGTAACAGTAGCGTACAGTGGGCCCTTTTCGTATGGTCTGGCTGCCTGGCGTGGATGGTGGTCGGTTCAGGATGCGTCTCCGTGATGGGGCAATGCTGTGCATGGGACAGGATGTCCATGATAGTAGTCCGGGACGTATGGGAATTCTGAGCCGTCGTCAGTTTTTGCGCCACCACGGAGAACGAATGGGGGCCTTTCATTGCCGGGTGGTTTGAGGAGAAGAAGCGGGTGCGGAGGCGACCACGTTGGCCGGCGGCGTGGTGGAGTTCCTGCTCGATCCAGTTGATTGGTTAGTTTCCCCGTCCGCTCACCGTGTCATTCATCCCGGCCCTCACCGCAACGCTGTCCTGAGCTCATATTCATATTTTCCACATCTATCGGTGGCGCTAGCTGGTTTCCCCTCCGAGAATAGTACGCCGATAACCTTGAACATCCGGATCCAGCGCCCTTGAGGGTGCTACCCAGAGTGGAGGAGAAGAACCTGGCGCCGGAAGATTCCAACGGCGAATCTGTGTGCGCTCGGGTTTGTGGTGTTCGGCCTCCCCCGCTAATGGGGTGAGGTGCGGCGACGGAGAGCGAAATCGCCAACAAAAAGTCAGCGCAGTTGACTGGGAAGGGGCCCCTGGAAGGACGAAAAAGTTAGTTGGTTCCTTCGTACTGTCCGTTTGTGCGCATGTGGTCGGTAGCTCGTTTTGCTAAAGGGATTGTTTTCTTGTCAATCGATGAAACACATTGTAGTTCATAGGCTTTGCGCATGATTCGGCTTAATAGCTGGCTTCTGGTGGTCAGAAAATTGACACAAGAAAAACTTGCAGAATTCAGTGTACCAAACAGGAGGCAGAAATGTTACTAATAAGTTTCGTGTACCACTATGTGCAGTGTGCATGCTTTGTAATCCATGGAACTATCAGATAACATAGAAATGTTTGGTGGATTGACGGAAACGAAGCGTTCATGATGCAGGCTGAGACCAGAAAGTCCACCACTGGACATGACTCCTCGTGCTTCAAGGATGATCGCTCTGGAGCAAACAATAAGGAAGCATGCGGAGGAGCTGACGACGAGCCAGAGTTGAAGTGAGGACGCTTGTTCCTCTGTGCTATGCGCCTGTAACCTATACGATGTGAATTGATGAACTTACTGTTATGAACATGGAATTCAAGATTCATTAGGAGCCAGTGGATCGCTCCCGCGACTAGGTGGGCGCTAGGGTTCCCCCCGCTCCCCTCCCGCCGCCGCCGACCCTCCCGCCGCCGCCGGCCGGCGGCCCCGCCCCCCGCCTCCGCCCCCCTTCCGCCCTTGCCGCCTTCCCGGGAGGTGGCCGGGGCGGAGCTCGCGCCTGTCGCCCGCAGGTCCCCTCCTTCCCCATCTCCCCCCGCCGCCGTCGGCGCTGGCCCGGGTGGTGCCGGCGGCGGCGGGCCTTCCAGTCCCCGCGCGCGCGTGCTCCCTTCCCGGGGCAGGGAGGCGGCGGCGGTGCAGCCCGGCTTGGCTGCGGTCCCGAGGCCCTGTGGTGGCGGCCGACGGCAGGCGTGGTGACGGCGCTGCTCCTTGGCGGCGGCGCGGCGTGGTGGTGCTGGGTGGCCGTCGACGCGCCCCTGGCCCAGATATGGGCCCTCGAGCCCCATCTAGGCCCTAATGGGCCGGCCCTCCGGCATGGTCTCGTTGTCTGCGGCGCGGTGAGGAGGAGGAGCGGCTCGGACTTGGGGCGTCGACGCCGACGGCGTGCCGGCAGCAGCGCGAAGGCGGGAGCTTTACGGGCCCACGAGGGCTCGGCCGGGCCTGTGGGCCTACGGGCCTGGTGTGCTCCTGCTATTGCGTCCGGACGGCTACTGTCGCTGACGGTGGAGGTGGGGCCCTCCCGCGTGCCGATGGTGCTGATACCCTAGTCCCGGCTCTGCTTCTTCGCCGTGTTGTCCTCACTTCGCGGTGCCGTGGTGAGACGGCGTGGAGGCCTCATGACCGCGTTGGTGCAGGGTGGTGGTTGGTTTGGTGGCGGGATCCGGAGCGCCCGAGGTGCGGGTTGGGATCGGGGGAAACCCCTGTCGGCGTGGCCGACTCCGGCGTGGTGGCGCCTGTGGGTGCCACCTGACCTTCTGGGAGGGTGTCGGGGGCTACCCTTCCTCTCGCCTCGTCGTGTACCGGGGGAAACCCTTGCCAGCAGCGTCGTCATCGTCGCGATCCTTCTTGGAGGTGTTGATTGCTGCCGGCGAGCCCGTACTTGGAGCTGAGTGGATGAGCCCGGTGAGCCCAGCTATAGCGAGGCTTCTTCGTTTTTGTTGATCCGCCGTTGTCGGCATTTGTTTCTTTTGCTCTTTCTCTGTTGTTTCTTTTGGGCGTGACTGTGCTGCTTCCGCCCCAGCACCTATCCCTATATGATTCGGTTGGTTGCTTTGTATACAAAGCGAGGGAAACCCTTTTTCGGTAACATGGAATTCAGAACATTTTTTACTACTAGATTATTGTAAAGGGTTTAACGCTGGTTGATTTGTGTTGATGTGGACCGAATTAATTGATTTTTATTTTATCTGGCGCACACTTTTGAAAGGCTTCAGGTGCCAACAGATTGTGACGCCTGGTGTACCAGGTTGACCGGATTGCTGGATGTTTTTGGTTGTTCAGGGTGTGTTCGCCCCTGTGCGTCTCCTTGGTGGATCACGCGAACGCATAGGAGGTCTTAAGTAGGTGACAGCTACAGTTGCGTGCATTTTGTGCAAGGTGGTATTGATTGTTTTTAGTGTGACACATGACAATAGTGTGCATTTGAAATTTGAAGTGGACACGCAGTTTTTTCGAATTCAAACTAGTGGAGCGCCAAAAAGTTCATGTAAGTCCATATAAAGCCTCCCTGAGCAGCTTGTACTAGTGGAGGGCAAACCAGTTTGGCAGCAGCAAGTACCATGGCCAACAGCGAGCTCGGCAGGGAGATGAGTGTTGTAACGAAGAGGCATGGCGATGGTGTCCATGAAGTACAGGATGAGCTGGAGCTGCGTGTCCTTTCGTCTACCTGGGACAACACATTCTTCCCCTGAAGCTTTTGGTAGCTGACCCTTGAAATGCAGGTGTGCGTGGGGATGCAGCTCGGAGCACCGTCAGATGCCAGCAGCTGGGTCGGTGAGGAGGACGAGCATGAACTGGTCGACGAGGAGGAGGTGAGTTTGGATAGTGAATAGAATTTGACGACAAACTTGAGAACGATATCTTACTGGAATATAAATGCATTACGTCCGCATGTAGAGGTGTTCGATTTGTTGGATTCAGAAAAGCAGAAAACTATTCGGCAAGTTACAGAAGTAGGGCGTGACCATTTGGGCCGCCGTTTCGTGATAAAGGCCCGGCAAGGCTCAGGAAGTTACCCGGTGCGACGGTAACAGGCTGGACCGGCTACAAATGGCCCACACGATGTCATGATTGCGGTCAGGCGTAAAATTAATATATGAAACGTACGCTGCATATACAGAAGATAAATACGTCTTGAGGCGCAAATCCCCATGCAACTATGCGGTCATGATTTAGGGAGCAGCTGAGCCCAAGCTCAGAATAGGATTTTCGCGTCACTATGTGCTTGTGGGCTAAGCCCAGCCCGTGTGAGAGGAGAGCTACTTACTTTTTTTTTGTAAATAGAGGAGAACTACTTACTACTATTCCGCAGCCCAGACCAGAGAGGGTTCTATACGCTTTATCTCCACTCCCACTCCAACCTCCGCCGCAACATCGACCTCCCCTCCGCCGCCACCAGCCGGCGACCATGGCGGAGGAGGCCGCGGTGCCTCTCCTCCCCGGCCACGAGTCAGCATGCCTCCCTGAGGTCACTGTCAGGTTTTCACATCTTGGGGATGTGCCCACACAGCCCTACCGGTGAGTATCGTCTGTTACTGCAACGGATGAACTACATGGACTCGTCTGAATACCAAATTGGCTTCTATGTCTTTGGGTTGGGCTCCAACGAGGCTCCGAGGTACATCGGGTGCTCAGAGACCAAATTAGCGTTGGCGTTCTTCAATGTACCTGTCTGGCTGCGTGATAGCTTGCATTGGTACCCACTCGAGTACCGGACTGAAAGCGACCATTTGGAGTATGAAGAAGAAAGCAAACTGGTGGTAACAGTATTCGACACCATAGCTGAGTTGTTTCGGCAGATGCGTGCTCCACTTGTTTCCACCAATTCATCTATCTTTAAGGTGGATGACATGCTTGGCATGTAACTGTAACCAGCCCTTGGAAATTGTTGATATATGGGTGCTGCAGGACTACTAAAGTGAGATTTGGGATTTAAAGTATGTAACGGGGCCGATCTAGATCTGGGAAGGAAGAGTGGGTAGCAGGAAGGAGAAGAAGGAGGAGGCCGGAGAAGTTCAGCTTCTCGATAGGATATTCGGTACAATATTCTCGATACCTCTCCACTCACGCCACGCACGCCTCATATAACACCAGCCCGGCACGCAGGCCAGCTCACACCCGCTCTCATTCACTGCCTGGCCCACTCGTCAGCGTCTTCTTCTCCTCCTGCTCGCCAGATCCCTTGTTCGCTGGGCCCCCATGTTCAGAGTCTTCGGGCCCGTCGTTGCCAGCTGTACTGGTCGTGACATTTTCCCTCTCTTGTAGGCCGCCTTGCCCCCAAGGCGGCGTAGCTGGAAACGCTCTCTACAACTGGCAGGGGTCCTCCCATGTTGCCAACGACGATGGAAGGCCGTCCCATTGCACCAGCACCCGCTCTTGGTTTTCACCGAGCTTTTGGACGCCCTTCCGGTCCAGGATGCACGTAGGCATGTGTTCCGCCTGCAGGACATCGTTAGTCGGTGGTAGTTCAGCACTTACCGGAACTGTGGCTCCCAGCGCTCGCTTCAGCAAGGAGACGTGCACCACGGGGTGAATTTTGCTGGTAGCTGGCAGGTTCAAGCGGTATGCTGCCGCGCCAATCTTGGTCTGGATCGTGAAGGGTCCGTAGTACCGGAAGGCAAGCTTTTGAAATGGACGCTTGGCCACTGAAGTCTGAATGAAAGGCTAAAGTTTGAGCAACACTTTGTCTCCCACCTCGAATGAACGATCTGTGTGGTGCTTGTCTGCTTGAGCTTTCATCCTATCTTGGGCTTTCTTAAGTTGTTGCTGCAGGTGCTCCCTAAAAACCTCCCCTTCTCGTAGCCAGGCTGCCAGATCTGGAACGGTGCTCTCCTCCACCTGCGTGATGCCAAACTCCCTGGGCAAGTGTCCATAGATCACCTCGAACGGAGTACGTCCCAGGGCCGAGTGGAAGCAAGTATTATACCAGTATTCTGCAAGAGCTAGCCAGCGCGCCCAATTCCCCGGGCAGGAGTGCACAGAGCAACGCAGGTATGTTTCCAAGCACTGATTCACCCGCTCCGTCTACCCATCTGTCTGCGGGTGATATGACGAACTCATGTTCAACTCCGTGCGGCACAATCTGAACAGCTCTTGCCATACCTGGCTTGTAAAGATCCGGTCTCGATCCGAAATGATCCCCAGTGGTAGCCCGTGCAGTTTGTATATCTCTTGCATGAACACTTTCGCCACATCCAACGTTGTGAAGGGGTGGGCAAGAGGAATAAAGTGAGCATACTTCGAGAATTTGTCGACCACGACCAAGATAGTGTTGTAAGCCCCGGACTTGGGCAGCCCTTCAATAAAGTCCAAGGATATCACTGCCCACGGTCGCCAAGGAATGGGAAGTGGCTGCAGCAACCCAACTGGTGAGATACGTTCTGTTTTCGCCTGCTGGCAGGTCAGACACTACTGCACGAACTGCTTGACTTGCTGTTTCAATCCTTTCCAAGCAAACAAGCGCTTCACTCTGTTGTATGTTGCACGAAACCCTGAATGTCCCCCTACTACACTGGCGTGCAGTGCCCCAACGATATGCATCTGGGTCTCGGTGTCAGCTCCAATCCACACACGCCCCTTGAATCGAAGAATGCCATTGACAAGTTTGTAGTCTGGTTCATCACCCGGATTTATTGCCATGCGGGTGAGGAGATCTTTGGTCACCTGGTCCTCGTGATAACTGGAGCGAACTGCCTCTAGCCACGCTGGTTTACACACCGACAGCGCTGAAAGGGATGGTTCTTCCATGTGGGTCCGACGAGACAAGGCGTCCACGGCTCGGTTCAGCATCCCTGCCTTGTACTGGATCGTGAAATGCAGTCCCACTAACTTAGTGAAGGCTCGTTGCTGAATCGGGGTATTGAGTCTTTGGTCTGTAAGGTGCAGGAGACTCTTCTGATCTGTCCATACGATGAATTCAGCATGCTGCATGTACGGGCGCTAATGATCAATTGCCAGCAGCAGCGCTAGGCACTCCTTCTCATAAGCTGAGAGCCCCAAGTTCTTGGGTGCCAAGGCCTTACTCAGGTACGCAACGGGGTGAAAGTCCTGCATCAGTACAGCCCCTATCCCTAGTGCGCTAGCATCTGTCTCCACCACGAAGGTTTTGGTAAAATCTGGCAATGCAAGTACCGGCGCTTCCACCAGCGCTTTCTTGAGTGCACCAAACGCGGCATCTATCGTTGGCGTCCACACAAAAACAGTACCCTTGCACAGCAAATCCGTGAGCGGTTTGCTCAGCACCCCAAAGTTCCTGACGAACTTGCGATAATATCCCGCAAGACCCAAAAACCCACGCAGTTCCTTGACTGTTTCTAGGACTGGCCATTCTTGGACTGCTTGTACCTTGCTGTCATCGGTTGCTACCCCTTCTTGACTAATAACATGCCCCAAGTAGTGGATCTTCGGTTGCACAAACGTGCACTTGGATCCAAGGTTGTCAGAATCGTGATTTTGAATCGGATCGGAGCTCCTATGGTAGGATCGCAAATCGTAGAATCTTTACTATCAGGATCGTAAAAACGTAGATTCTATGAACTAAAATCGTAGAACCAGAGTGATTTGTTTGGATCGTAAACTCGTAGAATCGTATAACAGAATCGTGATTCTGACAACCTTGCTTGGATCGCTTCGCGTACAACTTATGTTGTTCCAGCTGGCGCAAAACTTGCTCCAAGAGCTGTGCATGCTCCTCCAAGGTTACCGAATTCACCAAGATATCATCCATGAACACCAATACGTCGTGTCGCAAGAGTGGTGCCAGGACGGTGTTCATCCCCCCTTGGAAGGTGGGGGGTCCACCCATCACTCCGTAAGGAAGAACGCGGAATTGAAAGTGCCCTTGATGCGTCTTGAACGCAGTTTTGCGCTCATCCTCTGGCAAGAGCCGGATCTGGTGGTATCCTGCTCGCAAATCTAGCTTGGAGAACCAACATGATCCTGCGAGCTCATCCAGCAACTCGTCAATGACCGGCATAGGATAGCTGGACTTCACTGTAATCGCGTTCAAATGGCAAAAATCCACACAGAAACGCCATGTCATATCCTTCTTGTTGACCAGGAGCACGGGAGAAGGGAAGGGACTGGTGCTTGGGACGATCAACCCCATGCGCAACATCTCCTCCACTTGCTTTTCAATCTTGTTCTTCTGCTCTGGTGTGTAACGATAGGGCCTTATATTCATTGGTTTGGTCCCTGGCATCAGCGGAATTGCGTGATCCCACGGCCTCCTTGGTGGTAGTTCTGCTGGTTCTTCAAACACATGCGGGTATCGATCGAGCACTGCCTAAAGGGAGGGGGGAATTTTTTGCTGGTCATCGACTTCACTCGTGTAGAGCAGCACCACATGCATAACAGAGTCATTGTGTTCCATTTCTTCCAACTGGGATAGAGAAATCTGGACTGGCTGTTGCATCTTCGGACACAGCCCTTGCAGCAGCACTGTGTCTCCCTTGTGCTGAAATGTCAGTGTCTTGCGCACCCAATCCACCATCATAGGTCCACAGCTCTCAAGCCAATCCATTCCGATCACCATGTCATAGCAGCCTAAAGACAGCACCCTCAAGTCAGTGGAGAAATCCTGCCCTTGCACTTCCCATTTGCACTGGGGAATGTAACCCGAACACGAGAGCAGTCCCCCATCTGCTATCTTGACTGACACCGGAGCCATTGCCCGAACGCGATCCGGAAACTTGCCCGCGATTGCCTCACTGATAAAGCTATGAGAACTTCCCAAGTCCACCAGTATCAACACTTCTTGTTTGTCAATGTGACCCAACAGCCGTACTGTCCATGGTGTTGTCTGCCCTGTGGTGGCCAGTTTGGAGATAGACATTAGCTGCTCTTCTTCAGGTTCAGGGTTCTGCTCTTGACGCTCAATTTCTTCTGCCTGCAATAGCTCCAGCAGTTCCTCAACAATGTGCAATTGAACAGTGGGGGCGCATTGATGGCCTTGCCCCCATCTTTCCCCACACTTGAAACAAAGGCCACGGGCTCTACGATAGTTTCTCAGTGCGGCGACCCGATCCTCACCCCGTGCTGGTGGTAGTTCGGCTCATCGTTCTGCTCCTCGGGCTCCATCCAACCCTCGACGGTCTTCTGCTGCTGCTGGTGGTGCAGGCAGCAATGCTCGCTGGGGCGGTGGTGCCAGTAGCAGACGCGGCTGGCCCCGCGCCGGCGGCTGCTCCTGCCGCTGATAATCGCGCCGCGGCTGTGCCTCCAAGAGCTCCTCCTGTAACAGAGACAAGGAATAGGCATCATCGAGGTCTTTTGGACGGTGCAAAACCACACCCGATCGAATCTCTGGACGCAACCCATCTAAGAACTTGGTAGTAAAATACAGTGCATCAAACCCAGAATTATGCGCTAACAGATTATGCATCAACTCCTCGAACTGTGTCATGTAATCCAACACCGAACCTGTCTGCGATAACTGAGCAAATTGGCGGAGTTGCGCCTGATATTGGTCGCGTCCGAATTTGCTACAGAGTGCAGCACACAACCCTTCCCACTCTATTGTTTTCATCCCTTTCTCATATAATTGCAGCCATCGGGCAGCGTTACCCGTGTAGTGCAAGGTAGCAACCCGCACCCACATATCCTCACTGACTCCATAGACATCAAAATACTTTTCGCACTTAGTTTTCCAGAATTGAGGGTTATCCCCATCGAATTGTGGAAAATCAAGCTTGGGCAGAGCCCAGTGCGCGAGCGACGCGTGCCGGGCGTGATGTTGTGGCCCTTCGCTCATCGACCCATGAACCAACTCCAGATCCCTTTGTACTGGATTAGCAGAGGAGGAAGAAGGTAACGCACCCTTGACCGGAGGCGGTACCAGGGTGGTGACCACCCCGTGAACCAGGCCCCCGGAGTCGTCGATCTCACCGTGGCCACTTGGCCCCGAGTGCTCCGACGCGGCAGTCGGTGGCGCCCGTGCGGTTCCCTCCTCGATGGCCGCCGGATCCGCGAGGACAGGATGTAGCGCGATCCGCCCCACTTGAGTTCGGAGCTCGTCGATCTGACCCTGCAAGTTCTGGACCGCTGGTCGCCAAAGCTCCAGCGGCTGCTGGATCGCCTCCAGCTTGACGTCATTGGCGGCGCGACCCTCCTTGACCGACTGGATCAGCGCCGCGAGTTGCTCCTCCATCGCCGCCGTCTTGAGCGCCTGCTTGGTGGTGTAGCACGGTCGGGGGTACGCCGTCTCCAGGTCGACTGACCTCTGATACCAACTGTAACGGGGCCGATCTAGATCTGGGAAGGAAGAGTGGGTAGCAGGAAGGAGAAGGAGGAGGCCGGAGAAGTTCAGCTTCTCGATAGGATATTCGGTACAATATTCTCGATACCTCTCCACTCACGCCACGCACGCCTCATATAACACCAGCCCGGCACGCAGGCCAGCTCACACCCGCTCTCATTCGCTGCCTGGCCCACTCGTCAGCGTCTTCTTCTCCTCCTGCTCGCGAGATCCCTTGTTTGCTGGGCCCCCATGGTCAGAGTCTTCGGGCCTGTCGTTGCCAGTTGTACTGGTTGTGACAAAGTACCGGGTTGAATTGCGGCTCGACGAACTCACAAAACTCAGGGGGGGCTTGAAGGCCTTGATGGTGATGGCAATTGGAGTCTGACCGCTGCTTCGGGTGATGGTGACGTGCTCTTGCTGGTCAGTTTCAGTCACTGGCTGTTTTACGTCGACACTGATGGCGAACTGGTTGCTAGCTTCAAAGACTTCTATGCCTGTAAACATCGGATCAAACAAACTCTTGTTCCTCATGATTTCTTCACGGCACTAGAAGGTTATGCTGTGGGCGCCTCTTCTTTCATTTGATGGGTGCTTCTTAACGGCTTAGTGTTCGTATTCTCATAAGCTGCAATGTCTGTGAGTTGGATCAAGTATGAGCATGCTGATTTTTTTCTCTTTGTGTTGATATATAATAGGTTATGATCAGTAGTGACTCTTATGTGGTTACATAAAATCTATGCTTGTTTCGATATCCTTTCGGGGTGAATTGACTGCTGCTTGCGTTGATGCTAAAATTATCAAGCCATTTTGATCCGCCTCATGTCTCTGTTTTCTCGGGTTGAGTACTTGCTATATTCTATTTATCTAATGTCTTCACAGTACTTGATATTTATCAATCTTTATGCCTCATATCACTATTTCTTTGACTGAAGAATTGGTTTTACCTATGGATCTAGTGGTCTTCTTAATAGTCAGTTTTTAGTGTGTTTCCTGTTTCTACCCTTTGCTGTAGCTGACAATGGGAAGTGGCAGATTTCCTCTTTGCTGACTTGCGAGCGGCACCTGACTTCTAGAATGCTTTGGAGAACTGCTAGTTAAATTGAATTTTCCATATTGCATCATAATAGTCAATTTCTCAACGAAGTGTCCTGTTATAATTTTGTTTTCTTCATGCATCTACCACTATGAACTGTGACTCTCTGTGCTACTGGTTGTAACTTGTAACTAGGATATGAGCGCAGATGGTGTGCTGCTCTCTCTAAAGCAAGCTTGGCTTATGTAATTTGTGGGAGCTGATGGTCTGTTCTGGGGCCATTTTAGGTGTCTGTCATAATAGGCTGTAACAGTTTAGTTTTATCTCTTGTAGATTTGGACATCTTTCACGCTAACAAATGATTCCAAATCTTCTTGATTTCTTTCCTAAAGAATGATTTATGTTATGTTCCAATGTCATATTCTGGGCCTTTGCCCAAGAGCTAACAATTCAGAGAAACGAGGGGATGGTTAAAGGCTGTTTTCCTAAAGAATGATTTATTATCTCTCATTATTTCAACTCAGCTGCTAACCACTTTGGATAAAGGCTTCGTGTGATGCTTGTAGCACAATTGCTCTTAATAACTTCAGCTGTACTTGAAAGTTTTTGCTTGAGTCAACCATAAATGCCCACTAAAGTTTATGCCTCCTGGAACTGTGCTGACGTGGAAGGCGTGTGTGGGTCGCTGCCGGGCATGTAGGCATCGGCCTGCCGTCGAAGAGATCACCTTGCTGCACGGATGGAAACCTATGCTAGCTATCTCAATTATTCGGTTATTTTCTTGCCGATCCAAGTTCCAAATCCACAGTAGTATGTCAAGCTTGGTCTGTCTGCAACCTACTCTTTGATCAACTCTAAGTTGAATGTGAAAGCTGCCTGCCAGACTTGTCCTGTGCCTGATTGAGAGCGACATCGTTCACCAGTAGCTGTTTGTCTGATTATATGTGCATTCCTGCTTTACCTCTTGTTTACAACTTCAATATATATCTTCAGGTAAGGAAAATATGCTCACCCTTTTAGTATAGCTTGTGTTTGTGAACAAAACGATACACCGATGATGCAGGTGATGCAGAATAGTGTAATATGTTACTTTCTTCATTTATTCTTTGTTGGATTTCTTTGTTACTGCAGAAAAGTCAGCTAGATGAGTCTGGTAGATTCAGATGTTTACATACTATTTTTGCTATGAAGCAAAGTTGTTTAGAACTCAATCTCTAGAGCTCAAAATGTCCTTGTAATGTGGCAACAGTAAGCTTGCAGAGAACTGTAGTTGAAAGTAACATGAACGAGTCTGTTCCCTGTGGGCTTTGGTTCTGCAGAGAACAGTAGTTGAAAGCAACAGTAAGCATGCAGAGAACAGAATTCTGCTTCTACGACTGAACCTTTGAAGACATACCGTGCCTCTGTTCCCTGTGGGCTTTGCTACTTTTGCAATTATGTTCTAAGCACGAAACAGGTATTGGATTTGCTTACTGGTGATCTATGGAACTGATGTATGCTGCAGCCAGACTTAGAAAAGGTATGATTGTACTGTTTCATCAATTTTTGTAATGCTCCTGAGCGTTGATGGTTCACCCTTTGTAACCCTTTTGTAATTTGTTCCTTGTTGGATTTTTGGGTGTTGCTACCGAAACACAAATTTGTTGGACAGTTGTTGTGAAGAACTTATAAGTTGTGCTTTCCATATATAAGTTGCAGATGCTTTGCATACAAATATGGGTCCAGTAGATTCAGACGTTTAGTTTTGCCGTGCAGGTGTTGTACTTCACATTTACTACAATGCATTGATTGGATCATACTACTGAAACAAAGGTGGTTTTGAACTGAACTCAATCTTGAGAGCTCAAAACGTTTGTGTGATACTGCAACATTAAGCATGCAGAGAACAGTAGTTGAAATGAAAGTAAGATAGACGAGTGGATGAGCTATTGAATGGCAGGTACATGCACAACTACACTTCTCACCCTAACTCTATAAATACTTCTTCACCCCCAACTGCTGCATCAAGTCTGGGTTCCTTCTGATTGAGTTGGGAAATTAGTTTACCATTCAGCAGCAATTTATCTTCTTTTTATCTTACCGGTTCAGAAGTTTATCTTGGCGAGATGGACCCGCATGGGCCTGGAGGAGGACCGGGTTGGGGAAGCCCTGCAGGGTGGGGCCCAGGAGGGTGGGGTCCGGTTCCACCTGGCGGGCCTGGGTTTCCTGGTGGCCCTGGCCCTTGTTTCTGGGGGCCTGAGTTCGGTGGATTCTTCGGATCCTGGTAAGTTGAATTCTCAGCTTACTGATGGAGGTCATCAGTTCAATCAGTTAGATTGTCAACTCTTTTCCCTTCTAAAAAATCGGGCTATCTCTAAGAAATCAGTCTATTCACTCGGTAGATGATTAGTGGTTCGGGGATCAAGTATAATATTTTCAGCACCAACTAGTAGTTTAATTTTGAACTCTGAATCTCTTTTGTTATACAAGGATACATCTGAAACTCTGGACGAACGCTTCTTCTGCAGCTTCTACCTCCTGTGCTGCTGCTGCCTGCTCCAAGATTGCTGCGGTCCTCTGTTCGGACACCCGGGCCCTGGCGGTCCGTCGCCTCCTTTCTAGCCTGTGGAGCTGCGGGTCATATCCACCACAAGAAACAATGCACTTGAGAAAAATTTCTAGACTATGTATTTGCGGAAACGCAGTTGTGTGAAGATATTGAATCTTGGGAGTTCCCCTTTCTACTATGTAAACACTACTGAAAAGCATACTCATTGTCTTAGTAGTATCTATCCTGGAGATCATTATTTCAGTCCTAGTTTTCATATCCTCATGAGCTACAATGTGTGAATTGGATAAAGTATGAACATGCTGATTTCTTCTTTTTGTGTTGATGTATAAAAAGTTATGATCACGGGATGAGGTGACTAACTGCTTTGTTTGATGCTAAAATGAGCTTGCTTTTGTGGCTGTATGAAATTATATGCTAGTTTCGTACCAACTTGCTCTGCTTTTGAAGCACTTTTCAATTGTTCCGTTTCATGCCTCTATTTTCTTGGGACGGGTACTTGCTTTATTCTATTTATCTAGTGGTCTTCTCAGTACTTGTTATTTATGAAGGGGTCTTCCTAATAGTCCGTTCTTTTTAGTGTGTTTCCTGTTTGTACCATTTGTTGTAGCTGGTTAAATTCAATGCTTCCATATTGCATCATAATGCATTTCTGAGAGCTGAATGCCTTGGGGCCATTTTACGTGTGTCTGTCATGATAGGTTGGGACAGATTTATTTCTTGCAGGATTTGGACATGTTTTACTCTAACAAATGATTCCAAATCTTCTTGATTTCTTTCATAAATAATGAGAATTTAGGTTAGGTTCCAATGTCATGTTCTGGCCCTTTGCCCAGGAGCTAATAATCCAGAGAAATGATGGAGATGGTTAGGTAGGACTTGTGGAAACTAAGCTCACCACTATAGCGAGAGTTAGACATGGTTGTGGTAGTATTCTTCTAGAAAAGACTGGTACCGCAACCTGAAAATCTATGAACATCTTATTACATTTTTCTGTTGCGCAGCTTGGAAATATCATCTCTTGTTATTTCAATTTAGCTGTTAACCATTTTGGATAAAGGCTTCATGTCATGTTTGTAGCAAAACTGCCCTTAATAAATTCAGCTGTGCTTTTTCGAATACCAAAGTTTTTGCTTCAATCAACCGTAAATCCCCCTGAAAAATTGCTGTGTCCTGGAGCTATGCTGATGTGGAGGGCGTGTGCAGGTCACTGTGGGGCACACACAGAGGCGTCTGCCCGCCTTCGACAAGGTCAGCTTGCTGCACGGACGAAAACCTGTGCTAGCTATCTCAATTATTCAGCTGTTTTCTTGCTGGTCAGATTGTCAAATCCTGAGTAGTATATGAAGCTTACCTATATGTATACATGTCAAGCTTGGTCTGTTTGCAACCTACTCTTTGAACACCTCTAAGTTGCATGTGAAAGTTGCCTGGCCGACTTGTTCTGCGCCTGATTGAGAACGAAGTTGTTCAACCAGTAGCTGTTTGTCTGATTTACATTTACAACTCTGTTATATATCTTCAGGTAAGGAAAATATTCTCAACTTTTTAGAAGCTTCTGTTTGTAACAAACAGAAGATAAATGGACAAAACTGTACGCTGGTCCTGCACCTTACATTTGCAATTTGTTTGTTGTTGGATTTCGGTGTTGCTTCAGACAAAATAGCTAGATGGATCTGCTAGATTCAGATGTCTACATACTATTTTTGCTATGAAACAAAGTGGTTTAGGACTCAATTTCTATTGCTCAAATTGTCCATAGTTAGCAGAGAACAGTGGTTGAAATGGAAGTAAGATAGACCAGTGGGTGAGCCATTGAACAGAAGGTACATGCACAACTACCAGTTCTCACTCTACCTCTATAAATTCTTCTTCACCACAAACTGTTGCACCAAGTCTCGGTTTGTTCTTTCTGATTGAGTTGTGAAGCTCTAGTTTACCATTCAGCAGCAGTTTAGCTTCTTTTTCCAATTTAGTAGGAGCAACAGGATGGATCCGCATGGGCCTGGAGGACTGGGCTGGGGAGGCCCTGCAGGATGGGGCCGTGGAGGGTGGGGTCCGGTTCCACCTGGTGGGCCTGGGTTTCCTGGTGGACCTGGTTCTTGGGAGCCTGGGCTCGGTGGATTCTTCGGATCCTGGTAAGTTGAATTCTCAGCTAACTGATGAAGAACATCAAGTCATTCAGTTACATGTCAAATATTTTTCCTTCTAAAAATCAGACTATTCACCCTGGCAGACGATTAGTGTGGTTCAGGATCAAGTGTAATTTTTTTAGCACCAACTCAAGCTTCAATTCCAAGCCATGATGCATGTATACTATTAGTACTTTAATTTTGCACCTCTGAACCCCCTTTGTTTTGTATGAATAAACCTGCAACCCTGAACAAGTGTTTCTTCTGCAGCTTCTATCTCCTGCTGCTGCTGCCTGCCTGCTCCAAGATTGCTGCGGCCCTTGCTTCGGACGACCGGGCCCTAGTGGCCCGGCGCCCCTTTCTGATAGCCTGCGGAGCTACTAGCTACAAGAAACAACTCATTCGACCCCAATTCCTAGACTAAATATGCGTGGAAGAACCCACTCGTGTGAAGATATTGCATCTTGGAAGTTCCCCTTGCTGCTATGTAAACATTACTGAAAATCATATCGTCTTGGTAGAATGTATCCTGGAGTGGAGACCACTGTTTCAGTTTTACATAATTAACCTGGTACGTGCTAGTGCTTATTTCGGAATGCCATGCAAAACGCGACTGAAAAATCATGTGGTCATGTCTCCCTCCCGGAGATCACTGTTTCTCTCTTACAAGTTAGGCTCTCTCTAGCTACCTTGTTGTACCTTTGCTGATGAGTTTCACGGGCTCTCTCTCCACGTTACACTTCGTTGACGCATTTCACGGGCAGAGAAGTGCACCAAGGAGTACTAGTGTTGTCTCTTGGTAGGTTCCGAGACAGCATGATATCATCCTTAAGGTGGTCAAATGCACACAACGACCTACTGTGATAAGGTCGAATATTTTGCCTAACCCTTGGTGACCATGATCTAACCGAATCGGTGTAGCTAAGACAAGCAGATATCATTGCGATTCTATATTTATCACGATCTGATCTGTAGAGAATCATATGGCGTGGTTCTGTAATCAATTATAATCTTGGTAATTAAGTATCGCCCATGTATAAATATAACGCAAGCTTACAACAAAAACAATGCAGTTCTCTTGGTAATTGCTGAACATTTGCGTGTCGACATGCATCACACACATTAGATGTCATGGTAGTCTCTATCGTAGGGTGCCAAGCTTCAAGTCCTCGTCCAACGCGTCGAGGCATCAAGCTCTCTCTAGTTCCAAGCTCTCGCACCTGTTGTGCCGAAGGTTAGGCCATCTGTCAAAAGTGTTGGTGAGTCATTCCTTGGGTCAAATGAATTCCTTTGTTCACCTTCTCTTGGGTGGAGTGTGTTTGATGCACGTCAATGTGCAAAAGTTCATAAATTGCCTTCTCATGATTCCACTTATCAGGATTGGACCAAAAGCTCGTAGCTCGCAAGGGTAATGGGCGCTTGATAGTTTGACTAGTTAAGCTCGTAGCCCGCTTCTTAATGAACAGAGCCAATCATTGATTCCAGCTCGTTAAGCTTGGTTAAGCTTAACGAACGAACTAACTAGTTTCACAAGTAGCTCATTAAACTCGTTAGTAACAACAAAACACATATTTTCATCTTACATGATGAAATTTTCATAGCACCTCAGCACATCTATTCAATCTAATCTACATAGGACGCAAAAAACTAGTGCATTTTTATAGTAACAATCTTCCTTCTTATAAAAACCACGCCTACACACTCATCCCGTAGACCGTAACACATCAGAATCTGCTAACGAGCGCTCACGAGCTTAACGAGCTTCAAACGAACCGAGCCAAGCAGGATTTTCTGCTCGTTAAGCTTAACGAGCATGAGCTTAGCGAGTCGAGCAGCTCGTTAGTTCCCCCTACACTAATGTACCTGGAAACGTAGTTGTCGTTGTTGAATATAGCATAGGTCTGAAGCACCTGACACCAAATCAAGCCAGATGATGAGAAACCCTAACCTCAACGCCCATGGAGACGTCATGAATCTACTCAAGAGCTTTGTTGACGAAGTCTAGACAAACAGACTCAGGGAGGATCGGAGTTTGGAAGACAAACTCTAAGAATACGCGCCATCATCCGGCCAAGCGTCGTACCCGTGAGAGCTAAAAGCCCTAACCTAAGCTACTAATTGGAGGCACCAGGACTCCCATCCCTGCCACCGGCCGCCGAGCGGATGATAGAGGGAAAGCGAATCCATGGGCTTGCTAGTTAAGCCTTGAGGGGGGAGTTTACCCAAGCCGTCTAGGGTTAGGGTCCCGTAATTACTTTATAGGTGGTTTGAAATGTTAAGTGGGTTTCTTGGATGATTATAGCCAATATGCATTGATTTATGTCCCGAAACATAAATCTAATGTAGAGTAAGCCTTCTACACTTTCGAGAAGCACATGTTGAGCGCATGCGTAACACCAAGATTAAGGCCGTTTAGTACGATTGGGGAGGATAATATCATCGACCATCTAGGTATTTCCTTTTTTGCGAGAATAAACTCAGATCCACTAAACCATCTCCAGCATACAACCTTGACAATGAAAGAAATTGCAAATATGTCCTCGGGTCGCAAATCTTCTTCCACCTCTACCATGAGCCCATGGCGCGTTATCACTGCCGCTCATCTAGAGCCGACCTAACTTTGTTCTTCATGGATGGGAAGTCATGAAGACTAAGGTCCAATCAGAAACACAAAAGAAAGAGAAGTGGACACCGGAGCAAGTCTCATAGATTCAAGCAGCCACCAAGCATCAACGGTGCCGCCATCAAGGCCGCATGAATCTGCTGCCCACGAGGAGTGATGGATGACCACCCTCATGAATCCCTCTATCAGATCACGTTGGGTGTCGCCGAGATGGAGCTGGGATGAAGAGACACTTAATTATTCCCGCCGACGAAGCTGCAACCATCGAAGCCTCGCTAGGGGAGACCTACACCTACCTAATGTACGCACGCGACACGAAGTCCCAGGGTTCCCCGGTCCTCCCAGGACTCCTCTTAGGCTTTGTTCGTTTAATCCCCGCCCCCGCCGGGATCGGCGGGGTTTTGGCCTAATTCACGTGCTTTTGACCCCGGTCGGGGTAGGATCCTGACCTACCTTATATGCGTCTTCGGTTAAACCCGGCCGGGTTGATATCCCATCCAAATCCACCCCAAACCACAGGGATTCCACTGGGTTTTCACCCACGTCTCCCCACCCGTGAAACAAAACCAGTCGTCTCAGTCTTCTCGGCTCGAAAGAAAAGGAGGAGCGGGCGAGAGCGGCGGCGGCGCCGACGCCGACAGGGAAGAACTAGGCGACGGCGAGGGGCCGGAGCGGGCGATCTCTCTCCTCCACTGAAGACCGGCTGCTGCGCCATCCTTCTACCTCGCCCCACTCTCCCCAAGTCAGCAGCCGATCTGCGACCCTCTTCTTCCATCCCCGACGCGAGCTCGGCGGCCGCACCAACCTACTCCGGTGGCCCTCCCCAACGTTTCTATGCCGGTAAGATCTTCTCCCCCACCCTTGTTTCCTTCCTCTCCCCCCTTTTGATTTCAAGGGTTTCCCGTCCCCTTTTCCACCGGTGACAAGGGCCGTCTTGCCGGCGATGCTCCACCTCTCCTCTCTGCTTACTACAGCTTCCCAGTACCCTCCTCTGTACTTGCTCTACCTGTGATTTGGTGCAAATGGTGTACCTAGTTGAATCTAACCAAATCTGCTACATAGTCGAATCTTTTTGTCAATGTCATTAGCAGTGCACATATATGCTACTAGTAATCTAGTATTTATTTGTCCCTGAGATTCAGTACTATATTTGCAGCTACCTGTAGAGAATCAACAAGATGCAATTGTAGCTATATAGTTTTGTCGATGATATCCTTGGGAGGTGAGAAAAGTTGAGTTTTATGTAACTGAGGTGAACATCAACTACATGAATTTTTTCTGATAGTGGGGGTGAAGAGAAATTTAGGTAAAATGCTCTGAGATCAAGGCATCTTGAAGCCATGCAACTACCACAGTGCATTTTACTAATTTAGATGCAGAAAGTTTTACTTGTCAGAACATATAGAATATATTGAGATGTGTAGACATAAAATGTTTTTGTAATAAGAGAAAAATATATTGCCTCCATTAGAACGATAACTGTTTCATACTACTTTATGTTGCTTGACCTGACTTGTATGTGCTACATTAGAACGATAACTGTTTCATACTACTTTCGATGTCTAAATCTGCATTTTGCCTCCTATATTCTGTAGGCCAGCTTCACCGCCTCACAGCCGCAGCAAGACCCCGCTTGGGGCAGCATCGTGAAGACTAAGGTATATTAATCTTGATGTACATACTTGGTTTTCTTTGTACCCTACTGGGACTCGCATCTTCATCTAGCTCACATGAACCTCCCTTGTTCATCTAGTAACCTGAAGCTGATGGCTCAAGTAGCCCACATGAACCTCCCTTGTCCTCTTATTTCCTTGCAAGATCATCTAGAATATGCAAGAATCCCCCTTGTAGCTATTTTCATGCATACTGGTCTTGAACACCCAGAATATGTGTAGTGTGTGCATCCATTGGTATCCGCCAGATTTCATAACTTTTTATCTGAAATTTGATTTCCCTAGAATGCACCATGATAAATGCTTATGAGATGAGAATCCATTCATGTACATCATCTTATCTTGTCCTTTTTATGTACTTATCTTGTCCTTTCTTTGTCCTGTTTTCCCCTGATTATGACTGTAATGGAAGCTCTTATTTATACAGTGCATATTGGAACTGAATTGATCTATCTCCGCATTTCATTTAATTTTGCTTTGCCCTCCTTTTGCAAGTATTATTTTGTACCAAAGAAAGAAATCTTTTTTTTGCGGGGAAAGAAAGAAAGAAATCTTTGTTCATAAACTTGTGATTTTGGTACTGTTCTCTGAAAGTAGACCATAGTTTTTTGTGGTCATACGAATTTAGTGTATTCTTACACGATGTATAACGCTGTATCATTGATATATATGCCTGGTTGTTCATTTCTAATATTATTATTCTGTGCTGCTATTTGCAGCTTTCCATTGGAAGATCATTTGTTTAGTGGATATGGATGCGATGTTGCTGCCCATTTGATCCGCGAAATTTTGAAATCAATGCACGATTATTTTATGATCTTTCTTTGCTAGCTGGTCATCAATGCTTTGATATCAGTCCTTTGATGTGGACTGACCGCCCTTTTTTTGCCAATGCAGTGCATCAATCACTACGGAAGCGACATCGGCGAGATTAGAGTCGTCTGTTCTATACAGCAATAATTTGATCATGGTCGGAAATATAATAATATTGTACATCGGTGATTGTTGATTAGGGTCGTTTTTTGACTTCTAAATATTCAGAATCCATGTTATAGTTTGATATTTTTTCTTCTAAAATATCAACTTGCAGCAAGCTTCTCATATAATGTTTTGTTCTGACGCAACAAAAATACTGTTAGGCTTTGTTCGTTTAATCCCCTCCCCCGCCGGGATCGGCGGGGGTTTGGCCTAATCCACGTGCTTTTGTCCCCGGTCGGGGTAGGATCCCGACCTACCTTATATGCGTCTTCGGTTAAACCCGGCCGGGTTGATATCCCATCCAAATCCACCCCAAACCACAGGGATTCCACTGGGTTTTCACCCACGTCTCCCCACCCGTGGAACAAAACCAGTCGTCTCAGTCTTCTCGGCTCGAAAGAAAAGGAGGAGCGGGCGAGAGCGGCGGCGGCGCCGACGCCGACAGGGAAGAACTAGGCGACGGCGAGGGGCCGGAGCGGGCGATCTCTCTCCTCCACTGAAGACCGGCTGCTGCGCCATCCTTCTACCTCGCCCCACTCTCCCCAAGTCAGCAGCCGATCTGCGACCCTCTTCTTCCATCCCCGGCGCGAGCTCGGCGGCCGCACCAACCTACTCCGGTGGCCCTCCCCAACGTTTCTATGCCGGTAAGATCTTCTCCCCCACCCTTGTTTCCTTCCTCTCCCCCCTTTTGATTTCTAGGGTTTCCCGTCCCCTTTTCACCGGTGACAAGGGCCGTCTTGCCAGCGATGCTCCACCTCTCCTCTCTGCTTACTACAGCTTCCCAGTACCCTCCTCTGTACTTGCTCTACCTGTGATTTGGTGCAAATGGTGTACCTAGTTGAATCTAACCAAATCTGCTACATAGTCGAATCTTTTTGTCAATGTCATTAGCAGTGCACATATATGCTACTAGTAATCTAGTATTTATTTGTCCCTGAGATTCAGTACTATATTTGCAGCTACCTATAGAGAATCAACAAGATGCAATTGTAGCTATATAGTTTTGTCAATGATATCCTTGGGAGGTGAGAAAAGTTGAGTTTTATGTAACTGAGGTGAACGTCAACTACATGAATTTTTTCTGATAGTGGGGGTGAAGAGAAATTTAGGTAAAATGCTCTGAGATCAAGGCATCTTGAAGCCATGCAACTATGACAGTGCATTTTACTCATTTAGATGCAGAAAGTTTTACTTGTCAGAACATATAGAATATATTGAGATGTGTAGACATAAAATGTTTTTGTAATAAGAGAAAAAAATATATTGCCTCCATTAGAACGATAACTGTTTCATACTACTTTATGTTGCTTGACCTGACTTGTATGTGCTACATTAGAACGATAACTGTTTCATACTACTTTCGATGTCTAAATCTGCATTTTGCCTCCATTTTCTGTAGGCCAGCTTCACCGCCTCACAGCCGCAGCAAGACCCCGCTTGGGGCAGCATCGTGAAGACTAAGGTATATTAGTCTTGATGTACATACTTGGTTTTCTTTGTACCCTACTGGGAATCGCATCTTCATCTAGCTCACATGAACCTCCCTTGTTCATCTAGTAACCTGAAGCTGATGGCTCAAGTAGCCCACATGAACCTCCCTTGTTCTCTTATTTCCTTGCAAGATCATCTAGAATATGCAAGAATCCCCCTTGTAGCTATTTTCATGCATACTGGTCTTGAACACCCAGAATATGTGTAGTGTGTGCATCCATTGGTATCCGCCAGATTTCATAACTTTTTATCTGAAATTTGATTTCCCTAGAATGCACCATGATAAATGCTTATGAGATGAGAATCCATTCATGTACATCATCTTATCTTGTCCTTTTTTATGTACTTATCTTGTCCTTTCTTTGTCCTGTTTCCCCCTGATTATGACTGTAATGGAAGCTCTTATTTATACAGTGCATATTGGAACTGAATTGATCTATCTCCGCATTTCATTTAATTTTGCTTTGCCCTCCTTTTGCAAGTATTATTTTGTACCAAAGAAAGAAATCTTTTTTTTTTGCGGGGAAAGAAAGAAAGAAATCTTTGTTCATAAACTTGTGATTTTGGTACTGTTCTCTGAAAGTAGACCATAGTTTTTTGTGGTCATACGAATTTAGTGTATTCTTACACGATGTATAAAGCTGTATCATTGATATATATGCCTGGTTGTTCATTTCTAATATTATTATTCTGTGCTGCTATTTGCAGCTTTCCATTGGAATATCATTTGTTTAGTGGATATGGATGCGATGTTGCTGCCCATTTGATCCGTGAAATTTTGAAACCAATGCACGATTATTTTATGATCTTTCTTTGCTAGCTGGTCATCAATGCTTTGATATCAGTCCTTTGATGTGGACTGACCGCCCTTTTTTTGCCAATGCAGTGCATGAATCACTACGGAAGCGACATCGGCGAGATTAGAGTCGTCTGTTCTATACAGCAATAATTTGATCATGGTCGGAAATATAATAATATTGTACTTCGGTGATTGTTGATTAGGGTCGTTTTTTGACTTCTAAATATTCAGAATTCATGTTATAGTTTGATATTTTTTCTTCTAAAATATCAACTTGCAGCAAGCTTCTCATATAATGTTTTGTTCTGACGCAACAAAAATACTGTTATGCGGATTTATAGCAAGTTTGTTGTGTGTGTGATGTTCTTTTGATTTGGTGCAAAGAACAAAGATAGGAGGTTTAGTTGATTTGGTGCTGAAGTGTACAAAGGCCATTGATGGGAGGTTGCCGGGGACTAACCGAACACATATTGTTGTACAGGGATTAGCAGGGTTTGTTGGTTAGGGGATTGGGTGACGAGGTGGGGATCACCAAATCCTTGTGTGGGTCTAATCCCCTAGAGGTTTGGTTCCAGTGGAACCGAACAAAGCCTGCGGTAGCTCCGGCACGACGACCTCTACAAGGATGCACTACACGACGGACGGAGGCAACATGTCATTCCACTGCACGAGGAAGTGGTGCATGCGCTTAGAGTCCGTGGCCTTCCATTCCAATGCCTGGACCGCCAGAACTGCGGTGTGGTCGGCCAGCTCCGTGTACGCTGACATGGCCGACTTGTCATCCAATGTGTTCTTTAGCAGGACGAACACGTCCAGCTAGATGGTGGGGTCCCATAGAGGCTGCCACCTTTGGAGCACCGGGCAACTAGAGACGTCAGGAGCATGCGCGCCGTGTGCGTTGAGTTAATTACACGATAGTACCACAATTGGGGCCGTGGTGGCGAATTGGTACTCGTTTTGAAAATTTTTACGTGTCAGTACCACGTTTGGACCGAACCGTTGCAAATCGGGCTAAACTTCGTATTTGTACGTATTGACGCTGGAACTGACCGCCCGGGCCCGCGCGTCAGACGCCACGCTGGCGAATCGGCACTCGCCCGCTCGCTCAATAGGTGCGGTCCGGCTCGAACCGGACCGGCCCGTGCTCCACTCTGTTCCTCCTCGCTCCTGCCTCCCTCCTTGCTCCTCTCTCGTCGCCCTCGTCACCGCCGGCAGCTTTGCCGGAGCGGAGCGCCGCCGCCCGCCATGGTTTTCGAAGACGAAAGCAGTGAGGACACGTCCAGCCTGCCGTACATGCACTCGACCTCATCCACAGATGGGCTTAACCAGGTGATTTTCCTTGAGCTAGGTCTAGGGTTAGGGTTTCAGATTTGGGGCTTTTTGATTTGGTTGATTTCGCTGGGTTTTGATTTGGGCATTTTGATTGTACGAGCTTCGGCAGGTCCCTTTCAGCGTTGAAGATCCAGATTACCAGGGGCTTGAGCTGGAAACGATGTCGCCATGTGAGAAGCACGGCAAGGCATCTGAGAGGCTTGTCGCATTTGAAGGAATAGACACAGGGAGAAGGTTCCTAGCATGTGCAGAGCCGGTATGAATTCTATGCTGATAGTGGGATATTATATATAGGTTGATAGTGTCATATTATTGTTGGTTTGACAGTGCCATATTGAACATGAGTGAACATGAGTACAAGGCCTGATTATTAAGGGCATATTCATATATAGGTTGATAGTGTCATATTATTGTTGGTTTGACAGTATCTAGGTGGATAGTATGTACTGCATATGCTTTGGCAGTTCACCAAATTTGCAGTTAGAGATTGCTCTCTCTTGTTTTGAAGCGATTAGCAAAATCTAGTTCAAAGTTGTAGCTGAGTGGTGCTGTAATTTGTCATGTTGTTATTTAGTGGGTAGGTACATCTGAATTACTAGTGTAGCTTAGTGGTGCTATTATTACCAATGTACAGTGTTATTGCTTTGCACTAGTTATTTACCTGTGCTTCTGAAGTAACATGTTTATTTTTTTTTATCTTTTTGCCTTTTTGCAGGAAGGGCAGAATTGTGGGTTTGTTGAATGGGTTGATCACCAGTGGCCCCCAACAATGCAAAATGCATTGTTGAAGCTGTGGGCCATGGTTGAAGATAGCAAGAGTGCTAGGGTGAATGATAATCTTGAAAGTTCTTTCACTATCCACCATCTGACAGAAGAGAAGAACAAGCTGGAGGCCAACTATGACAAGTTAGTCCAAGATGTGCATGAACTTATGAGCTTCCAGGAGGACAGGGTGGTGGATTTCAGATATCTGCAGGATAACCTTACATATCAGCAGCAATGCAGAAGTGAACTGCTGGCTGATATGAAGGCACAGATGGCAAAGAAAGATGCAGAGTTTGAGAAGCTTAAGCAGAATTATGAAGTGCTACTGAACCTGACAAGAGCACAAGCAACAGTCATCCAGAACTTGAAGTTGAAGCATATTAAAGACAAGCAATTGTTTAGTGAAGATAAGATGAACTTGGAGTTGAAGAATGCAGAGCTCACAAAGTCTGAGGAGAAGCTCACCCAAGAGAAGCTAGAGTTGAAGCTTCAGATTGCTGAGCTGATGAAGGCAGAGGAGAAGCTGAAGGAGAAGATCAAGGGGATCCAGGCCATCTTAGAGAAGTGAAGAAAATGAATATGAGACTAGTGGGTAATGCTGACCTTTTGGGCATGATGGTTGTGTAGTGTATGGCTCTATTAATTGTGAACTATGTCTGTGTATGTATGTAGTAGATATGCTTTTCATCCTTTTGTGAGAAAAGGATGAACTATGCATTTAAACTCAAACTCCACTATGTATTTGTGATGGACCTGCTGTGTACCCTATAATATGTTGAACTCCAGTAAGTATTGTGTGTTATGTTGGCTAGACTTGAAATGATGATATATCATGCATTAGAAGATGGATCAGATATTCTGTGCCATGAGATGTAGACTAAAAGTTATGATTTCTCTTGCAATAGGTTTTATATTTTTATATTAGATGATTATGTTAGCATTGGAAGACTATTTGGTGGTTATGTTAGCACTGGAATATTATATGGTTATGTTATATCATGCATTGGAAGCCCATGTTGGTTAGGTTAAGTTGGTTCCGTCGACCCCTAGCCACCGTAAACCATCATGGTTAGGTTAAGTTGGTTCCGTCGACCCCTAGCCACCATAAACCATAATGGTTAGCTTAAGGTGGTTCCGTCGACCCCGAGCCACCGTAAACCATCA
>LT934116.1:764750107-764779284 GCA_900231445.1 Triticum turgidum subsp. durum
AGTTGGTTCCGTCGACCCCTAAGCCACCATAAACCATAATGGTTAGCTTAAGGTGGTTCCGTCGACCCCGAGCCACCGTAAACCATCATGGTTAGGTTAAGTTGGTTCCGTCGACCCCTAGCCACCATAAACCATAATGGTTAGCTTAAGGTGGTTCCGTCGACCCCGAGCCACCGTAAACCATCAAGTTATCCACCCAAGTGGCATCAATCCATCAACCATCAAGTTATCCCCAACAGAACCATCAAGATATCCATTGGCATCAGCAGAAGTTGCTTTAGTGGCATCAAACCCAAAAGAAAACACATTGTAGTGGCATCAAAGCAAAACAAAGCACAATGTATCATCAGCAACAGTTGCTGCAGTGGCATCAAACCAAAATAAATCACATTGTAGCAGCAGCACAAGTTACTGCAGTGGCATCAAACCAAAATAAAGCACATTGTAGCAGGAATACAAGACATTGTAGTGGCATCAAACCAAAAGATAACATGCCACATTGTAGCAGGTGCACATTGTAGAATCAACAGAAGTTTGCATCACCTTCTGCCACCTCTACTAGCATTGAACCAGGCCATCCATCCAGTGTGTGTGCCATCAGTTGGTGGAGGAGCACTAGAAGTTGAGGCACCATACTGCCTTGGGGCAGAGAAAGGCCTTGAAGAATTTGCACCTCTCCCAGCAGAAGATTGAGCACTAGAAGATGCTCTTCCAGATCCTCTTCCACCACCAGCCCTTCTTCCTGCACCTCTACCAGCACCACTTCCACCACCTCTACCAGCAGCACTTCCAGTTCTTCCTCCTGGTGTTGGAGCAGGAGCCCTAGTTGTTGCAGGTGGAGCAGCTCTTGGTGTTGGTGTAGGAGCTTTAGGTGTTGGTGCAGGAGCCCTAGTTGTTGGTGCAGGAGATCTAGTTGTTGGCTTGGAAAACAATTCAAAGGAAACACAGTTAATAATACTACAAATAAGAAAGGTAATTTACAGAAACATCAAAATGAAGAACTAGTACAAAGGGGCTTACCACATGTTTGTTCTTTCTTAAGGCCAACTCAGGTTTCAACTGTTTAAGGCAGTTTGTGTATTTATGCCCTTGTAATCCACAATTGCTACAAGTTATTGTCCCCATTCTTGAGGTGGACTTTGGCTTTGGAACTTCAATTTTTCCCTTTATTCTCTTCTCTTTCCTTCTTCCTTTCTTCACTTTAAATGCTGGTGGTTCTATGTCTGGACCTGGGGTCTTTGTCCAGTCATGCTCACCAGGGACAGGATATATCATTGGTTCATATGCTGCCAAATAATATGGTTTCTTGAAGAATTTGCTTACAAAGTCCTCTGGAAACCTTTTTGCCTTGTTGATTGCTGAGATGGCATGGTTACATGGGATGCCACTGAGGTCCCACTTTCTGCAACCACAGGTTTCAACTTCCAAATTGACAGCATGTGTTTGCTCACCACTAGTTACTTGCCACAAGTTAACACCTGCTTGAATGGGTTTGCAGTACCTGGCCCTTTCCTTTTCAATCTCCAACTTCTCACTGTAATGTGGTGTGATCTCCCATCTAGCTTCCCTTCCACTCTCTCTATTCCTGTGCCACCTAACCATCTGCTTATCCTTTATGCCATCACACATAGTTCTTATTGGTTTTTTCCTATGATCTAGGATGTACTTGTTAAACACCTCTGACAAATTGTTGACAACCAAGTCAGTCTTGCTATTTGTGTCAAATGCATGCCTAGCCCATGTTTTCTTGGGTATTGCACTAAGCCACTGCCAAGCTTCCACACTCTCAGCTTTGAGATCATCCATTGCTTTATTAAATTTGTGTTCATTATATGCATAACTGGCATTATCCATGCACTTCTTAAGGTCCTCCCCCCTAAAGCCAGCATTCTGGAAGTTTGCATATATGTGTCTTAAGCAGAATCTTTGATGACTGTTAGGAAAAACTCTATTCACTGCATATAATAGCCCCTGGTGCACACAATTTAAACAGCTAAGCTACTGTCTAATACACATGTAAACACATATTTAGCAGGCAAAGCAAGGTGGATAAACATACCTTCTGTCTGTCTGACATTATAGTATATGGACCATACTGTCCAACTTCTCCTCCAAGACAATCTTCAGTTGGTGTAGAAACCAGCACCAGTTTGCTTTGTCCTCTTGTCCAACAATGCCAAATGCCAGTGGGTATATGTTGTTATTGCCATCTCTAACAGTGGCAGCAAGGATTTGTGCACCAGTGGTCAGCTTGATAAAACATCCATCAATACCTAAAACAGGAAGTAAACATAACATGTCAAATGCATTTATATGTGCAACCTATTGAAACTAACAACATCAAAGTAGTGTACAAGATAAAATGAACTAACCAATGAATGGTCTACAGCCCTGTAGAAATCCCTCCCTTGCTCCATTGATGCAGTAAAACATGGCATGGAATCTTGGTCCTGGATGTGGGATTTTTTCAGTGGCTGTTGGAGTTACAGTGGTGACTATAACTCTACTCCCAGGGTTTGTATCCATCACAGTCTGAGCATAGTCTCTCAGCCTTGGGTATTGCTTCCTATGATCTCCCAACACAGCCTCAACAGCTAAGTTTTTTGCCCTATATGCCATAGCCTTGGGCACATCCACACCATACTTTTCCATGCAGGCATCAATAAGTGTATGTATGCTAGTACTGACATCAGATCTGAATAGTGGCTCATATTGCTTTGCAAGCCACTTTGCACTTACCCTGCTTGTTTCAGTAGAACTAGGGCAGGTGTGTTGTATCCTCATCTTCTTAATTACAAAAGTGTTTTCCCCTTTTATAACAGCTGCCACAATGCAGAACTTACAATGTTCATTCTTGCAATGCACAATGATCCTCTGATCTGAGTTCCTGTGATACTTGAAGTCTCTGCACTGAGTGATGTGCAAGCTCAACAGAGCATCTCTGAATTGATGTTGATCTTTGAAGCACATATGCAGTTTTAGTTGTTGGTGTGGTTGTTCCAAATCCTCATTGTACCATACTCTAGCTGGCCTCTTCTTTGCCCTACTCTTCCTTTTTTGAGGTAGCACAAATGCTAGTGGCTCAAACCCATCATCTTCACTGTCCTTCAATAAACTATCATCTTCTTCATCTGATGATGGTTTCCAATCAGGTTGCACTTCTTCTAAAACACTGGAATGTGACCTTGTTGTTGGTCCCCTCCTTACTTGCAACTTCTGCTTCTTCTTTGCTGGCACATATATTTTTTCCTCCTCTTCTGGAACAATAGGGTCATCATCCTCCAACTCAAATAATTCCTCTACCTCTGTGTCACCCTCATAATGCACTTGTTCTTCATCCTCTAATTCTTCTTCTGATTCTTCATCCTCTGTTTCTTCCTCATGTTGCTCTTGTACTTCTTCCTCTCTCTGTCTATTTTCCTCTTCCATCTCCATGTCTTCAGCATCATGCATTTCCTCATTATAGTTAGGCCTTAAATCCCCCATGTCACTATCATACTGCCCTTCAGATCCTTCAGATGAACATGCATAACTGCCATCATAGCCAACTTGTTCTTCTTCCACAACTTCTTTTAACTTGGGATTTAGAACACTCCTGCTCTCTTGTGTTAAAATAGCAGGGCCTACAGCTGCAATATAACTGCTACTCTGACCTTCATAAGCAACACCTTGCTGATCAACAGCATAAACAGGAGGATCGGCAAGATCAAAAACAACAGGCTCAGAATATTCAGTTATATCTAAATTTTGCTTCCGTACAAAACCCTTCTGTGGTACACTGACAGCTGGTGGACAAGCCCTAAATAGCAAATTAAGCACCAAACTCTCCTCATTCTGCCTCTTGATCAACTGTAGTTTAACATTACTATCAACCAATTCCAAGCCCTGCTCTCCTGGGGTCTCCATGTAAAACATCAGTGAATCATCAATACCGAAGCCTTGGGTTTCCATCAATGCAACCATATTTAGATATGTCACATCTGAAGAGCTTAATTTCCTCTCTAACAGATCATTATTGTCAAAATGGATCCTAACATTCCATATGTCTTCATATAAACTACAATTCACATGCAATTTGCCTAATCAGTACACTATAACCCTAATTAGCAAATAAATGAGAAGAAGAAAAAGAGGCAGAAACAGAAACTTACAGGACGCCGCCGAGCCCGTGGGTCAGCTCATGGCTATTGCTAGGGTTCGCCACCCATTGCTTTGCCAGCCGTACCCGCTGCTCCATGGACAGTGCGGGCTCAATGAACTCGTCGTCGTCGCTGGAGTACTCAGAGCTCGAGTAGCCATCGCCGCCCTCGATTGGAGATCTCCCATCGATTCCTCCTGCCGCGCCGATGCCGAAGAGGGGAAGGTTTGCGCCGCCGCCATCGCCGTCGCCGCCACCGCCGCTGCCGCCACCACCGCCCGGGGGCGCCGCCGCCATCGCCGTACGCGCAGGGAGCTAGGGTTCGTCGACGAACAGAGACGGCGACGAGGAACAGAGTGGAGCACGGGCCGGACCGCACCTATTGAGCGAGCGGGCGAGTGCCGATTCGCCAGCGTGGCATCTGACGCGCGGGCCCGGGCGGTCAGTTCCAGCGTCAATACGTACAAATACGAAGTTTAGCCCGATTTGCAACGGTTCGGTCCAAACGTGGTACTGACACGTAAAAATTTTCAAAACTGGTACCAGTTCGTCACCACGGCCCCAATTGTGGTACTATCGTGTAATTAACTCGTGTGCGTTAGGCAGTATGTCTGGTACACCTCGGGCAACTTCTCCTCAAGCCTTGTGAACTCCCATATTAGGTCGCTCGTCGTCAGCTCCCCTGACGCACTTTTCTCGTGCACCAGCATCACGGCCTTGGTGACCACCCTCATTGTGTGCTCCATATGCTCGATGTCGTGCAGCTCTGGCGTCACATGCTCCTGTGTGGCAAGGATTTGCTGGTAGAACTCGTGACCATGCTTCCGCGATCCATTAGTGTTGCCCTTCTCCCAGACATAGTAAATGACTTGAGAGCTTTCATCTGCGCCCTCGTCATCTCCCCACTTGGTCGGCCAGGTTTCCGATTCTTTATCGGGAAGTATGTTCCTGTATTGTCCTTCACCTCAGTACTGACCATTTTGAAACCGGCTCTCCATGGTCGTTCCAACACCTTGATTGGAGAGGTGCTGCCTTGGACGTTCTGCTCGAGGCCAGAGCCTGATCCCACCTCGTAGTTCATCCGCTTCATCACCTTCACCACCATTGTGTTGATGGACACCAGGCTCTTACCAAGCTGGAGCTTCGATGTCTGTGCCCGATTGTAATGCTGCCTAGGGTAGGGTTGATGATGGTGTCGAGACAACGGACCTGGAGAGCTAGCGGCGACAAACTGGACGCGTCCAAAGAGGAGATCGGGCACCGGCTCTACAGGTCTGTCGCCCAGTTCGTCGACGGACGCGTCGGAGGAGGAGATCGGGCACCTGGTCTGCAAGATACTACAGCTCCTCGGACATGTCCAATTCGCCACGCCGGCTCTGCAGGTCCGTCGTCTCAACACCATCATCAACCCTACCCTAGGCATCATTACAACTGGGCACCGACATTGAAGCTTCTGTCTGCTAAGAGCTTGGTATCCAACAACACGACGGTGGTGAAGATGATGAAGAGGATGAACTACGAGGTGGGATCCAGCTTTGGCCTCGACAAGCACGGCCATGGTATCACCTCAACAATCAAGGTGTTGGAACGGCCATGGAGCACTAGTTTCGACACGGTCGGAGCCGAGGTAGAAGGACGATACAAACAATAGACTTTTCCATCAAGAACCAGACACCTAGAAGACCAAGTGGTGAGATGACAAGGGCGCAAACAAAAGATCTCAAGTTGTCTACGACGACAGGGAGAAGGGCGACGCTGCTGGATCATGGAAGCAAGGTCAGGAGTTCTGCCAGCAAATTTTTGCTATGCAAGAGCAGTTGACACCACAGATATAGGAAGGCGAGCATATGGAGGACGCGGTGGGGGTGATCACCAAGGCCGTGACATTGGGACATGAGAAAAGCACGTCGGGGAGCTCACGGTGGGCAACCTTGATCTGGGAATTCATAAGGCTCAAGGATAAGTGCCTTGAGGTGTAACAGACGTATTGCCTCATGAACATGGCGCACATGCTCGTGGTGCCTCTAGTTGCCCCGGTGCTCCAAAGGTGGCAGCCTCTGTGGGACCCCACCATCTGGCTGGACGTGCTTGTCCTACTAAAGAACACACTCAACGACAGGTCAGTCACGTCACTGCACGCGGAGCTGGTCGACGGTATCGTGGTTCCGCCGGTCCAGGCATTGGAGTGGAAGGCCATAGATTCTGAGCGGATGCGCCACTTCCTCGCGCAGTGGAAGGACACGTTGCCTCCTTCCGCCATGCATCGTATCCTTGTAAAGGTCATCATGCCGGAGCTTACCGCAAGACGAAGCTTATACAAAAACCCATGCCTACTGTGTTACAGGTCGATTCTTTTGCCTAACCCTTGGAATCGGTGTATTTAAGCCAAATAAATATCGTTGTGATTTTGTATCGATCACTATCTGATCTGTAGAGATTGATATGGTGCGATTCTGTAAACAATTATAATATTGCCGATCAAGTATCACCCATGTATAAATACAATGCAAGCTATAGGTTATTTCACTGCAAAGACATTGTGTCTGGCTCGGTGATTGAGGAATTTTTGCGCATTGACATGCATCAACACACGGTAATCTCTATGCAGGGTGCCGAGCTTCAAGTTCTCTTCTCAGATGTACAACTTCATCCTCGACAGAATAGCTAAGGTTCACTTCTCGTATGTATAACTTCATCTTCAATAGAATAGCGAAGTCAATAATCTAACTCTATCTTCATGTGTTGGTGGCACTAGCTTATTTCATCAAATAGATGGCAATCACATATTTAAAGACATTATAAGCATGCAACATTTCAGCCCTCTCGGGCCATCAGTGTTTGCAGCCGTTAGATCATCAGTTTTGGGAGTTCATAACTGTTCGATTAACTCAGATTCGCACCTATGCTCGACTTTCCGACTGTCTACTATAACAAGATTAGCCTAACTCCAATGAGGGAGGGGCGATGACGGTGGCGCGCCTCCGGCTCGTCCGGTGCTTGTAGTCTCATCGCTAGGTGGTGGACCTAGATGTAATTTCTACTTCTGCTGCTCGTTGTACTATCTTGACAGATGATGAATATATCAGAAGTTATCTTGCAAAAAAGTTAAGAAAAATATAACTTTAGTGTAAGAATGTATTTTTCACTAAACTGAAATTACTTATTTTATGGGGGGAAATAAATCGAGGCTCTAGAAATTATCCCCTCCTCCCTCGCCCGGACTCGCAGCCTCGCCGTGGGCATGGACGAGGAGAGGACGGAGGCGTGGTGGGCCCAGCGCGCGTGGGTGCTGCTGTCGGCCGTCCCCGAGCGGGCGCCGCTGGTGCAGTGCATCACCAACCTCGTCTCCATGGACATCGCCGTCAACGCGCTCACCGCCGCCAGCGCCTCCCCCGCCATGCTCCACTGCCTCCGCGAGCTCCCCGATTTCACCCCGCGCTGCAACGCCGTCTACATCAACGTCGGCACCCTCTCCGAGGAATGGTTCCCCTCCATGCGTGCCGCCGCCTCCGCCGGCTGCCCCTGGTGCCGCCGTCGCCGCCTCCGGATTCCAGATGGAGGCCTGCCTCGAGCTCCTTGCGCTCCGCCCCGCTGCCGTCAGGGGCAACGCCTCCGAGATCCTCGCCCTCGCCGCCAGCTCGGGCAGCTGCTCCTCCTTCAAGGTGGCTGAACTAAAACCAATCCTATGGGTACTACCCATGGGTGTAAAATTCTGCACATACCCTGCCCATGCGGGTACGGTATCCGCGGGTACCGTACCCATGGGTAAAATTGCCATCCTTAGTGATCGACAAAGGCCAATTGAACAAAGATTAATACCAAAAGCATGATTTCCATGCCCAAAGATTTTTTCGACAAAGATGATTTTTGTCTGTGATATGAGCCGTCTCGTCTATTCTCTATTTATATTTCGTTCTAGCGGTCAGTTTCTTGCAAAATCTGATTAATCACCTGTTTACATTAGGGCGAATTGCATCACACGGTTATTTCCATGCCCATGATCTCCCTATCATCCAGTGCACAAACGACACGCTGCCAGTCATGGAAGCATGCGAGCACCAGCTGGTTGTCCCCAAAGATGTTTTGACGTCGTTCGCTTCAGCCACAAATTAATTTGCAGGTCAATTTCTCTAGATCGTGATTTAATTCGTGTTAATGTTGCCAAACTTGGTTGGGTGCTCAGAATGCATGGCATTCCCCTAGGCACAACACGCCCATCCGTTCAGCACATGTCACCGCTGGATGATGGAATTGAAAGACATGAATGTTAATCCTGTCCAATCCCCTTGTGAGAGGGATTAACCGAACAAGCCGTTAACTATGGTGGAAGGCTAATCTATATGAATGCAGTTTTATCAACGCTATACCCACCTTTGAGGCAACAATGTGTGCCCACTTGATTGTGTAAACCACACCCTTTAGTTGTGTAGTGCTCTACATAAAAGATATTCATGGGTGCACCAGATGATCTATCAGCCATATAGATAAGAACGATTGTTGCTGCCTATGAAGCACAACACGGATGTATGGCGTGAACAAATTCAGTCTGCAATGAGACTAAAGCATCCAGAAGATCAAGTAACCATGTCAAATTGCAAACTTCTGGATTTGTTCAAGAATGTTTGTCACCTTAATTAGAATCATGCGTCGGTGCAAAGTTGCACCTGTACACTCTGGAGAAACTTCTGAAAGATGGAGATCACACTAACAGTGTTCTTACTCCATCTCGCAATTGAGCTATTAATATGAACAAAGTAACACAAAGTGAAGTTGGACGCCATGGATTTTGAGCACCCCAACCAGGTTCTTGAACAATCTGAGACTTATTTAAGCCGATTATAGTCCAGCATTTTACGGATGAATTTGCAGGGACCACAAATTCCGTGGCTGTCATCAACAAAACGTTGTAGCGCATGAACAAAAAATCTGTACTTTCAGTCCATCAGTCAGCTCTGGTAGAAGAACAGCAACCTTGCAACGAAAAGCAGCCAATACAATTGAAGATTGAAGAGATTCATCGCCGGTTCAAGTTATCTCACACACAGACCCCAAAAGATTACGAGTGCCACAGAAAACTGAACATATGTAGCCTCCAAGTGATATGAGCAGCTGAGAGATTGCCCTATAATGGTCCAGTAAGAAATGATCAAAGACACAATTCCCGGTGACGTCCTGTCTGAGACACTTTGCTTTCGACCAATGGTTATAGTGAAGAAAGGAGCATGGCTGAGTGTCTCAAGAGGAACAAGAGCCTGACCATGATACTGGAGATAATCCCAAATAGCGCAACACCAAAGCTAGAACTATAACTGAAGAGTCAACACAGAGGTTAATGTGTGCTCTAGTTTCATGGTTGGCTACAACAGAACTTGGAAACAGGAAACAAAAGTATATTGTCTAAATATTTAGAATTAAGAAAACCACCAGATGATCTTTAAGAAGACTGCGATAAAAAACAAAGACAATTCTTCAGTTCAAAGCAAAACAGAGACACGAGGCAGATCAATTCGCCACTATTTCAAATCCTGACTAATACAACTTGGTAATTTTATCATAAACATGCACGGTAGCCATTCAGCCCAAAAGGATAATTCACTGGAGAAAACAAACATGCAATGTTGTAACAGTCGTAGCTTCATCATCATAAAGAAGCTAGCTGGCTCATAGGTGGACGCAAAAATTATTGTGTCACGATTGCTAGCTTTTTTCCCTTAACAAGTCATTTTGTGCATTTCTTTGACAATGTTTGTAGATAGTGTGCATGTATTCAGTCAGTCGGTCAGCTCTGGTGGAAGAACCTTGCGGTGACAATAAGAGAATGTACGCTGGGATCTACTAGTATTAACCTGGGTGTTCCACTTGTACATTCCATCGACATGGTCATCTCACACGCAAAAAGAAAAGAAACAAAAAGAAATCCTCGCACACGCAGGTGCCAAAAGGGTATGCATGATAGGAAACTGATCAGCGATATAATTCCCGGTGATGTTCTGCTTGAGACAATCTGCTTTACACCAATGGTTACAGGGAAGAAAGGAGCATGGCTGACAGTTGTAGTATCTGAAAGGAGACACGAGCCTGACCACGACACAAAGATGAACCCAGAAAATGCAACAGCAAAGCCAAAACTACTATAACAGAAGTTGCAACGGATACAAGGAGGATAGATTACAACAGTGTTTGGCTTGGAGGTTGTGATTCAACAAGCCATGCTCTAAGCTCTTCCAAAAAACAGGTTCAACTTGCTAGCCAACAAAGAGGTTGACGTGCTCTGATTTCATCATCAGCTACAACGAAACTTAGAAACAGGAAACCAATGTATATTGGCTAAATATTTAGCATTAGGAAGCTCACCAAGTAATCTAAAACAAAGACCTTCATAAAGGGACAAGTCAATCCTTCAGCTCAAGACGAAAACGAAGACACATGATAGATCAATTGTCAGCTATTCAAATACTGCTCAGAACAACTTGGTAACTTTTAGCTTCAACCCGCACAGTAGCTACTCAACCCAGAAGGATATTCACGCAGGTATACATTCCAAGCAACCATGAAACAGTCAGAGCTTCTTGATCATAGCATGTATAGATCAAAAAGAATCTAGCTGGCTCATACCGGACTCAATTCATACGGATTGCATCCGTCACAGAAAAAAAAAACATGGCTCGCAGTCTAAAGGGGAACACAATCTGGATCTGGGCCTGACCATGACAAATCTTTCCTCTGCACATCACTACAAGCTCCATTTCTCGACCATATATGTTAAGGCTGAACATCACATGAAACTTTGAATCCTTTAAATGGTTAGCAGTTGAAGTGAAATGATATATTTAATTCCAATAGATGCAACACAATGGAAGAATTATAGCAGTATGTTTCAATGCCTAACAAATTCAATGGAATCATGAACAAGAAAGAAGCGCAACACAACATTGAATTGAAAGCTGGCTATAATGCAATACCAATTAATCTAGTGCTCCCAGCTCTTCTAAAATTCAGCGAGTAATATAAAAAGAGAATACTTCGATAAAAAGACAAGTCAACTTTTCGATTCAATAAAGAGACAAGAAGCAGCTAAATTGCTAACTATTGAATACTATAAAGACCACCATATAAATAAATAAATAAATAAAACATAGTCCATTCTTCAGTTCAAGAAAATGGAAACATGAATCAGAACAATTGGCAAACATTTCAAACGCTGCAAATGACTTGTAATTTTAGCATCAACGATCATGGCAACCACTTCAGCCCAAAGGATATTCAACAAAATATAACGGAAAAACTTAACAGTCAAAGTTTCTTGCTCATAACGTTTTATACATCAACAAAGAAGCTACCGGACTCATAGTGGATACAATAAATACATACTTCAGCTCATGCGATAAGGAGAGCTAGGCCGATAAGACACACCACACTCAATAGCCCTCGGATGAAAGGATAAGTGTTCACAACATGATATTTTGGTCAGATGAAAGGCGAAGCATTGACAACATAACCCTCTAGTGTCGGGAAAAAGGTATGCCGCACAAGACTCTGTGTGAGCCGATGTTCAGTAGGACTGAGGCCTCTGCGATGAATACTAGAAACCAACTTGCCATCAATGTTAACCTGAAGTAGCCAGTCATCAATTTGGACCTGCACGAGCACATCACCATCCCAAGATGTGACTACCACATTCCAATAGTCACAATTTCCAGATTGTAACCTGATCTCTCCAATTGGTAATTCAACATGATTTTTAAAAGCCCAGACCTCCGCTTCATACTTTGGCATCACCCAGATATCAAGAGTTGTCCTTTCATCATTAAGACAGGACATGGCAAGCATGCCACCCATCTCAAACAATTCAGTATCACCAGCAGGGACAATTGGAGAGCAAATCTGCCGGAACGACTCAGTGGTGGTGTCGAATACCATTATTTGGTTTGTTGTGCACCAATGCAGGCTACCTCGAAACAGCAGAGATACGGGGGAGTGTATCAGTTTCTTCGCATCAGGGCACCCTATGTGCCTCGGCGGCTGGCCGGAGCCTAATTCGTAGACGTAGGAGCCACCTTGAGCCAGATTCGTCGAGGCCTGGTACAACAATAGTCGGTACTCGGACTCGCCAGTAGGGGGGTTCGGGTACATCCCCAAGAGGGTGAAACCATAAAGCTGCGGGAGGGGAGCAAAGTCCCGAGTCGCCGGGTTGCAGATGGAGAAGTTTGGCGGGTAAAGGGCAGAGAGCACGAGGAGGCCATCGCAGCAGGCCTCGAGAAGGAAGCAGGCATCCAGACGGGGTGTGGGTTGTGCAAGCCGTGCGACGGACTGGAGCTGGTCGGCGGCGGCGACCCCTGCCTGGTGGTTGAAGGGGATGACGTCCAGGGACTCGACGTCGTCGCCGATGAAATTGTACCCGTAGAGGAGGGGGAGCGCGGGCTGGCGGTGGTGGTGGGCGAGGAGGAAGTGGCGGGTGGAGGTGGCGCGGCGCCAGGTGGGGCAGACGGCGCGGCAGCGTAGGAGGGATTTGGGGGGCAGGCGGACGAGGATCTCCCAGATGGCGATCTCATCCGGGATGCCGGGGAGGAGTGGCGTCGCTCCTGCTGCGGCGGCGGCCTCCGCCATGGTCGCTGGCTGGGAGCTCTCGAGCAGAGGAAGAGGAGTGGGCGGCGGCGGCGGAGGCGGAGTCGTACTCTAGGGTAGAAAAAAAATGAGGAATGGACATGGGCTGGGCTTTTTAGCCTAGGTCATGTGATGCGGAGTCATCGTACTGTATGGGAAACCAAATTATGTACATAGTTTTTTGTTTCTCTCTTCTTAAAATCAAACAACACGCTTGGGTATTTCCAAAATCCTATTTCTCACTACGTATCTACAAAATTATAAAATAAAATATTTTATTTTGAGCTGACATGAAAATTCTAAATATGTGGTAATATAATGGATCTCCCGCCATTATGCACCACCACATTTGTGTTCTCTTTTGAGGAAAACACATTTGTGTTTTCTTTGTGTAGAACACAAATTTCAATTGTTTATTTATAATAGTATTGTCTAAATATATGCAGCGTACAGCCACATGTACATGTGAGATGGTTTTCAAATTCCTAAGCTTACTATAGGATTCATTTTTTTATATAATTTCCGTGCGTCATTGAGCCCAGGAGTTGAAACTTCTGACCGTCTAGGATCAATCCTGGATGCCATGCTAACACATGAGTTTAAATTAATTATCCAAAAAAACACATGAGTTCAAATTACTGCTCCATCCATTCTCACAAACCAAGAAGCTCTTTCACTTTTCACTGTCTATAATGCATGATTAATTTCACTTTTCACTTTTCAAAATTTTAACACGCTTTTACAGGAAAACAATACATTAATTGCATGTGTATTTGTGTGCCATAAATTTCGGAATGAAGAGAGCGCTAGTTTTTTCTTTTCTTACATTTCCCCAACCTAGAACCTATTCGTTTTCCCACTAGTATTTGCCATCTTTTTTGCACCTAGTTTCGTGCTACCTTCTATTATTCCCACACAAATTTTCTGTCTTTTTTTTCACCTTTTTCCATGGTTACCTTCCCTCTTTTGTTTTTTCTTTCGTTTCTACAGTTTTTCTTTACCACTCTTTTTGTTATTTCTTCATCGGTTCATCACCCTAGAAATGTTAATTTACTAATGGTATAACTTTTGTGATGTACAATTTGTATTGATTAGTTGAAGTGACCATGTAGGGATACACGTGGGCCTTTTTTAAATGGAAAGGAGCGAGTAGCTGACAAAATCTAGTAGTTTTCTGGAAAGGGCAAAAGCTTTGCCACATTTAATAAATAAGTGTTTTTAGAATGTACTCCCTCCGTCCGGAAATACTTGTCATCAAGATGAATAAAAAAAGATGTATCTAGATGTATTTTAGTTCTACATATACCCCTTTAAATCCATTTTGATGACAAGTATTTCCGGACGGAGGGAGTACTAATTAGGCTCTGTGATCTGGAAGAAGCGAATGTGGCGGTCGAGCAGCAAATGTGGAGCCAACTAGAGGAAGACATGGAAGATTAAATGGATGGCTTAAAATACATGTCTGCTTTGACTGGAGTTGCAAGCATCGAGCTGCTTTAGGAATGAACATGGCGCACTGATGCAGAGGCCATGGCAATCCTGGAATAAAAGTGTACGTCCGCTCTATTGCATTGGCTGTGCATGCAGTCTGCTCTGGTGGAAGAGAATACAGTTCAACGTCCAGAGACTTTTCGCCGGTCTGAATTCAATCAAACACACTGGAATATATCAATCCGGTGTTCCACCTGTACGTTCCATCGAGCATCGACAGTGTAAACTGTAACCAGAGACACGCAAAATATTGTCCCCGCCATGTACAATTATCTAACACACAAAAAGAAAAACTGAATGTGTGTAGTGTCCAAGTGACCCATCCAGATCCAGCAATGCCACATGATACATCCAGTAACCAATTATCTGCACGAAACGCAATTCCTGGCAATGTCCCTGCTTGACAATGGCCTCGACATGGTCTGCGTGCCAGTCACACGAAAAATAAACCGGTCTGACAGCTTCAGTGTCTACAGGGGAACACAATCTGGAACCTGACCCTGACCTTGGTAGAGACAATCCCAAAAAATGCAACAGCAAAGACGGAAATACTATAACAGAACATGTCAACACCTAACCAGATCCAATGGATACTTCAAGAAGAATGTTTACAACAAAATGATTAACTGAACTTGACTGCTAGTATAACACAATCATTCAGTTTAGCGGGCAAAAATCAGATTCACTTTGCCAGTCACCAAATAGGATAATCTGCCCTAATTTCATCACCAGCTAGAGCAGAATATACAGAGAGGAAACCAATGTATACTAGCTAAATATTTTGTGTTACGAAAACTACTGGATGATCTTTAAGAAATAAGAAGACCTCCATAAAAAAACAAGGCGATTCTTCAGTTCAAATAATAACAGAGACACAAAAGCAGATCAACTGGCAACTATATTAAAAGTTGACCAAAACGATTTCATAATTTTAGCATCAGCATGCAACGTGGCCACTCCATCCCAAAAGGATATCATGCAACAATGTCACAGCCATAGCTTCTTGATCATAATAAAGAAACTAGCTAGGTCATAGGCGCACCCAACTTATACATATTGCATCTCATGAGGATGCTAGCAAGCGAAAAAAATTGAGAAGATAATCTTCTGTCACATTCAACCGTCAGCAAGAAAAAAACTTAGAAACTTCAAACACATGCATATTCCTAAATAATAATAGTTCATCATAGAGAAGAGAGACGGGGAAGATCAGAGCATATCTTTCAAACGCACACCAAAATGAATCGGTAATTTTGCTACCAAAACAAGCATAGGTTTCACGCAACCACATAACAGCAAGAGTTTGTTGATCACAACTTTACATGCATCAACGAAGAAACCTGCAGGCTGTAACTTGATAAGGCAGTTCTTCAATTCAAAGAAAAACAGAGACATGAGGCAGATCAATCAGCAACTATTCAAATGCTGACCAGAACGACTAAATAATTGTAGCATCAACATGCTAGCCACTTCATCCCGAAAGGATATTCACACAAGTATAAATTTCATGCAACCACGAAACATTCAGAGCTCATTGATCATAACTTGTATACATCAAAATGGAACTAGACGGCTCATATTGGACCCAATTCTTAATCTTCGGCTCATCGGTACAAGTTTCATTTCTCAAGCATATTTTAAGATTGAATATCACATGAAGCAATGATTCCTTAAAGTGATTAGAAGTTATAATGAAGTTATATGTAAATCCAAACGATGCAAGACAAAGCTATGTTTCAATACCTGACCATTCATGAACAATAAAGAAGTGGAACAGAACATTTACTTGAAAGTTGACTAAATTCAATTTATCTAGTGTTGCAAGCTCTTTTGTAATCAGGTGCAACTGGCTATTCAACAAGGAGGATAATCTTCCTTATTTCATCGTCAGCCAAAACAAAGCACAGAAACAGGAATCAACAATATATTGTCTAAATATGTAGGTATTAAAGGACGAATGGTCAAACTCTAAAAGTGAAGACCTTAATAAGAAGATAGGTCAATTATTTGGTTCGATAAACAGAGACCAAGAGGCAGCTAGATTGCTAACAATGAAGTACTAAGCATACCACTACAAAAATAGGGAAAAAGTGAAGTCCATTCTTCAGTACAAGAAAACATAGACATGGGTCAGAGCAATCAGCATTCCAAACGCTGATCCAACTGACTTGTAATTTTAGCATCAACATTCATAGCAACCACTTCAGCCCAAAATGATACTATAAGAAATATAACACAACCATATAACAGCCAGAGCTTCTTGGTCATAACTTTTTATACATTACCAAAAGCTAGTGGTCTCATGGAGGATCCAGTTAATACATACTGTAGCCCGTGTAGATATGGAGGGCTAGGCCGTTAAAAAGCACAACCACACTCAATAGACCTTGGATGAAAGGATAAATGATATTCAGAAGATAATGATCTGGTCAGATGAAAGGTGAAGCATTGACAACATAATCCTCCAGTGGCGGAAAGAAGATATGTGAAAGTAGAGATTGCTTGAGCCGAAGTAGAGTTGGATACATGAATCTGTGATGGATATTAACAATCAACTTGCCATCCATGTCAACCTGAAGTAGCCAATTATCTTGAAATTGAATCAGCAGTAGCACGTCACCATCCCAAGATGCGGCCACCAGATCAAACCAACCTCCAGAATATTCGAATTGCTCCATGATCTCTGCAATCGGCAATTTAACCCGATGTTGTAAGGCCCAGACTTCGCCTTCATAGTCCTGCATCACCCATATGTCAACAATGTTCTCTTTTTCATTAAAACAGAACATGCCAAGCATGTCACTCATCTCAAACAGTTCAGCATGGTCATCTGCCGAAACCATGGGAGAGTGCATCTGCCGGAACGACTCGTTGGTGGTGTCGAACACCGTTATCATGGTGTCTGTGTGCCAATGCAAGCTACCACGGAAAAAGACAGATTCAGGGGAAGTCATCAGTTCCTTGTCATCAGGACATCCTATGTGCCTCGGCGGCTGGCTAGAGCCTATTGTGTAGACGTAGCAGCCATCACTCTTCTTGGTCTTTTGGACCACCAGTAGTCGGTATTCGCCGGACGGGCTGTGTGGGTACATTCCCAGGAGCCCGAAGCCATCAAGCTGATGGAGGGGAGCATATTGACGAGTGCCAGGGTTGCAGATGAAGGTCGTCAGAGCGTAGCCTTCACCCCTCTTACTATAGGTGCGTAAGACGAGGAGGCCGTCACAGCAGGCCTCGAGAGAGATGTGGGAGGCGCCATCAAGCCGTGCGACGGAGTGGAGCTTGTCGGCTGCCCTGTGGTCGTAGGGGATGATGTCTATGGACTTGATGTCGTCGCCGACGCTGCAATTATAATCTTTGCTGTAAAGGAGGGGGAGGGCGGGCTGGCGGGCGTGGTGGGCGAGGAGGAAGCCGCGGGCGGTGGTGGCGCGGTGCCAGGCGGGGCAGACGGCACGGCAGCGGAGGATGGATTTGGGGGGCAGGCGAACGAGGATCTCCCAGGTGGCGATCTCATCGGGGAGGCCAGGCAGGAGACTTGCGGCCTCCGCCATGGCCATGGATCCGTGCGATGCGAGGAGCAACAGCACAGCAGTGGTAGGGGGTGGGTGGCAGCAGTGTGACGGCGGCGGAGAGGAGCCTGAGGAGGAGAGGTCGGCTAGGGTGGGAGAGTATCATGTGATACGGGAGCATAGGTGCTCCCATGATACGGACTTCTGGGCCCTCGGATCTCAGATCCAACGGCATACAAGGAGCTGCTGTAGCTGCTGTACTTGCACTCATTTTTCAGATTCTACGAGGGCTCTTTTGCAAATATGTTCATCATTTCACAGGTGCTCTTGGATCTGAGATCCAACGACTGAGCTCGCACGGGAGCACCTAAGCTTAGGTGCTCCCGGAGCACCAGATATTTTCCCAGGCTAGGGTAGGTCATCCTTTCCTTGCTCTCGCAGATATATAAACACACAGATGCGTATGGGCTGGGCCGTCTCTTATCGTATGCGCTTTCAGATTGATAATTGAAGGAAGGAATGCTCTCAAAGGGACTGGTCAGCAGAGAGAGCCCTCAAGTGTGGGTCCAGTTAATTTCTTTTATTCCTCAAAAAAAGTTAATTTTTATTTTTAGCCTAAAAACTTCATTTTTCTTTTGAAAACGCAACCTTTTATCGTAAATTTACTTTTTGATTTTTTATTTATTGTAATTTAATTACTAGCTTTATCAAAATCTGTCAATGGTAAGATTTGTTAGCACTCAGTTCTTTATTTTGCCAAAAGTTCTTGTATGACTCGACCTCAACAACTACAATCATGACCGACAATGCCTAGGACTTTCTTTGGCCCAAACCCAAGCCATACCCTCTTTTTTATTTTTTATTTTCAACTTTATATTCCTATTTTATCTATTTTCTACTTTCTTACTTTTTATTCAAAATAGATAGCTTATATTAACTAAAAGAGGAAACAAAGTTCTTACAATCTTGTAAAAAGAAGCTCAACACGTAGTTGGCACTGTCCCTCGCATAACACCATCAAGAAACTCTCTACACCCAAACTGCCCAAGACTATGGGCATCTATAGCGAAAGTATATTTCTGCTCCGGAGCTCAAATGAGCTTGGTGAACAGTAAAATAAAAAAAATGGAAAAAAACTATTTTTTGGGGGGAGAAAAATTGACAAAAGTTGTATCTGCTTGCAGAAATACGTCATGGAATCACATTTCTGTAAGGCATGGCAAAATAAACAAATTGATGCTCCAAAATGCTTTTGAAAGTAGCATTTTTAGAGTATCAAATTTGTTTTTTTTTCATGGCTTCTAGGAATGTGATTTCAAGACGAATTTTTGCAAGCACTTAAAACTTTTGTCAATATTTCACCCCAAACAAATTGGAATTTTTTGAATTTTTTTTGATTTTGTTTCAATTTTACTGTTCACCCAAGCTCTTTTGAGCTCGGGTGCAGAAACTCTGCGTCCCTTCTATTGACATTTTTATCTACTTTGCAGACTTTAACTTCTCTATTTTCTTGCCTAATGACTTGAAATTCCTTCGCAATCACTGCAATTTCCGACCAGTCCACACATGAGGGGTCGAGTGCCTTTGCCACTAGCTGTTGTTTGGCTCAATAACTAAAGGAAGCCCCATACACGACATCGCCTTCCATCGTCCGGCAGCTCTGTATCGTAGTCCTTCTATACAAGCAGTAGCTTCCACAAAGTCTACTCCATTGCATCGCGGAATATAATCCTAGGCAAATAAAATAATTCTCCCATCATGATCTTGAACCACAACTCCCCATGCTCAAGTGCTGCTCTCCTCCATGAAACTTCCATCAACATTGACCTTGGCCCGCCCAAGATCAGGCTTTTGCCAGCCTTTTCCCTTAGGTATTATCATGTTGTTCCAGACTTGGCAATTTAATCTCGCTCGGGTTCAGTTAGCGAAAGGATCACACACGTGCACGTGCGAGAGAAATGCACAAACCACTACATCGCTCGGCTCCAACAACCCACCACATACCAGGAACTCTCTAAAAATTTCCTCGCCCTCACTTCTACCATAATTTTTTTATGCCATGGACGGTCCAAAAGAATGTCATGCAGGTGCCCCCAGCCCGCCCAGGACGAAAAGTCCATTCCGTCAAACACGAAAATGCTAAACGGAGACCGAGCTCCATGGAGGCTTTTATTTGAAAACTTCAAATTTCAAACTTTTTAGTTTCAAACAATTCTGAAAATAAATACACATATACCTAGATACATAATGTACATGTGTGCAAATTTTCAAATCGAAATACATTAAAATGTGAGCTACACAAAAAAGACAAATCCGAGGCTTTTAGCATAAGTACTGCTCATCTATACAGTCCATGATTTTGGTTTTTTTGTGCAGCTCGCAACACATGGTATTTCATCCTAAAATTTTTCACACATACACTTCACATCCTTGCATACATGTGTATTTGTTTTCAGAATTTTTTGAAACTGAAATTTATGAATTTTGAATTTTTCAAAATAAAGGGATCCATGGAGCTCGGTCTTCAAAATGCCCTACTCCTTCCAGCAATCTTTTAGCACATCTTTGATTCACTTCAATCATATTGATGATATATTGTAGTCAAAAGAAGAAATGACTCAAGCTTACTTTCAAAATTTGTTAACTCTGGCACAAATAAGTAATTAATGTGTGGTCACGACTATATGTTTGTGTTGGCTATATATGTTGGGGTAATTCTTCCCATCATCCTCATAACCTATATTTCCTGCAAAAAATCAACATAAGGTGGCATATATAGTTCACTCTGATATAGTATCCCCCTTATGTCTTGTCTTAGATATGTAGTCCGTGTTACTCTTGACTTCCCTTGCAATGACCACATCCATCTCTTGTTGCCCCGCATTTGACAATAACATATTTACGTGATAGGGTGAACTCAATAGTTTTTAAGCTTTTGTGGAATCTTTGGTAGCACGGATGAAGACGAACATGGGTGGAATCAAAAGTGATGCAACCCACCTCTCATCCACGCGCGATATGCCAAACTTATTCATGGAATGTATCATCCCCTACTTTATAAACCTTTGGGACATACTAGTCTAAACATGATTTAGTTCCTATGATACTCGCTTGGATCACAATTGTAGGTATTTATTATCCAGTGCACAAGAACTAAAGAGGATATAAAGAACAACGAATGGAAACTTACCAGTTACTCTCATTCAATCCTAGAGCCAACAAACAATTAGCCAATGACTTTTCATTTGATAAAGATATTATTCAAGATGATACCAATTACACTCAGGGACGTGAATTTTGGGACATGGTGCCACGCGAGGATGAAATCTGGGCTGTCCGTATGTGCTATGAGATTAGCACTTAATATAGCAAACTAATGAATACCAAAACGACACCATTGGTTAATTTGAATACGCGTCTGTGATACATGTGGGTTGAGCTACACAGCTTAAATGTGTATTTTAATGGTGTTGTTTTCATTCCTATACTGCCAATTCAAATGAATGTGCACATATCCCCATAATGTGGTGTTTTAATGAACTGTAAATACAAGTGATGCCGTGCAGTGTATCCTCAGGACTGATTTTGAGCTCAATTTTTTTTTACTGAATTCTTGTTTCTATGTATGTGGCATGCAACATTGTTTTTCCGTCAATGGATATGTTGTTCAGTGTGTTTATACACATCTAGTGAGCTAAATGTATTATATACATCTAGTACAGATACCACACCAATGGAAATTTCATGTTTTATCCTGTCATCTAATCATCCAGCCCTCCAGGTTTGAATGTGTTCTAACATTGTTTTTTCATGCTTTGCTCGAGTGTGTTAATTATTTTCATAAATGAACCTGGGACATGAACATAAAATACTCCCTCCATTTTTGTATACAAGGCCACAAACTCGGATTACGGGTACTAATGTAAAATTTAATGCCTGCTTTACAAGTCAACTTTTCTTCTTGTTTACTGGGTGTTGGGGAATGTAGTAATTTCAAAAAATTCCTACGCACACGCAAGATCATGGTGATGCATAACAACGAGAGGGGAGAGTGTTGTCTACGTACCCTCGTAGACCGAAGCGGAAGCGTTGACGCAACATAGAGGAAGTAGTCGTACGTCTTCCCGGTCCAACCGATCCAAGCACCGTTACTCCGGCACCTCCGAGTTCTTGACACACGTACAGCTCGATGACGCACCCCGGGCTCCGATCCAGCAGAGCTTCGGGGAGGAGTTCCGTCAGCACGACGGTGTGGTGACGATCTTGATGTTCTCCTGTCGCAGGGCTTCGCCTAAGCACCGCTACAATATGACCGAGGTGTAATATCGTGGAGGGGGGCACCGCACACGGCTAAGGAACGATCTCAATGATCAACTTCTGTGTCCATAGGGTGCCCCCTACCCCCGTATATAAAGGAGTGGAGGAGGGGAGGGCCGGATCTCTTCTATGGCGCGCCCTAGGGGAGTCCTACTCCCACCGGGAGTAGGATTCCCCCTTTCCTAGTCCAACTAGGAGTCCTTCAATGTATTAGGAGTAGGAGACAAGGAAGGGGAAGAGAGAAGGAAAGGAAGGAGGGGGTGCGGCCCCTCCCCCTAGTCCAATTCGGACTAGGCCATGGGGGGGCGCGCGGCCTGCCCTAGGCAGCCCCTCTCTCTTTCCCGCAGGGCCCAATAAGGCCCAATACTTCTCCGCGGCGAATTCCCGTAACTCTCCGGTACTCCGAAAAATACCCGAATCACTCGGAACCTTTCCGAACTCCGAATATAGTCGTCCAATATATCGATCTTTACGTCTCGACCATTTCGAGACTCCTCATCATGTCCCCGATCTCATCCGGGACTCCGAACTCCTTCGGTACATCAAAACTCATAAACTCATAATATAACTGTCATCGAAACCTTAAGCGTGCGGACCCTACGGTTCGAGAACAATGTAGACATGACCGAGACACGTCTCCGGTCAATAACCAATAGCGGGACCTGGATGCCCATATTGGTTCCTACATATTCTACGAAGATCTTTATCGGTCAGACCGCATAACAACATACGTTGTTCCCTTTGTCATCGGTATGTTACTTGCCCGAGATTCGATCGTCGGTATCCAATACCTAGTTCAATCTCGTTACCGGCAAGTCTCTTTACTCGTTCCGTAATACATCATCTCACAACTAACTCATTAGTTGCAATGCTTGCAAGGCTTAAGTGATGTGCATTACCGAGAGGGCCTAGAGATACCTCTCCGACATTCGGAGTGACAAATCCTAATCTCGAAATACGCCAACCCAACAAGTACCTTTGGAGACACCTGTAGAGCACCTTTATAATCACCCAGTTACGTTGTGACGTTTGGTAGCACACAAAGTGTTCCTCCGGTAAACGGGAGTTGCATAATCTCATAGTCATAGGAACATGTATAAGTCATGAAGAAAGCAATAGCAACATACTAAACGATCAGGTGCTAAGCTAACGGAATGGGTCATGTCAATCAGATCATTCAACTAATGATGTGATCCCGTTAATCAAATAACAACTCTTTGTCCATGGTTAGGAAACATAACCATCTTTGATTAACAAGCTAGTCAAGTAGAGGCATACTAGTGACACATGGTTTGTCTATATATTCACACATGTATTATATTTCCGGTTAATACAATTCTAGCATGAATAATAAACATTTATCATGATATAAGGAAATAAATAATAACTTTATTATTGCCTCTAGGGCATATTTCCTTCAGTCTCCCACTTGCACTAGAGTCAATAATCTAGATCACATCACAATGTGATTAACATCGATAGTTCACATCATCATGTAATTAACACCCATAGTTCACACCGCCATGTGACCAACACCCAAAGGGTTTACTAGATTCAGTAATCTAGTTCACATCACTATGTGATTAACACCCAAAGAGTACTTAGGTGTGATCATGTTTTGCTTGTGAGAGAATCTTAGTCAACGGGTCTTTCACATTCAGATCCGTTATGTATTTTGCAATTTTTTATGTCTACAATGCTCTGCACAGAGCTACTCTAGCTAATTGCTCCCACTTTCAATATGTATCTAGATCGAGACTTAGAGTCATCCAGATCGGTGTCAAAACTTGCATTGACGTAACCCTTTACGACGAACCTTTTGTCACTTCCATATCGAGAAACATATCCTTATTCCACTAAGGATAATTTTGACCGCTGTCCATTGATCTACTCCTAGATCACTATTGTACTCCCTTGCCAAACTCAGTGCAGGGTATACAATAGATCTGGTACACAGTATGGCATACTTTATAGAACCTATGGCCAGGGCATAGGGAATGACTTTCATTCTCTTTCTATCTTCTGTCGTGGTCGGGTTTTGAGTCTTACTCAATTTCACACCTTGTAACACAGGCAAGAACTTTTTCTTTGACTGTTCCATTTTGAACTACTTCAAAATCTTGTCAAGATATGTACTCATTGAAAAAACTTATCAAGCGTCTTGATCTATCTCTATAGATCTTGATGCTCAATATGTATCAGCTTCACCGAGGTCTTTCTTTGAAAAACTCCTTTCAAACACTCCTTTATGCTTTGCAGAATAATTCTACATTACTTCCGATCAACAATATGTCATTCACATATACTTATCAGAAATGTTGTAGTGCTCCCACTCACTTTCTAGTAAATACAGGCTTCACCGCAAGTCTGTATAAAACTATATGCTTTGATCAACTTATCAAAGCATATATTCCAACTCTGAGATGCTTGCACCAGTCCATAAATGGATCGCTGGAGCTTGCACATTTTGTTAACACCTTCAGGATCGACAAAACCTTTTGGTTGCATCACATACAACTCTTATTTAATAACTCCATTAAGGAATGCAGTTTTGTTCATCCATTTGCCAGATTTTATAAAATGCGGTAATTGCTAACATGATTCGGACAGACTTAAAGCCTCGCTACAGTTGAGAAAATCTCATTGTAGTCAACACCTTGAACTTGTCAAAAACCTTTTTGCGACAAGTCGAGCTTTGTAGATAGTAACATTACTATCAATGTCCATCTTCCTCTTGAAGATCCATTTATACAATATGGCTTGCCGATCATCGGGCAACTCCACCAAAGTCCACACTTTGTTCTCATACATGGATCCCATCTCAGATTTTATGGCCTTAAGCCATTTTGCGGAATCTGGGCTCATCATTGCTTCCTCATAGTTCGTAGGTTCATCATGGTCTAGTAACATGACTTTCAGAACAGGATTACCGTACCACTGTGGTGCGGACCGTACTTTGGAAGACCTACGAGGTTCTGTAGTAACTTGATCTGAAGTTTCATGATCATCATCATTAGCTTCCTCACTAATTGGTGTAGTAGTCACAGGAACAGATTTATGTGATGAACTACTTTCCAATAAGGGAGAAGGTACAATTACCTTATCAAGTTCTACTTTCCTCCCACTCACTTCTTTCGAGAGAAACTCCTTCTCTAGAAAGGATCTATTCTTAGCAACGAATGTCTTGCCTTCGGATCAGTGATAGAAGATGTACCCAACTGTCTCCTTTGGGTATCCTATGAAGACACATTTTTCCGATTTGGGTTCGAGCTTATCAGGTTGAAGCTTTTTCACATAAGCATCACAGCCCCAAACTTTAAGAAACGACAACTTTGGTTTCTTGCTAAACCACAGTTCATATAGTGTCGTCTCAACGAATTTAGATGGTGCCCTATTTAACGTGAATGCAGTTGTCTCTAATGCATAATCCCAAAACGATATTGGTAAATCGGTAAGAAACATCATAGATTGTACTATATCCAATAAAGTACGGTTATGACGTTCGGACACACCATTATGATGTAGAGTTCCAGGTGGCATGAATTTGTGAAACTATTTCACATTGTTTTAATTGAAGACCAAACTCGTAACTCAAATATTTGTCTCTGCGATCAGATCGTAGAAACTTTTATTTTCTTGTTACGATGATTCTCTACTTCACTCTAAAATTCTTTGAACTTTTCAAATGTTTCAGACTTGTGTTTCATCAAGTAGATATACACATATCTGCTTCAAATCAACTGTGAAGGTCAGAAAATAATGATACTTGTCGCGAGCCTTAATATTCATCGGACGACATACATCAGTATGTATGATTTCCAACAAATCTGTTGCTCGCTCCATTGTTTCGGAGAACGGAGTCTTAGTCATCTTGCTCATGAGGCATGGTTCACAAGCATCAAGTGATTCATAATCAAGTGATTCCAAAATCCCATCAGCATGGAGTTTCTTCATGCGCTTTACACCGATATGACCTAAACGGCAGTGCTACAAATAAATTGCACTATCATTATTAACTTTGCATCTTTTGGTTTCAATATTATGAATATGTGTATCACTACGATCGAGATCCAATGAACCATTTTCATTGGGTGTGTAACCATATAAGGTTTTATTCATGTAAACAGAACAACAGTTTATTCTCTTACTTAAATGAATAACCGTATTGCAATAAACACGATCAAATCATATTCATGCTCAACGCAAACACCAAATAATATTTATTTAGGTTCAACACTAATCCCGAAAGTATAGGGAGTGTGCGATGATGATCATATCAATCTTGAAACTACTTTCAACACACATCGTCACTTCACCCTTAACTAGTTTATGTTTATTCTGCAACTCCCGTTTCGAGTTACTACTCTTAGCAACTGAACAAGTACCAAATACCGAGGGGTTGCTATAAACACTAGTAAAGCACACATCAAACACCTGTATATCAAATATACCCTTTTTCACTTTGCCATCCTTCTTATCCACCAAATATTTAGGGCAGTTTCGCTTCCAGTGACCATTTCCTTTGCAGTGTAAGCACTCAGTTTCAGGCGTTGGTTCAGCTTTGGGCTTCTTCGTGGGAGTGACAACTTGCTTGTCAATCTACTTGAAGTTCCCCTTTCTTTCCCTTTGCCCTTTTCTTGAAACTAGTGATCTTGTCAACCATCAACACTTGATGCTCTTTCTTGATTTCTACCTTCGTCGATTTCAACATCACGAAGAGCTCGGGAATCATTTTCGTCATCCCTTGCATACTATAGTTCATCACGAAGTTCTACTAACTTGGTGATGGTGACTAGAGAAATCTGTCAATCACTATCTTATCTGGAAGATTAACTCCCACTTGATTCAAGCGATTGTAGTACCCAGACAATCTGAGCACTTGCTCACTAGTTGAGCGATTCTCCTCCATCTTTTAGCTATAGAACTTGTTGGAGACTTCATATCTCTCAACTCGGGTATTTGCTTGTAATATTAACTTCAATTCCTGGAACATCTCATATGGTCCATGATGTTCAAAAACGTCTTTGAAGTCCCGATTCTAAGCCGTTAAGCATGGTGCACTTAAACTATCAAGTAGTCATCATATTGAGCTAGCCAAACATTCATAACGTCTGCATCTGCTCCTGCAATAGGTCTGTCACCTAGCGGTGCATCAAGGACATAATTCTTCTGTGCAGCAATGAGGATAAACCTCAGATCACGGATCCAATCCGCATCATTGCTACTAACATCTTTCAATACATATTTCTCTAGGAACATATCAAAATAAACATATGAAAGCAACAACGCAAGCTATTGATCTTACAACATAATTTGCAAAATACTACCAGGACTAAGTTCATGATAAATTTAAGTTCAATTAATCATATTACTTAAGAACTCCCACTTAGACAGACATCTCTCTAGTCATCTAAGTGATCACGTGATCCAAATCAACTAAACCATAACCGATCATCACGTGAGATGGAGTAGTTTTCAATGGTGAACATCTTATGTTGATCATATCTACTATATGATTCACGCTCGACCTTTCGGTCTCCGTGTTCCGAGGCCATATCTGCATATGCTAGGCTCGTCAAGTTTAACCTGAGTATTCTGCGTGTGCAAAACTGGCTTGCACCCGTTGTAGATGGACGTAGAGCTTATCACACCCGATCATCACGTGGTGTCTGGGCACGACGAACTTTGGCAACGGTGCATACTCAAGGAGAACACTTCTTGATAATTTTTAGTGAGAGATCATCTTAAAATGCTACCGTCAATCAAAGCAAGAATAAGATGTATAATAGATAAACATCATATGCAATCAAAATATGTGACATGATATGGCCATGATCATCTTGCGCCTTTGATCTCCATCTCCAAACTACTGTCATGATCTCTATCGTCACCGGCACGACACCATGATCTTCATCATCTTGATCTATATCAATGTGTCACATGGTTGTCTCACCAACTATTGCTCTTGCAACTATTGCTATCGTATAACGATAAAGTAAAGCAATTATTTGGCACTTGCATCTTATGCAACAAAGAGACATCCATAGGGCTTCTGCCAGTTGCCGATAACTTCAACAAAACATGATCATCTCATACAACAACTTATATCTTATCACGTCTTGACCATATCACATCACAACATGCCCTGCAAAAACAACTTAGACGTCCTCTACTTTGTTGTTGCAAATTTTACGTGGCTGCTACGGGCTGAGCAAGAACCGTTCTTACCTATGCATCAAAACCACAACGATAGTTTGTCAAGTTGGTGCTGTTTTAACCTTCGCAAGAACCGGGCGTAGCCACACTCGGTTCAACTAAAGTTGGAGAAACTGACACCCGCTAGCCACCTATGTGCAAAGCACGGCGGTAGAACCAGTCTCGCGTAAGCGTACGCGTAATGTCGGTCCGGGCCGCTTCATCCAACAATACCGCCGAACCAAAGTATGACATGCTGGTAAGCAGTATGACTTATATCGCCCACAACTCACTTGTGTTCTACTCGTGCATATAACATCAAACCATAAAACCTAGGCTCTGATACCACTGTTGGGGAACGTAGTAATTTCAAAAAATTCCTACGCACACGCAAGATCATGGTGATGCATAGCAACGAGAGGGGAGAGTGTTGTCTACGTACCCTCGTAGACCAAAGGGGAAGCGTTGACGCAACATAGAGGAAGTAGTCGTACGTCTTCCCGGTCCAACCGATCCAAGCACCTTACTCCGGCACCTCCGAGTTCTTGACACACGTACAGCTCGATGACGCACCCCGTGCTCCGATCCAGCAGAGCTTCGGGGAGGAGTTCCGTCAGCACGACGTCGTGGTGATGATCTTGATGTTCTCCTGTCGCAGGGCTTCGCCTAAGCACCGCTACAATATGACCGAGGTGTAATATCATGGAGGGGGGCACCGCACACGGCTAAGGAACGATCTCAATGATCAACTTCTGTGTCCATGGGGTGCCCCCTACCCCGTATATAAAGGAGTGGAGGAAGGGAGGGCCGGCTCTCTTCTATGGCGCGCCCTAGGGGAGTCCTACTCCCACCGGGAGTAGGATTCCCCCTTTCCTAGTCCAACTAGGAGTCCTTCCATGTATTAGGAGTAGGAGCACCCCCTACCC
>LT934116.1:764785798-764801681 GCA_900231445.1 Triticum turgidum subsp. durum
TCATCCTCTCTCCTTCCTCCTCCCTTCCCCTCCTCCCTCCATCTCTTTTTTCCTATTTTTTTGTAGTTTTTTACTATTGTATAATGTAGTTTTTTTTACTGTTTTTAGTAAGTGTTTAAAATAATTAGTAAGTAAATTAATAAAACTAGTTGAACTAGTTTATTTTTAGTAAGAACTAGTTGAATTAATAGAATTAATGTATTTTTAGTAAGAAATTAATACAACTAGTTGAACTAGTTTATTTTTAGAAAGAACTAGTTGAATTAATAGAACTAGTTGAACATGTCATATTGGTTGTTATTTTTTTAGTTTAAGCAATTATTCCCGCATCGACGTCGACGATGCCTATCCCGCATCCTCGTCGTCGATACCCGTCGTTCGCTAGGGTTCTAGTTGTATTAGTGATGTTATATGTATGATCCTATTCGGGATGTATTAGTGATTACTTATAGGGTTTTTGTTTTTGCAGAAATCAAGGAGCCCCTCCATCATCCCCGCCGTCGTCCCCGTCACCGACCCCTCCGACCTCGAGGTGAGACCAGCCAAATCTCCATGTCATTATGAGTCCTACAAGATATGATGTAGATAAAAAACATGTATATCTTGTGTTGCTCAAATAGGATATGTGGTTGCCCAAGTGGCCAGTCATGTTTGCAGGTTACACCTCTGAGTGGCCTATGTTTTGCCGGAGCGTTGATTAATTTCCGTTCCGGCAAATTTCAGGTGCTCGATATGTCCTTTTTTAGCAATGGTCATGCCGAAATTTTTCATGAATTTCAGCATGACTTGTGCTAGAATACGTAGGAAATATCGAGTGGCCTAGATTTTCCAGAAAGATAATTAAACGATATTTCGGGTTAATTTTAAGTCTGTCGAGGCCTAGGAATCCCGACTGTTGTCATGGGGATCTGATAATCCCCAAGTGCAGGGAATCATCGTAGCAATTTTCAAAGGTGAAAGTGATAAGTATGGAGTGTCGAACCCACAAGGAGCTAAAGGTAAGATCAATATTCTCTCAAGTCCTATCTGCCACTGATACGACTCTACGTACAAACGTTTGCTTCCGACTAGATACAAGAAATAAAACTACGTTGTGGGTATGAAGAGGATAACTTTGCATGATATTGGAGAGCTAAAATATAAAAGTAGGTGTTGTTATCATAAAGTTAGAATATATTACTAAATATTATAAATAGCGAGTGTGGAATAATGATGGATCGTTGTGCAGAATTATCCTAAGCAATTGTTAACAAGACCGGTAGTCGTCATTGCAATTTCATATGAGGGAGAGGCATAAGCTAACATACTTTCTCTTCTTGGATCATATGCACTTATGATTAGAACTCTAGCAAGCATCCGCAACTACTAAAGATCATTAAGGTAAAACCCAACCATAGCATTAAAGCATCAAGTCCCCTTTATCCCATACGCCACAACCCCCTTACTCGGGTTTATGCTTCTTTCACTCAAGCAACCCACTATAAGCGAATCATGAACGTATTGCAACACCCTACAGTGGGAATCCCTCACGCTTGCGCGACACGGAGGGTACAATAGGACAACACCAAAATAAAACATACAACTCATACCAATCTAGATCATCAATCAACCCAAAGACAAAAGATATCTACTCAAAACATCATAGGATGGCAACACATCATTGGATCATAATATGTGGCATAAAGCACCATGTTCAAGTAGGGATTACAGTGGGGTGTGGGAGAGAGGACCGCGTAAAAGATATGAGCATGGTGATGATGATGGTGATGTTGATGAAGACGATCACCGCGGTGATGAGTCCCCTCCCGATGGCACTCCGGCACCACCGAGAGAGAGGAGGAGAGGTCCTCCCCCTTGTGCTTCCTCCTCCATGCCCCCCCCCCTGGATGGGGAGAGGTTCTCCCTCTGATCCTTGGCCTTCATGGCGATGATGGCCCCTCCGGGATCCTCCTCCATGGCCTCCGGTGATGATGGCCCACTCCGGCAGGGTGCCAGAGAGGGCCTAGATTGATTTCTCGTGGCTACAGAGGCTTGCGGTGGCGGAACTTCCGATCTAGGTTATTTCCCGATGGTTTCTGTATTTATAGGAGAGGTTGGCGTTGATTTCATGTCAGGGGGGTCTCCGGGCTGTCCACGAGACAGGGGGGGGCGCGCCCTAGGGTGGTGGGCGCGCCCCCACCCTCGTGGGCAGCCTGGGACTCTTCTGGCCCAACTCTTTCACTATAGGGGCTTCTTTTGGTCCATAAAAATTCGTCAAAAATTGGCACGTCAATTGGACTCCGTTTGGTATTTCCTTTTCTGTAAAACTCAAAAGCAAGGAGAAAACAGAAACTAACACTGGGCTCTAGGTTAATAGGTTAGTCCCAAAAATCATATAAAATAGCATATAAATGCATATAAAACATCCTAGATGTATAATATAATAGAATGAATACTTCATAAATTATAGATACGTTTGGAGACGTGTCAGCATCCCCAAGCTTAATTCCTGCTCGTCCTCGAGTAGGTAAATGACAAAAAGAAATAATTTATGGAGTGTGAATGCTAGCAGCTGCACAAGTTTGATCAATGATAATTTCAATCACCTTTTCTAGCATCATTATATGTCATAACAGTAGCTCATCTCATAAAACTTCTCATGATCAATTAACAAGCTATTCACATGTTAAAGTATAGATCATAAACTTTCTTGAAACTAACAAACTATATTCTTAGTCATCAAACAATTGCAATTCATTTTATTTTGAGGAAGGGTCTATGTCAGAGCTTTGATTCAGCAAACTCCACATACTCAACTATCATTTAATCTTTCACAATTGCTAACACTCATGTGACATTTATTGGTTCATAGTTTTAATCGGACACAGAGAAAGATAGGGGCTTATACTTTTGCCTTCCAACCTTTTACCTCAAGGGTAATGTCAACAATAATACTTTATGAAAACCTACATCCAAGTGGATATATATATCCGGATTGCTCCAACACAAAGTGTAAAAAGGAAAGGTGATGATCACCATGACTCTTGTATAAGGGTAGAAGATAAACGTAAAAGATAGGCCCTTTGTAGAGGGAAGCAGATGTTGTCATGCGATTTTAAGATTAGATGCACAAAATCTTAATGCAAAAGAACGTCACTTTATATTGCCACTTGTGATAGGGACCTTTATTATGAAGTCCGTCGCTTTTATTGCTTCCATATCACAACATCGTATAAAGCTTATTTTCTCCACACTAATAGATCATACATATTTAGAGAGGAATTTTTATTGCATGTACCAATGACAACTTACTTGAAGGATCTTACTCAATCGGTAGGTAGGTATGGTGGACTCTAATGGCAAAACTCATTTTAAGGGATGTTTGGAAGCACAAGTAGTATTTCTACTTGGTGCAAAGAATTTGGCTAGCATGAGAGGGAAAGGCAAGCCCAAGTTGGATAATCCAAGCCAATATAACGTTTCAGATATAGGAAAATATAACCCATTAAGTTGTCTTCCTTGTCCAACATCAACTTTTTAGCATGCCATATTTTAATGAGTGCTCACAATTACAAATGATGTCCAAGATAGTATATTTATATGTGAAATTTCTCTTCCTTCAATATTCTTTCATGAATTGTTCAAGTGACCAATTCTGCGTTTGCTAACTTTCAATGAGTTTACTACCTATACTTATTATGTGTGAAGTCATTACTCCCCATGTTATAAGCATATGAAACGTATATAAATTCAGATTTATGATATTCAATTCATTCAACCATTTACTCATAGGATATACGTGAAGCACGTGAGTAAATGACAAAACTACTCCAAAAAGATATAAGTGAAGAACACTGAGTAGCCAAATAATTAACTAGCCACGGGAGGATTCTTTTTCATTCAAGATTTCAGATCCAATGATTTTATTCAAACAGCAAGTCAAATTTAAAATACACTCCAAGCAAACACATATCATGTGACGAATAAAAATATAGCTCCGAGTAAACTGTACCGATAGTTTTGAAGATGAAAGAGGGGATGCCTTCCGAGGCATCCCGAAGCTTAGGCGCTTGAGTCTTCCTTGAATATTACCTTGGGGTACCTTGGGCATCCCCAAGCTTTGGGTCTTTCCGCTCCTTATTCTCCTCATATCAATATCTCACCCAAAGCTTGAAAACTTCAATCACACAAAACTTAACGGAACTTCATGAGATAGGTTAGAATGATAAAGAGTAAACCATTCACTTTGGTACTGTCAAAGACAAGGTTCATAATTGTTCTCACACAATGCCTACTGTACCATATCATTTCTACAATTTATATTGAGAAATATAAACCATAGAAACTAGAAAACAAGCAAACTATGCAATGAAAACAGAATCTGTCAGAAACAGAATAGTCTGTAATGATCTGAACAACAACCATACTTATTATACTCCAAAAACTTTGAAATAAATTGGTGGACCTGATGAATTTGTATATTAATCATCTTCAATAATAATCAACCTAAAAACACTCTTCAGTAAAAAAATGGCATCTATTCTCATGAGCGCATAGTTTCTGTTATTTACAGCAAGATTGCAAAGACTTCACCCATGTCTTCCCAAAGGTCTTACTTGGCACTTTATTGAAACAAAAGCTATAAAACATGATTACTACAGTAGCTTAATCAAGTGGACACACAAAAACAGCAAAGGTAAATATTGGGCTGTCTCCCAACAAGCGCTTTTCTTTAATGCCTTTTAGCTAGGCATGACGATTTCAATGATGCTCACATAAAAGATAAGAATTGGAACATAAAGAGAGCATCATGAAGAATATGACTAGAAAATTTAAACCTAACCCACTTACTATGCCTAGGGATTTTGTGAGCAAACAATTTAAGGGAACAAGAATCAACTAGCATAGGAAGGCAAAACAAGTATAACTTCGAAACTTTAAGCACATAGAGAGGAAACTTGATATTATTGCAACTCCTACAAGCATATATTACTCCCGCATAATAATTTTCAGTAGCATCATGAATGAGTTTAACAATAAAACCATCACATAAAGCATTCTTTTCATGATCTACAAGCATAGAAATTTTTCTACTCTTCACATAAGCAAAATTCTTCTCATTTGAAATAGTGGGATCACTAATTCCTAAAGTTGACACTCTTCCAAACCCACTTTAGATGATAGTATTATTCATACTCCAAAAGATATAAGTGAAGTTCATGGAGCATGCTACAATTAATATAGACTAACCAATATCCAAGCTCAATATATGTAAGTGAAGCACACGAAGCATTCTATAAAACCATACTTAGAAGATTTAAGTGAAGCACAAAGAGCAATTCTATAAGATCATAGTTAAAAGATATAAGTGAAGAACATGAAGTATTCTATAAATAAATGAAGGGATAACTCATACTAGCATGGTTCTTAAAGAAAAAAAAAGAAAAAAACAAAGGACACAAATCATGTGAACAAAGTAAAAAAGTGAGGTATAACGATATTTGTTGAAGAAGAAAGATGGGATGCTAACCGGGGCATCCCCAAGCTTAGATGCTTGAGTATTCTTTGAAATATTTACTTGGGGTGCCGTGGGAATCCCCAAGATTGAGCTCTTGCCTCTCTTTATTCTTCTCATATTGATAGCTCCTCGATCTTCGAACACTTCATCCACACAAAACTTTAACAAAAACTTTGTGAGATCCGTTAGTGTAATAAAGCAAAGTACCACTTTAAGGTACTGTAATGAACTCATTCTTTATTTATATTGGTGTTAAACCTACTGTATTCCAACTTCTCTATGGTTCATACCCCCCGATACTAGCCATAGATTCATCAAAATAAGCAAACAACACGCGAAAAACAGAATCTGTCAAAAACAGGACAGTCCGTAGTAATCTGTAAGTTTAGTAAACTTCTGTAACTTCAAAAATTATGACATAAATATGACAATTTTAACAATTTGTACATAAGTAATGTGCAAAACTTTTCAGACCCATTTGACCTTCCAGTAAAAAAATTGTAAAATCACGAACTTCAGCCAAAGTTTATGTTTTTGTTCTGCACATAGTAAACAAGCAATCTAATCATCCTAAAACCAAAGCTTGGCACATTATTTTTATATTACAAAGGATAAAAACAAGGGGATAATTATTTACAGATAAACTTCCATGAAAAATTCTACATTGTTTCCGTGAGCATGAACACAAGTGCTCAAGGTCGACCCTCACTTCTTCAATGCATAACTTTCCAATCACTTCTCTTTTTGAAAAACTTTTTTAGGCATGAAAGGTAAGTAATTTTTTTTGTATTTTCATTCTTTAATTTTTTTCTATGTTTCATCCACAACTAAACAGAAACAAAAAGGAAAAACAAAATCTACTTAGTTAAGAAAGCAAATGAGCACACACGAGAATATCAACCCCACGCTATTGCTCCCCGGCAACGGTGCCAGAAAAGAGCTTGATAATCCCCAAGTGCAGGGAATCATCGTAGCAATTTCCAAAGGTGGAAGTGATAAGTATGGAGTGTCGAACCCACAGGGAGCTAAAGGTAAGATCAATATTCTCTCAAGTCCAATCTGCCACTGATACAACTCTACGTACACCGAACGTTTGCTTCCAACTAGATACAAGAAATAAAACTACGTTGTGGGTATGAAGAGGATAACTTTGCATGATATCGGAGAGCTAAAATATAAAACTAGGTGCTGTTGTCATAAAGTTAGAATATATTACTAAATATTATAAATAGCGAGTGTGGAATAATGATGGATCGGTGTGCGGAATTATCCTAGGCAATTGTTAACAAGACCGGTAGTCGTCATTGCAATTTCATATGAGGGAGAGGCATAAGCTAACATACTTTCTCTTCTTGGATCATATGCACTTATGATTGGAACTCTAGCAAGCATCCGCAACTACTAAAGATTATTAAGGTAAAACCCAACCATAGCATTAAAGCATCAAGTCCCCTTTATCCTATACGCCACAACCCCGTTACTCGGGTTTATGCTTCTGTCACTCAAGCAACCCACTATAAGCGAATCATGAACGTATTGCAACAGCCTGATATGTCTCCGTCGTATCTATAATTTTTAACTGTTCCATGCCAATATTATTCAACTTCCATATACTTTTGGCAACTTTTTATACTATTTTTTGGACTAACATATTGATCCAGTGCCCAGTGACAGTTCCTATTTGTTGCATGTTTTATGTTTCGCATAAACCCCATATCAAACAGAGTCCAAACGGGATAAAAACGGATGGAGAATATTTTTGGAATATTTGTGATTTTTGGGAAGAAGAATCAACGCGAGACGGTGCCTGAGGTGGCCACGAGGCAGGGGGCGCGCCCCTGACCCTCGTGGGCACCCCGTAAGGCGGTTGACGCTCTTCTTTTGCCGCAGGAAAGCTAATTTTCGGAGAAAGATCTGGGCGAAGGTTTCAACCCAATCGGAGTTACGGATCTCCGGGTATAAAAGAAATGGTGAAAGGGCAGAATCTGAAAATGCGGAAACAGAGAGAGACAGAGAGACATATCCAATCTCGGAGGGGCTCTCACCCCTCCCACACCATGGGAGCCAAGGACCAGAGGGGAAACCCTTCTCCCATCTAGGGAGAAGGTCAAGGAAGAAGAAGAAGAAGGGGGGCTCTCTCCCCTTGGTTCCAGTGGCGCCGAAACGCTGCCGGGGGCCATCATCATCACCGCGATCTACACCAACACCTCCATCATCTTCACCAACATCTCCATCACCTTCCCCCATCTATATTCAGTAGTCCACTCTCCTGCAACCCGCTGTACCCTCTACTTGAACATGGTGCTTTATGCTTCATATTATTATCTAATGATGTGTTGCCATCTTATGATGTCTGAGTAGATTTTCGTTGTCCTACCGGTGATTGATGAATTGCTATGATTGGTTTAATTTGCTTGTGGTTATGTTGCTGTCCTATTGTGCCCTCCGTGTCGCGCAAGCGTGAGGGATTCCCGTTGTAGGGTGTTGCAATATGTTCATGATTCGCTTATAGTGGGTTGCTTGAGTGACAGAAGCATAAATCCAAGTAAGGGGGTTGTGGCGTATGAGATAAAGGGGACTTGATGCTTTAATGCTATGGTTGGGTTGTACCTTAATGATCTTTAGTAGTTGCGGATGCTTGCTAGAATTCCCATCATAAGTGCATATGATCCAAGAAGAGAAAGTATGTTAGCTTATGCCTCTCCCACATAAAACTTGCTATCGGTCTAGTAAAGTAGTCAATTGCTTAGGGAAAATTTCACAAGTCCTACCACCACTTTTCCACACTTGCTATATTTACTTTATAGCTTCTTTATCTAAACAGCCCCTAGTTTATATTTACATGTTCTTTTTAATCTTGCAAGCCTATCCAACAACACCTACAAAGTCCTTCTAGTTTCATACTTGTTCTAGGTAAAGCAAACGTTAAGCGTGCGTAGAGTTGTATCGATGGTCGATAGAACTTGAGGCAATATTTTGTTCTACTTGAGCTCCTCGTTGGGTTCGACACTCTTACTTATCAAAAGAGGCTACAATTGATCCCCTATACTTGTGGGTTATCAAGACCTTTTTCTGGCGCCGTTGCCGGGGAGTCATAGCGTGGGGTGAATATTCTCGTGTGTGCTTGTTTGCTTTATCACTAAGTAATTTTTATTTTCTGTTCTAAGTTGTTCTCTATCTTTTGTTATGGATATGGAACACGAAATAGCAAAAAAATTAGGTGTACTTGCTGCTCATGGAGATGGTGAACCTCCTAAACCCTCGATGCTCATTATGTGAAAGATATTATGTACTACTTTGATAATCCCGAGAAAATCCCATTCAATTATGTTATGTGAGACACGTTGGATCAACGTGAATACTTGATGGATTATCGCTTGACAAAAAAGGGAAACTATTATGGGATCAAATTTATATGTTGCATTGGTATGCTCGGCAACTATGCTTGAGATATGATTATACTTGTTGCTCTAGGATGAAGGCTCCACACCTTTCCTTTTAATGCAAATTTAATGATAATGAAACCTTAGCTTCTTATGATAATGGTATATATGATTACTATGATGTGGAACAAATAGAAGAATTCATTGCTTTATGGGTGCTTAGGAAATTGAATCTTTGTTCAAAACGTGTGAAAATCTTGATGATGTTGTTTACAGAACTGAAAATTTTGCTATACTTAAATATTTCTATGAAAATTATGAATATAATGCCGATATTGATGCATTTATTGAGGAAGTCTCCGCTGTCCAAGAAGATACTAATATTTTGCAGGAGTCTATGAAATAAGAAATTGATGAAACTGTGAGCTCATTGGATGAAAAAGATGATGAGGAGAGCGAAGAACAAAAGGAGCAAGAGCGGATTAGCTACCCGTGCCCACCTTCTGATGAGAGTAATTCTTCAACTCATACATTGTTTAATTTCCCTTTGTGCTTACCGAAGGATGATTGCTATGATTGTTATGATCCCGTTGATTCTCGTGAAATATCCCTTTTTGATGATGTTTGCTATGCTTGTGGCCAAGATGCCAATATGAATTATGCTTATGGAGATGAACTTTCTATAGTTCCTGATGTTAAACATGAAATTGTTTCTATTGCACCCACGCATGTTAGTCCTATTATCTTTTTGAATTCTCCAAACTACACTATATCAGAGAAGTTTGTGCTTATTAAGGATTATATTGATGGGTTGTGTTTTACTACTACACATGATGATTTTGATAGATATAATATGCATGTGCTTGCTGCTCCTACTTGAAATTATTATGAGAGGGAAGTATATCTCCACCTCTCTATGTTTCCAATATGATAAAATTGCAAGAAACTGTTTATACTATGCATTGGTCTTTACTTGGTGTGCATGAATTGTTCTTTTATGACATGCCGATGCATAGGAAAAGAGTTAGACTTCGTTGTTGCATGATATATGTTACTTTGTGCTCACTACTAAATTACAAATCATTGTTAATTAAAATTGGCTTTGATATACCTTGGGATCCGGGTGGATCCATTACTTGAGCACTTTATGCCTAGCTTAATGGCTTGAAAGAAAGCGCTGCTAGGGAGACAACCCGGAAGTTTTAGAGAGTCATTTATTTCTGTTGAGTGCTTTTATATAGTTTAAAAAACAAAAAAATAAAGAGGGGAACCCAAAACTTTTCAAAAAGGAAAGTGAAAGTGAGAAAGACAAGCATTGTTGAAGTGGGGGAGCTCCTTGAACTTTGTTCATGCTCACGGAATCTTTGTGAATCTTAATCACAGAAACTATTCAACAAAAATAATTATCCCCTTGTACAATACCATTGTATTATAAAAATAATGTGCCAAGGTTTGCCTTTAGGATGTTTACAATGCTTGTTGGTTTGTGCGGTGCAGGACAGAAACTTTGGCTGTAGTGCGTGATTTTACATTTTTTACTGGAACATCAAATGGTTCTGATTTTCTTGCACTGTCTTTATATACAAATTATTTATTTTTCCTTAATTTGGTAGAATTGTTGGGGTACCAGAAGTATGGTGAATGTTCAGATTGCTACAGACTATTCTGTTTTTGACAGATTCTTTTTTTGATGCATAGTTTGCTCGTTTTGATGAAACTATCAGTTTCTATCACTGGATTAAGCCATGGAAATTTATATTACAGTAGATATAATGCAAAAACAAAATATGAATTAGTTTGCAACAGTACTTAGAGTAGTGATTTGTTTTATTATACTAACGGATCTTACCGAGTTTTCTGTTGAAGTTTTGTGTGGATGAAGTGTTTGATCGAGGAGGTCTCGATATGAGCAAAAGGAGGAGAGGAAAGAGCTCAAGCTTGGGGATGCCCAAGGCAACCCAAGTAAATATTCAAGGAGACTCAAGTGTCTAAGCTTGGGGATGCCCCGGAAGGCATCCCCTCTTTCTTCAACAAGTATCGGTATGTTTTTGGATTCATTTCGTTCATGCGATATGTGCAAGTCTTGGAGCGTCTTTTGCATTTAGTTTTCACTTTTCTTTGATGCACCATGCTGGTATGAGATAGTCCTTGGTTGATTTATAGAATGCTCATTGCACTTCACTTAAATCTTTTGAGTATGGCTTTATAGAATGCTTCATGTGCTTCACTTATATCATTTTAAGTTTGGATTGCCTGTTTCTCTTCACATAGAAAACCGCCATTTGTAGAATGCTCTTTTGCTTCACTTATAATTGTTAGAGCATGGGCATATCTATTGTAGAAAGAATTAAACTCTCTTGCTTCACTTATATCTATTTAGAAAGATGACAGGAATTAGTCATTCACATGGTTAGTCATAAAATCCTACATAAACTTGTAGATTGCTGAATATGATATGTTTGATTCCTTGCAATAGTTTTGCGATATAAAGGTGGTGATATTAGAGTCATGCTAGTGGGTGATTGTGGATTAGTAGAAATACTTGTGTTGAGGTTTGTGATTCCTGTAGCATGCACGTATGGTGAACGGTTATGTAACGAAGTTGGAGCATGAGATATTTTTTGATTGTCATCCTTTGTGTGGAGGTCGGGATCGCGTGATGGTTAACTCCTACCAACGCCCTTCCCCTAGGAGCATGCGTGCAGTACTTTGTTTCGATGGCTAATAAATTTTTGCAATAAGTATGTGAGTTCTTTATGACTAATGTTGAGTCTATGGATTATACGCACTCTCAGCCTTCCATCATTGCTAGCCTCTTCGGTACCGTGCATTGCCCTTTCTCACCTCGAGAGTAGGTGTAAACTTCGCCGGTGCATCCAAACCCCGTGATATGATAAGCTCTGTCACACATAAGCCTCCTTATATCTTCCTCAAAACAGCCACCATACCTACCTATCATGGCATTTCCATAGCCATTCTGAGATATATTGCCATGCAACTTCCATCATCATCATATACATGACTTGAGCATTCATTGTCATCTTGCTTTGCATGATCGTAAGATAGTTAGCATGATGTTTTCATGGCTTGTCCGTTTTTTGATGTCATTGCTACGCTAGATCATTGCACATCCCGATACACCGCCGGAGGCATTCATATAGAGTCATATCTTTGTTCTAGTATCGAGTTGTAATATTGAGTTGTAAGTAAATAAAAGTGTGATGATCATCATTATTAGAGCATTGCCCCAGTGAGGAAAGGATGATGGAGACTATGATTCCCCCACAAGTCGGTATGAGACTCCAGACTTTATAAAAAATGGAGAGGCCAAAGAAGCCTAAGTAAAAAAGGGAGGCCAAAGAAGCCTATTAAAAAAACAAATAAAATGAGAGAAAAAGAGAGAAGGGTGATAACCCACAAGTATAGGGGATCGCAAGAGCTTTCGAGGGTAGAGTATTCAACCAAAATTTATTGATTCGACACAAGGGGAGCCAAAGAATATTCTTGAGTATTAGCAGTTGAGTTGTCAATTCAACCACACCTAGATAACTTAGTATCTGCAGCAAGGTGTTTAGTAGCAAAAGTGGTATGATAATAATGGTAGCGGTAGCAAAAGTAAAGATAAATGTTTTTGGGTTTTTGTAGTAGTTGTAACAGTAGCAACGGAATAGTAAATAAGCGAAGAACAATATGTGAAAAGCTCGTAGGCAATGGATCAGTGATGGATAATTATGCCGGATGCGATTCCTCATGCAATAGTTATAACATAGGGTGATACAGAACTAGCTCCAGTTCATCAATGTAATGTAGGCATGTATTCCGTAAATAGTCATACATGCTTATGGAAAAGAACTTGTATGACGTCTTTTGTCCTACCCTCCCGTTGCAGAGGGGTCCTTACGGAAACTAAGGGATATTAAAGCCTCCTTTTAATAGAGAACCGGAACAAAGCATTAACACATAGTGAATACATGAACTCCTCAAACTACGGTCATCACCGAGGTATCCCGATTATTGTCACTTCGGGGTTGTCGGATCATAACACATAATAGGTGACTATATACTTGCAAGATAGGATCAAGAACACACATATATTCATGAAAACATAATAGGTTCAGATCTGAAATCATGGCACTCGGGCCCTAGTGACAAGCATTAAGCATAGCAAAGTCATAGCAACATCAATCTCAGAACATAGTGGATACTAGGGATCAAACCCTAACAAAACTACACTACCAGGGAAAAGCCTAGCAGCAGCGCGGGTTTTGGGCCTATCAGTAGCGCGGGCAGGAGCGCTACTGATAAGGCGCTATAGCTAATGCTTAGCAATAGCGCGTCTTGACCCACGCTACTGCTAAATTGGCTTAGTAGCAGCGCTTCTTCACAACATCGCTACTGGTAATTAGTAGTAGCGCTTCTCCTTACCCGCGCTACTACTATTATTTAGTATTTTATTTCTTCTCTTTTTCATGTTGTATTCATACACCTTTACACAAGTTTTCATACAACAGGAATTTAGAGATTGTTTTTGCATCATAATGAGTTAATACATCATGGGGTGAAAGAACCGTGGACTAGTTTCAAGTGGATGTCCATCCACTTGAAACTAATCCACGGTTCTTTCACCCAATGATATAATAATATCATCATCATCATCATATCATTAACAACTTAGCATCATAATACATCATTGTCATATAACACCTCCTCAAGATCATCGTTTTCATCATTGACATCACATAACACCTCCTCAAGATCATCATTATCAACTCTAACACATTAGCACATAATAAACATATTGTACCTCATAGGACCTATTACATTCGATTAAGACCTACTACATTTTCTAAGGTAAAATAGCAAAAAACAAGATAGCCCCTGACTCTCCATTATGGAGAATGGAGATTAGCCTGTCTCCATTTCTTGCCTTTCGCTGAATGTTACTTCCAAGAACCTCCTTGCGAATGTCCATACATTTCTTCCATTCTCTGATGATCATGTGTTCACGGGTTTTAGAAATCCGATATGCACAGGTGAGCTCCGTAGATTGACCTGGCAGTATGTTCAGAACTGAGAGGCGACCATGCCGAGACATCAGATGAGGCACACAATCCATCGGGAGTTTCTGTTGAAAAACATAATAATAACTTCGTAGTTAGCAATGATGTACTAGTTTTAGAAGTATGCAAAAGATGCACGGATGTCGTAATAGTAAAAAATCTTACCAGGGTATCTCCAGAGAAGTTATCATGGTTCAACACATGCAATAGTGGCACGTATTCACCATAATTTGGAGGAGTTCGATAATAGTCATTGTAATTCTCAAGAAGAGTACAAAATGCGATCAGATGATTTTTCTCCTTATACGTTAATTCGGTGCCATCGGTGTAGTGGCACAGTCTTTGAAGAATCAAAATAAGCTGTCAATGGAAATAAGCTATCAACTATTTTGAAATAAACAATATAAATTAGTTAATAACTATGTTTGAGAAACTCACATAGTGGTACAATCGGAAGCGTATCAACAAGGACCCAAATGTCCATATTGTCTTCCTCGCTGTCAGGATCACCAAGATCCATGGTGACAATCATACCCTCATAAAAACCATACATTTTGCAAAGTGCTTCCCAATTTTGGCAACCAAAATGGGTTACGCTCTGAGCATTGCACAGATTTACTTCAAAATCCATGTCATGATGGGTCCTTAGGTGTATTTTCTTTTTTTTTGAAATTTTCATGGTCTTCAAAACCCATCCTCTTCAAGACATAGCGTCTTGCATGGCATGGGATAAGCTAGTCGAATTGTAAAATATGAAAATTAGACGTTGAAATAGTTGAAGTCATGCTTAATTATGAAAAAAACACTTGTCGTTGTTGTGTACCGTTTCACAATCGAAGGTCTCCTCGAGCTTAATGCTGAAGCGCCGATGTTCCTCCAGCCGAACGAACCTGTCGCACATACCTCGATCGTCGTGGCACCAGCTACACTCCCCTGGGAGACCGTCGTCGTCCGAGTACGACATTTCCTACAATCATAATTCAAAGATTAAACTTGTACATATTCTAGCACAAGTCATGCCAGAATTCACGACAAAATCCGGCTAGACCTTTGCTAAAAAAGGACATATCGAGCGCCTGAAATTTGCCGGAACGGAAATTAATCAACACTCCGGCAAAATATAGGCCACTCGGAGATGTAAACTGAACATGAACGGCCACTTGGGCAACCACATATCCTATTTGAGCAACAACGCAAGATATACAAGGATATTTGGCTGGTCTCACCTCGATGTCGGAGGGGGTCGGTGACTGGGACGACGGCGGGGATGTCGGAGGGGGTCGGTGACGGGGACGACGGAGGTCACCTGAAACCATATAAGTTATCACTAATACATCCCGAATAATTGCTTAAACTAAAAAATAACAACAAATATGACATGTTAAACTAGTTTTATTAATTCAACTAGTTCTTACTAAATATAAACTTACTATAAATAGAAAAAAAACTAGTTCTTTCTAAAAATAAAGTAGTTCAACTAGTTATATTAATTATCTTACTAAAAATAAATTAGTTCTGTTAATTCAACTAGTTCAACTAGTTTATTAATTTACTTACTAAACTAGTTCAACTACAACTAAAGTAGTTCAACTACCACTACTACTACTAAAAATCTAGTACTAACTAAAGCAACATCTAGTACTAGCTAACCCTAAATTAACATCTACTACTACTAAATCTAGTACTAACTAGTGGCAGGGGTGGGGGCGACGGAGAGGTAGCTAGCTAGGGGCGGCGAGGTCGAGGGCGGTGGGAGGAGGGCTGCCGGCGGAGGAGGGAGGAGGGGCGGCCGCAGGCGGAGGGAGGAGGGCGGCGGAGGAGGAGGGAGGGGCGGCGCAGGCGGAGGGAGGATGTGCGAGGAGGATGGAGGAGGGACGAAAGGAGGGGAGTACCTCGGCGGCGGACGGACGAAGGCGGCGGCGGCGACAACGCACGACGACGGT
>LT934116.1:764801908-764856356 GCA_900231445.1 Triticum turgidum subsp. durum
GGCAACTATAGCAGTAGCGCTGTATGGGGTGGACGCGCTACTGCTATTTCCCTGTCAGCAGCGGGTTTTTGTGACACGCGCTGCTGCTAAGTAGCAGTAGCGTGGTATTTTGAAGAGCGCTGCTGGTAAGATTCTGTGTATAGGCTTTTCCCTAATAGTGCTAACTTGATTACATGGTAAATCTCATCCAACCCATCACCGTCCAGCAAGCCTACGATGGAATTACTCACGCACGGTGGTGAGCATCATGAAATTGGTGATGGAGGATGGTTGATGATGACGACGGCGACGAATCCCCCTCTCCGGAGCCCCGAACGGACTCCAGATCAGCCCTCCCGAGAGAGATTAGGGCTTGGCGGCAGCTCCGTTTCGTGGAACGCGATGAAACTTTCTCCTTGATTTTTTTCTCCCCGAGACGGAATACATGGAGTTGGAGTTGAGGTCAGAGGAGGTCCAGGGGGCCCACGAGATAGGGGGCCGCGCCCTAGGGGGGAGGCCCCTGTCTCGTGGACAGGCCATGGGCCCCCTGGCACTAATTCTTTCGCCAAAAAATTCTTATTAATTCCAAAAAGTGCCTCCGTGGATTTCCAGGACATTCCGAGAACTTTTCTTTTCTACACATAAAACAACATCATGGCAGTTCTGCTGAAAACAGCGTCAGTCCGGGTTAGTTTCATTCAAATCATGCAAGTTAGAGTCCAAAACAAGGGCAAAAGTGTTTGGAAAAGTAGATACGTTGGAGACGTGTCAACTCCCCCAAGCTTAAACCTTTGCTTGTCCTCAAGCAATTCAGTTGATAAACTGAAAGTGATAAAGAAAAACTTTTACAAACTCTATTTGCTCTTGTTGTTGTAACATGAAAAGCCAGCATTCAAGTTTCAGCAAATATTATGAACTAACCATACTCACAATAACACATAGGTCTCACAATTACTCGGATGACAACACTTTCTCAAAATAATCATAACATGATATAACAAAATGGTATCTCGCTAGCCCTTTTTGAGACCGTAAAACATAAATGCAAAGCACATTTAAAGATCAAGGACTGACTAAACATTGTAATTCATGGTAAAAGAGATCCAGTCAAGTCATACCCAATATAGACCAATAGTAATGAATGCAAATGACAGTGTGCTCTCTAGCAGGTGCTTTTTTAATAAGAAGGGTGATGACTCAACATAAAAGTAAATAGATAGACCCTTCGCAGAGGGAAGCAAGGATTTGTAGAGGTGCCAGAGCTCGATTTTAAAATAGAGATTGAATAACATTTTGAGCGGCATACTTTTGCTGTCAACGCAACTACTATGAGATGGCTGTATCTTCCATAATACATGCATTATAGGTAGTTCCCAAACAGAACGGTAAAGGTTTATACACCCCCAACCACCAACAAGCATCAATCCATGGCTTGCTCGAAACAACAAGTGCCTCCAACATACAACAGTCCTGGGGGAGTTTAGTTTAATTATTTTGATTTGCTTTGATCTTTTTGGATCATGGGACTGGGCATCCCGGTTACCGGCCCTTTCTCGTGAATGAGGAGCGGAGTCCACTCCTTTTGAGAATAACCCACCTAACATGGAAGATATAGGCAGCCCTAGTTGAAACATGAGCTTTTTTTAGCATACAAAACATAATTTCATTTGAAGGTTTGGAGTTCGGCACATACAAATTTACTTGGAACGACAGGTAAATACCGCATATAGGAAGGTATAGTGGACTCATATGGAACAACTTTGGGGTTTAAGGAGTTTGGATGCACAAGCAGTATTCCCGCTTAGTACAAGTGAAGGCTAGCAAAAGACGGGGAATCGACCAACTGAGAGAGCGACAACAGTCGTAAACATGCATTAAAATTAATTTACACCGAGTACAAGCATGAGTAGGATATAATCTACCATGAACATAAATATCATGAAGGCTATGTTGATTTGATTCAACTACATGCGTGAACATGTGCCAAGTTGAGTCACTTAATATATTCAAAGGAGGATACCATCCCATCATACCACACATAATCATTCTAATAGCATGTTGGCACGCAAGGTAAACCATTATAGCTCATAGCTAATCAAGCATGGCACAAGCAACTATAATCTCTAAATGTCATTGCAAATATGTTTACTTCATAATAGCTGACTCAGGAATGATGAACTCATCATATTTACAAAAACAAGAGAGGCCGAGTTCATACCAGCTTTACTCATCCCAATAAGTCCATCATATATCATCATTATTTCCTTTCACTTGCACGACCGAACGATGTGTATAATAATAAGAGTGCATGTGCATTGGACTAAGCTGGAATCTGCAAGCATTAAACTCAAGAGGGAAGACAAGTAATATGGGCTCTAAGTTAAATAAACAATCATGCATATAAGAGCCACTAAGCATTTTCAATATGGTCTTCTCGACCCCCCAAAAAGAAAAGAAAATAAAACTATTTACACGGGAAAGCTCCCAACAAGTAAAAGAAGAGCGAGAAATCTTTTTGGGTTTTCAATTTTAATTTCTACTACAAGCAATGGAAATTAAACTAACTATTTTTTTTGGTTTTTCTTAAAGTTTATCAAGCACACAAGAAGAAAACTAGAAAAAGAAATTTAAACTAGAATGGATAATACAGTGAAAGAGTATGAGCACCGACGACTAGTGTGTGAACATGAATGTAAAGTCGGTGAGAAATACGTACTCCCCCAAGCTTAGGCTTTTGGCCTAAGCTGGTTTAGTACCAAGGACCGCCGCTACTCTCCCCGGTGTAGTGGGAGGTGTAATCAGGATAACACTGGCTGGTCATCTCCGGATCCCACTGGACAGATGATGCACGATAAGGGTTCAATTCAGGTTCCGGCTCAGGTTCAGGTTCCGGAGTAAAAGCTTGGGCTAGATGGTTGTTCACGGCCTCCGGCATGACAAGACGACTTTCTGCAAGCAAATCAAATAACAAAGGTGCACGCAAAATAATAAACTCAAAGTGTTTATTATTGAATCTGAGTCTATACAGGAGCATCTTCTCTTTGTTGTCAACAATAAACTTGTGCGATACCATGCTCTTGTAATCTAAAACGTGAGGAGGTAATTTTGTCTCCTCCTCCTCATAGTGCCTAATGGGTATCTGAAAATGTTCAGCAAGGCGTGCAACATAGATACCTCCAAATATGGGGCCTTTTGTACAATTCCGGGCTAGCCGTTTAGCAACGACGGCGCCCATACTAAAAGTATTATCTCCCAGCAAAGCATGTTGAAGAATAATAATATCTGGAATGCTCAAATTTCCACTATTTCCACGACCAATCAAGCATCTACTAGCAAATATGGCAAAGTAGCGTAAAACAGGAAAGTGTATGCTAGAGACCTTCGCCTCGGAGCCCTTCTTTGGCTCCTCTGCAGCAATAGTATTAACAAAGCCACCCACATCATCACGATGGGGTTCACCTAATTCTCCCTCATAAGGTATCCTACGTACTGCGCAAAAATGACGTAAAGACATTTCTTTGAATTCATCATATAAATGAAATGATACTGCAGGCGGTGACTCTTAGGATAATAATAAAAGTTCTGCACGAAAGTATTGGTAAGTAAGAGATACTGATCGATTCGTTCGTTCATGAAACCGATGAGGCCTGCAGTCTCGATTAAAGCATAAAAGTCTTCATGAATTCTGGCTTCTTTCAAGAAATCCTCACATGGCCATTCGCACGACCGTACTTCCGCTAAGCGAGGAAGATTATACCTGGGTTTTTCCTTCTCTTTGTCTTGTTTTTCCTTAGAGCTTTGGCTAGAAGAGCCTTTAAAGACCCTTGAGGGAGTCCCGGACTAGGGGGTGTCCGGATAGCCGAACTATCATCTTCGGCCGGACTCCTGGACTCTGAAGATACAAGATTGAAGACTCCGTCCCGTGTCCGGATGGGACTTTCCTTGGCGTGGAAGGCAAGCTTGGCGATACGGATATGTAGATCTCCTACCATTGTAACCGACTCTGTGTAACCCTAACCCTCTTCGATGTCTATATAAACCGGAGGGTTTTAGTCCGTAGGACGAACAACAATCATACCATAGGCTAGCTTCTAGGGTTTAGCCTCCCTGATCTCGTGGTAGATCTACTCTTGTACTACCCATATCATCAATATCAATGAAGCAGGAGTAGGGTTTTACCTCCATCGAGAGGGCCCGAACCTAGGTAAAAACATCGTGTCCCCTGTCTCCTATTACCATCCGCCTAGACGCATAGTTCGGGACCCCCTGCCCGAGATCCGCCGGTTTTGACACCGGCATTGGTGCCTTCATTGAGAGTTCCTCTGTGTCGTCATCTTTAGGACCGATGGCTCCCCCGATCGTTAACAACGACGCGGTCCAGGGTGAGACTTTTCTCCCCGGACAGATCTTCGTATTCGGCGGCTTTGCACTGCGGGCCAATTCGCTTGGCCATCTGGAGCAGATCGAAAGCTACGCCCCTGGCCATCAGGTCAGATTTGGAAGTTTGAACTACACGGCTGACGTCCGTGGAGACTTGATCTTCGACGGGTTCGAGCCGCAACCAAGCGCGCCGCACTGTCACGAAGGGCATGATCTTGCTCTGCCGCCGGACGATGCCCGGGAGGCCGCACCAGTGTCCGCTCCGACCCTTAGCTCTAAGCCAACTGCACGGATCGAGGACGGGTGGCTGGACACCGCCTTGGGGGCTACTATCTCCACGGCGATTGAGCCGAACACCAACCCTGTCCTTTGCGAAGCTCGTGACTCCAAGGTGCCGGACTCCTCTCTGGACTCCGAACCCCCCGCAGACCTGCCAATCGAATCCGATTGGGTGCCGGTTATGGAGTTCACCGCCGCGGACATATTTCAGCACTCGCCCTTTGGCAACATCCTGAATTTACTAAAGTCTCTCTCTTTATCAAGAGAGCCCTGGCCGGACTATGGTCAGGAAAGTTGGGATGCGGACGACAAAGAAATTCAAAACCCACCCACCACCCACTTCGTAGCCATTGTCGATGATTTAACCGACATGCTCGACTTCGACTCCGAAGACATCGACGGTATGGACGACGATGCAGGAGACGACCAAGAACCAGCGCCTACAGGGCACTGGAAGGCCACCTCGTCATACGACATTTATATGGTCGACATCCCAAAAGATGAGAATGGTGATGGAACAACGGAGGATGACCCCTCCAAGAAACATCCCAAGCGTCGGCGTCAGCGGCGCCGCTCTAAATCCCACCACAGCAAAAATGATGATTCCGGTACGGGAGACAACTCCCTCCAGCAGGATTCAGTGTGGGAGGATGGAGAAGCCAACCCTCATGAGAGAGCAGCGGACAGAGAGGTAGAGGACGATAATTACATGCCTCCCTCCGAAGACGAGGCAAGCCTCGACGACGACGAATTTGTCATGCATGAGGATCCCGTCGAACAAGAGCGTTTCAAACGCAGGCTTATGGCCACGGCAAGTAGCCTCAAGAAAAAGCAGCAACAGCTTAGAGCTGACCAAGACCTGCTAGCCGACAGATGGACTGAAGTCCTTGCGGCCGAAGAGTATGAACTCAAACGCCCCTCCAAGAGTTAACCAAAACACAGGCTGCTACCCCGATTAGAGGAGGAAGCACCTAAACCTACATCACCAGCGCATGATACGGCCGACCGGCCACCTCGTGGCCGCGACAGAGAGGCCTTTCGACCCTCCACTCAAGCTGCACCACGGTGCTGCCCAAAAAATACCAAGACACGGGAAAATGCGCCAGACCTGCAGGATATACTGGAGGACAAGGCAAGGCAAACAATATCGATCTACGGATCGCGTGGGCTCCCCACGATACGTGATTATAACCGTCACGCCGGATATGGAAATTTCGGCCGGGCCGAACACAGTAGACAAAGCTCATTTGAGCTGCGTCGTGATATAGCCCAATATAGAGGCGCCGCACACCCACTATGCTTCACAGACGAAGTAATGGATCATCAAATCCCTGAGGGTTTCAAACCCGTAAACATTGAATCATACGGTGGCACAACAGATCCTGCGGTCTGGATCGAGGACTATCTCCTTCAAATCCACATGGCCCGCGGTGATGACCTACACGCCATCAAGTACCTCCCACTCAAGCTTAAAGGACCAGCTCGGCATTGGCTTAACAGCTTGCCAGCAGAGTCAATTGGTTGTTGGGAAGACCTGGAAGCCGCATTCCTCAACAACTTCCAGGGCACCTATGTGCGACCACCATACGCTGATGACCTAAGCCACATAATTCAGCAGCCAGATGAATCGGCCAGACAATTCTGGACACGGTTCCTAACCAAGAAAAATCAAATCATCGACTGTCCGGATGCAGAGGCCCTTGTAGCCTTCAAACACAATATCCGCGACGAGTGGCTTGCCCGGCACCTAGGACAGGAAAAGCCGAAATCCATGGCGGCCCTCACAACACTCATGGCTCGCTTTTGCGCGGGAGAGGACAGCTGGCTAGCTCGTAGTAACAACATAACCAAGAGCCCTGGTAATTCGGATACCAAGGACAACAACGGCCGGTCGCGTCGCAACAAGCACAAGTGCCGCATTAATGGCGATAATACTGAAGATACGACAGTCAATGCCGGATTCAGAGGCTCTAAACCCGGTCAACGGAAAAAGCCATTCAAAAGAAATACTCCGGGCCCGTCCAACTTGGACCGAATACTCGATCGCTCGTGCCAGATAAACGGCACCCCTGAAAAACCAGCCAACCACACCAACAGGGATTGTTGGGTGTTCAAGCAGGCGAGCAAGCTAGATGCCGAAAACAATGACAAGGGGCTGCATAGCGATGACGAGGAGGAGCCCTGACCGCCGAACAATAGAGGACAGAAGGGCTTTCCCCCACAAGTGCGGACGGTGAACATGATATACGCAACCCACATACCAAAAAGGGAGCGGAAGCGTGCACTAAGGGACGTATATGCAATGGAGCCAGTCACCCCATTGTTCAATCCGTGGTCCTCCTGCCCGATCACTTTTAACTGAAGGGACCACCCCACTAGCATCCGTGACGGCAGATTCGCCGCTTTGGTTCTAGACCCACTCGTCGACGGATTTCACCTCACTAGAGTCCTGATGGACGGCGGCAGCAGCCTGAACCTGCTTTATCAGGATACAGTGTGCAAGATGGGCATAGACCCCTCAAGTATTAAACCCACAAAGACGAACTTTAAAGGCAACATACCAGGTGTAGAGGCCAACTGTACAGGCTCAGTTACACTTGAAGTGGTCTTCGGATCACCGGATAACTTCCGAAGCGAGGAATTAATCTTCGACATAGTCCCGTTCCGCAGCGGCTATCACGCACTGCTCTGACGAACCGCATTCGCAAAGTTCAATGCGGTGACACACTACGCATACCTCAAGCTCAAGATGCCAGGCCGTCGAGGAGTCATTACGGTCAACGGAAACACTGAACGCTCTCTCCGAACGGAGGAGCATACGGCGGCCCTCGCGGCAGAAGTACAAAGCAGCCTCTTAAGGCAATTCTCGAGTCCGGCTATTAAAAGGCCGGACACCGTCAAGCGCGCTCGGAGTAACCAACAACAAGACCTCCTGGCACGTTCCGAGCACGCATAGCAATGCGTCCCCAACCCCAGCCCTCGCGAAATTGCAAAACCAGTACTACGCGTACATAATTACGCTCTGGAAATACCATGGGCATAGGGGGAGTGGCACGACCACGGCAGGCCCAGAATGCGGCTCAACCGCACCAGGGGCTCCCAATTGTGTCATTCTTCTTTTTCTCTTACTTTCAGGACTCCTTTCTCAAGAAGCCCTGTCCGGCAGTAGAATTGCCGAACACACAATGCAACAGCCAGGGAAGCAGAAAGCTACGCGAGTGTCTAGGTGGTCCCTATAATGAGCAGTATACTTGTTTTACACATCATCCCGCAGCTTGCTCCCTGGAGGGCGACATGTCAAATAGTCCCGTCCCTTGCTTATCGCACTATTTGTATCGTTCTGCTTTTACCGCAACCATGTTTTTTTGAATAGACAATGCATAGATTTTTGCCTATTATTGCATTCCTTTTTCTATCTATATATGTTCACTTATGACATGTTGCACCCATACGCTTTGGTACGGCCAAATGCACCAGGGGCTTAAGTACCCCAAAATATGGTGTGATAAGTCCGAACACTTTCACAAGTGCGGCACCCTGAACTTATAGCATTATATGCGTCGACTCCGAATCATGTCTTGGGTCAATAGTTGGGTTTGCCCGGCTCCCATGTTTTGGTACCTTACGTTCCGTTATATCGGCTAAGGTAGCGCTGGGAGAACCACTGTGATTGTGCCCCGGTTGAGCTGGGTTAAGCACCACAGTGGAGAAACCTAAAATTAAACCGTCATGATAGGGCGAGAGCCGGTCGCTGTTCGACAGGTTTCTTCGAGTCCCTAAAGACTTGTGCTCCTTAGAGCGAGGAGTCGGCTTTGTCCGGCCCAGGCGTGCATAGCGCCCTGAACTCGGTCTTCCGAATACTAGGGGCTTCGCCGAAATTTAAAATTATAGAATTCTATGGCTAAGTGAGAGTGTTCAAGCATTATAGTCCGGTTGCCTTGTTCGTTGCGTTGAGCGCCTCCCTCGAAGGACCCAAGAATGCAAAAAAGAGCGCTCAAGTTTATCCCGAACACCCCAGCACTCGTGGCATGGGGGCAGAAGCCAACGACTCACCATCTCTCAAATTTAACAAATGGCCGCACAGAAGGTAATATTTTAAATTCACAAGCATTGCTTAGCGCATATGAACAAGTTTTCAAGCGTACAGGATAACAAATGCGAGTTTACTCAAAAATTACATCTTTGGAGCATTCACCCGCTATAAGGCGGGCACCCTTCAGGACGTTCTCATAATACATGTCGGGCTTGCGATACTCCCTGCCCGGCGGTGGAGCATCCATCACAAGCTTCTCAGCGTCCATCTTGCCCCAGTGCACTTTAGCACGGGCAAGGGCCCTACGGGCACCTTCGATGCAGAAGGAGCGCTTGACGACTTCAATCCATGGACAGGCGTCCACCAGCCGCCTCACCAGCCTGAAGTAGCTCCCAGGCATGGTTCCCCGAGGCCATAGCCGAACTATGAGGCCCTTCATGGCCTGTTCGGCCGCCTTACGGAGCTCGACCAGCTGCTTCAGCTGGTCGCTCAGGGGCAGCGGGTGTCCGGCCTCAGCATACTGAGACCAGAACACCTTCTCCGTCGAGCTCCCTTCCTCGGCCCGGTAGAATGTGGCAGCGTCGGACGCACTGTGGGGCAGATCTGCGAATGCTCCTAGAGAGCTCCGGATTCGGTAAGTAACAAGTAATTCACTTTCACGTGCTTGCTTTGCATGAAGAATGCCTTACCCGCCGCTATCTTCTTTATTGCCTCAATTTCCTGGAGGGCTTTTTGAGCTTCGGCCTTAGCGGCTTTGGCGCTCTCAAGAGCCGAGGCGAGCTCGGACTCTCGAGTCTTTGAGTCACGCTCCAAACTCTCGTGTTTTGCCACGAGAGCTTGGAGCTCTTGCCGCACCTCCGCCACCCGCGCCTCCTGCTTCTCTTGCTCGGTGCATTCCGCGGCCGCATCGCTTTCGGCCCTGGACACCGCTTCCTTCAGGGCCGCCACCTCGTTCGTGGCCCTGGACACCGCTTACCTTCCTTGTCCTCGAGCTGCTTCTTGGCAAGGCCGAGCTCGTTCTCGCACCGCTCGAGGCTCTTCTTCAACACATTAACCTCCGCAGTCAGTGCAGCAGAGGTCAGCAGCGCAGCCTGCATTCCCATATTGACATACCTATGTTAGACTCCTGCGTACATATTTTTAGAACCTCAATTCGGCTTTTCTTTCCGAACACCAAACTGAGCATCAGGGGCTACTGTCTATGCGGTAATATGTTTACATATCTTAAATACATACCTCAAAGCCTGATAGAAGGCTGGCCTAGGCTTCAGTCAGCCCGCTCTTGGTGGACTGAACCTTCTGGATCACCACACTCATAATAGTGCTTTGCTCCTCGTCGATGGAGGCGCCGTCAAAGCGCCTCTAGCAAATTATCCGGTGCCTCCGGCTGGACGGAGGTCACCGGTGTCGCAGTCACGCCCTTCTTACGAAGGGGCCGCCTGCCGGACTCCGGAGCCACTGAAGGTTCCGGTGCGGAATCCGGCCCAGGGCTGAACTCAGAACCCATCGGGGTTTGATCCCCCTTGTGACCGAAGTCCGGGAGGTTGCCTTGCGGCACCTCAGGGACCTCCTCCTCCTGGATGGGACCCTTCTGGGACCCCACCTCGGCGTCGTCCGTAGCGCGAGGAGAGGAGACGGCCGGAAGTGAAGTACTATTCACGTCTAACGAAGCCAGGGAGCCGCTCGTTGAAGTGTCAAGCCCGTCCTTGGGCAGGCTGCAGGGTTATGTTCGGCGTTAGGAGATTTTATGCGACAAACAAAACGCCATGAGTTATTCTGGTATCCGGACACTTACGAGGTCGCCAGGGGCTTGGTCCTCAATGGCCCCTCCTCTTCATCGTCGTTGGCGTTGAGGGAGTAGTCCGGAGAGAGGGTCCTTCCCTTCTTGGACTCTTCGGCCTCCCCCGTTGGGGCGGCCCTCCTTTTCTTCTCTCCCCCTGCTGGGGGAGAGGCCTCTTTCTCCTCCTCCTCGTCTTCACAGGAGGAGTTCGCCTCGGAGTCGTCGGACGAGGAATCCGACAACACCTGGCGTCAGGAACTCTTTGGAGTTCCCGTGGCCTTCTTGTTGGCCTTCTTCTCCGGCACCACGTGAGGTGCCGGAACCAGCAGCCCCGTCAATCGGGTGTCCGTTGGGTCTTCTGGCAAGGGAGCCGGATAGTTAACCTGCCTGGACTTCTTTTGCCAGGCCTGTCAAAGGTAAGGGAGTTTAGATCCCGCAAAGAGTCAAACTATGGAAAATAAGTGTCCTGTAAAGGGCAAAATAGCTTACCTCGTCGGCTTGACGCTGCGAGCTGAATCCGCGATCTTCGGTAGCGGATGCGGGGGCCTCGGCGCCCTTGAACAACACCTTCCAGGCATCTTCGTACATAGTGTCGAAGAGCCTATTCAGGGTTCGGTGCTGCACCGGATCAAACTCCCACAAGTTAAAGGCCCGTTGTTGGCACGGGAGGATCCGACGGATGAGCATGACCTGGACTACGTTGACGAGCTTGATCTTCTTGTTCACGAGGTTTTGGACGCAGGTTTGGAGTCCGGTCAGCTCTTCCGAATCACCCCATGTTAGGCCCTTCTCTTTCCAGGAGGTGAGCCGTGTGGGGATACCAGATCAGAACTTAGGGGCCACTGCCCATTCAGGGTCACGCGGCTCGGTGATGTAGAACCACCCCGATTGCCACCCTTTGATGGTTTCCACGAAGGAGCCCTCGAGCCATGTAACATTGGGCATCTTGCCCACCATGGCGCCTCCGCACTCCGCCTGCTGGCCGCCCACTACCTTGTGCTTGACATTGAAGGTCTTCAGCCATAAGCCGAAGTGGGGCTTGATGCGGAGGAAGGCCTCGCACACAACGATAAACGCCGAGATGTTGAGGATGAAGTTCGGGGCCAGATCGTGGAAGTCCAGGCCGTAGTAGAACATGAGCCCCCGGATAAATGGGTGGAGTGGGAAGCCAAGTCCGCGGAGGAAATGGGGGAGGAACACCACCCTCTCATGGGGCTTGGGGGTGGGGACGAGCTGCCCCTCGTCCCGAAGCCGGTGCGCAATGTCGTTGTGCAGGTATCCGGCTTTCCTCAACTTTTTGATGTGCTCCTCCGTGACGGAGGAGGCCATCCACTTGCCTCCTGCTCCGGACATGGTTGGGGAAGGTTGAGGCGAGATGCGTGAACTTGGGCGTTGGAGCTCGAGTGGGCGGAAATGGATAAGCAAAGGAGGAAGAAGGCGTAGGTAAAAGGGTGGATCCTTACCCCCTTATATGGACGGACGAAACTATGCGTCCCCACCCGCCTGGTAAAACTCGCTTATCTCCCAAGTGCCGTGATCAATGGCGCGGTTGGGTTACCCACGCCCGTATTGATGAGAATCCCGGGATAAGGGGACACAATCTCTGCTTCGACAAGACGTGCCAAGGAAACCGCCTCGCTAAACGCGCTAAGGCGGAACAGTAGAAATGATTTGAATAAAGGCTTGGCCATGGTGTGATGCCACGCCACGCAATACGTCAGCAGATGGGATTTGTGTAAATATTATTCTCTCTACGATGGTATGTGGAATTTATTTTGCAGAGCCGGACACTATCCGTGTGTTCAAAATCTTCTATGAAGTATTCGGAGGAGGAACCGGCCTTGCAATGCCGAAGAGAATATGTGAGCCGGACTCGTCATCATTGAAGCCTGGTTCAGGGGCTACTAAGGGAGTCCCGGACTAGGGGGTGTCTGGATAGCCGAACTATCATCTTCGGCCGGACTCCTGGACTATGAAGATACAAGATTGAAGACTCCGTCACATGTCCGGATGGGACTTTCCTTGGCGTGGAAGGCAAGCTTGGCGATACGGATATGTAGATCTCCTACCATTGTAACCAACTCTGTGTAACCCTAACACTCTTCGGTGTCTATATAAACCGGAGGGTTTTAGTCCGTAGGACGAACAACAATCATACCATAGGCTAGCTTCTAGGGTTTAGCCTCTCTGATCTCGTGGTAGATCTACTCTTGTACTACCCATATCATCAATATCAATCAAGCAGGAGTAGGGTTTTACCTCCATCGAGAGGGTCTGAACCTGGGTAAAAACATCGTGTCCCCTGTCTCCTGTTACCATCCGCCTAGACGCACAGTTCGGGACCCCCTACCCGAGATCCACCGGTTTTGACACCGACAAGCCTCCTTAACATTTTCTGAAAAATTTCTGAAATTTTAGTAACTTCAAAATAAAAGTGAATAAAACTAAACAAGATTGATGGCAACTACTCCTACAAGTGCCTAGAGCCTATATCATGCATTGGAATTGCTTGGGACCTCAAAAATTTAACATGCAAGCTCAAGAATATGGTCACCTATGCAGCAACAATTTGAAATGAATAAAGCACTAGAACAAAAACTAATTGGACCAATGGAGGAGTCACATACGAAGCAACAATCTTCCAAAGTAGTTTTGTGAATGGAGCTTTGAGCTAAGAGATCGAAAATCGCAGCAAAACGAGCTAGAACTCGAGCTTGAGCTGGATGGGGATTTTTTGGGTAGAAGATGAAGTGTGTGGGTGCTGGCATAAGTGGAGGGGCGACACCAGGGGCCCACGAGACAGGGGGGCGCGCCCTCCACTCTCGTGGCCTGGTGCTCATCAAAATGAACCCACTAACAAGGTTGATCAAGTCTTGTTAACAAACTCATTCCGAATAACACAGAACCTGAGAAATTTCGAATAACACTAAGTTACCTCAACGTGGATATGAAAATCCCCAACAATAAGAATATCATACTTTTTCTTGACAGTAGGGAGAGGAAATTCAAAACCTCCAAAAATGATAGTTGGAACTTTTTCAATAGAATTGATGCTATGAACTTGAGATTGTTTCCTCGGAAAGTGTACCGTATGCTCATTACCATTAACATGAAAAGTGACATTGCCTTTGTTGCAATCAATAATAGCCCCTGCAGTATTAAGAAAAGGTCTACCAAGGATAATAGACATACTATCGTCCTCGGGAATATCAAGAATAACAAAGTCTGTTAAGATAGTGACATTTGCAACCACAACAGGCACATCCTCACAAATACCAACAGGTATAGCAGTTGATTTATCAGCCATTTGCAAAGATATTTCAATAGGTGTCAACTTATTCAATTCAAGTCTACGATATAAAGAGAGAGGCATAACACTAACACTGGCTCCAAGATCACATAAAGCAATTCTAACATAATTTCTTTTAATAGAGCATGGTATAGTTGGTACACCCAGATCTCCAAGTTTCTTTGGTATTCCACCCTTAAAAGTGTAATTAGCAAGCATGGTGGAAATTTCAGCTTCCGGTATCTTTCTTTTATTTGTGATGATATCCTTCATATACTTAGCATAAGGATTTACTTTTAGCATATCAGTTAAGCGCATACGTAAGAAAATAGGTATTATCATTTCAGCAAAGCGCTCAAAATCCTCATCATCCTTTGACTTGGATGGTTTAGGAGGAAAGGGCATGGGTTTCTGAACCCATGATTCTCTTTCTTTACCGTGCTTCCTAGCAACAAAATCTCTCTTATCATAACGTTGATTCTTTGATTGTGGGTTATCAAGATCAACAGCAGGTTCAATCTCTACATCATTGTTTTTGCTAGGTTGAGCATCAACATGAACATTATCATTAACATTATCACTAGGTTCATGTTCATCACCTGATTGTGTTTCAGCATCAGAAATAGAAATATCATTGGGATTCTCAGGTGTTTCTACAGTAGGTTCACTAGAAGCATCCAAAGTTCTATCGTTTTTCTTCTTCTTCTTTTTATAATAACTAGGTGCCTCTAAATTATTTCTCTGAGAATCTTTGTCGGTGTCAAAATCGGCGGATCATGGGTAGGGGGTCCCGAACTGTGCGTCTAGGCGGATGGTAACAAGAGACGAGGGACACGATGTTTTTACCCAGGTTCGGGCCCTCTTGATGGAGGTAAAACCCTACGTCCTGCTTGATTAATATTGATGATATGGGTAGTACAAGAGTGGATCTACCACGAGATCAAGGAGGCTAAACCCTAGAAGCTAGCCTATGGTATGATTGTTGTAATGTATGTTGTCCTACGGACTAAAGCCCTCCGGTTTATATAGACACCGGAGGAGGCTAGGGTTACACAGAGTCGGTTACAATGGTAGGAGATCTACATATCCGTATTGCCAAGCTTGCCTTCCACGCCAAGGAAAGTCCCATCCGGACACGGGACGGAGTCTTCAATCTTGTATCTTCGTAGTCTTGGAGTCCGGCGGATAATTATAGTCCGGCTGTCCGGACACCCCCTAGTCCAGGACTCCCTCAGTAGCCCCTGAACCAGGCTTCAATGATGATAAGTCCGGCGCGCATAATGTTCGGCATTGCAAGGCGGGTTCCTCCCTTGAATAATCCAGAGAAGATCATGAACACCAGGATAGTGTCCGGCTCTGCAAAATAAATTCCACATTCCATCGTTGAGAGAATAAAATGTACACTTAGTTCAATCCGCTGACGTATTATGCGGCGTGACATCACACCGCTACCAAGCCTTTGCTTGAATTGTTTTTTACTATACCACCTCAGCACGTTTAGCGAGGCGGTTTCCTTGGCACGTCTTGTTGAAGCAGAGATCGTGTTCCCCTTATTCCGGGATTCTCATCAATACGGACATGGGTAACCCAACCGCGCCATTGATGGTGGCGCTTGGGCGATAAGCGAGTTTTACCAGGCCGGTGGGGGACGCACAGTTTCGTCCGCCTATATATAAGGGATAAAGATTTACCTTCTCACCTACGCCTTCTTCCTCCTTTGCTTACACATCTCCGCGCACTCAAGCTCCAACGCCCAAGCTCGCGCATCTCACCTTGACCTTCTCCGAATATGTCCGGAGGGGGAGGCAAGTGGTTGGCTTCCACCGTCAAGGAGGAGCACATCACTAAGCTGCGCAACGCCGGATACCTCTCCGGCGATATCACGCATCGGCTGCCCGACGAGGGGCAGCTCGTCCCTACCCCTGGGCCTCACGAGAGGGTCGTCTTCCTTCCCCACTTCCTCGGCGGACTGGGCTTTCCGCTCCATCCGTTCGTCCGGGGGCTCATGTTCTATTATGGCCTGGATTTCCACGATCTGGCGCCGAACTTCATCCTCAACATCTCGGCGTTCATCGTCGTGTGTGAGGCCTTCCTCTGCATCCGGCCCCACTTCGGCCTGTGGCTCAAGACCTTCAACGTCAAGCCGAAGGTTGTGAAGGGCACGCAAGCGGAATGCGGAGGCGCCATGTTGGGTAAATTACCCAACGTCCTTTGGCTCGAAGGGGCCTTCGTGGACTCCATCAAGGGATGGCAATCGGGGTGGTTCGACATCACCGAGCCGCGCAAGCCCACATGGGCGGCAGCCCCCGAGTTTAGATCTGGCGTCCCCACGCAGCTCACCTCCTGGAAAGAGAAGGGCTTGCTGTGGGGCGATCCGAAGGAGGTGACTGGACTCCGAACCTGCATCCAGAAGCTGGTGAGCAATAATCTCAGGCTCGTCGACGTGGTCCAAGTCATGCTCATCCGCCGGATTCTCCCATGCCAAGAACGAGCATTCAATCTGTGGGAGTTCAATCCGGAGCAGCACTAGGCGCTGAACGGGCTCTTCGATACAACATACGAAGGCGCCTGGAGGGTGCTGTTTAAGGGCGCCGAAGCCCCCGCATCCGCGACGGAAGATCGCGGATTCAGCTCGCAGTATCCAACTAACGAGGTAAGTGATTCAACCCCATTACGGGACACTTTATAGTAATTGAATTGATTATAAGAGGGTTTAATCCCTTCCTTTCCTTTGACAGGAATGGATGGAGAAAGCCAGGCAGCTTATCAGCCCGGCTCCCATGCCAGAAGATCCAGTGGACGCCTGCTTAGCAGGGCTACTGGTTCCGGCACCGCACGTGGTGCCGGAGAAGAAGGCCAAGAAGGTGGCCACGGGGACTCGAAAGAGTTCCTGCAATCAAGCGTCTGACGACGATGCAAACTCCTCCCCCGAAGACAAGGAGGAGAAGGAGTACTCTCTCCCGGAGGGGGGAGACAAGAAGAGGAAGGCTTCCCCAATAGGGGAGGCCGAAGGGTCCAAGAGGGGGAGAGTTATTCCCCTGGACAGTTTCGCCAACACCAGCGTTGGCGAGGATGAGTGGCCTCCAAGGTCCAGGCGTCCGGCGAGATCGTAAGTGTCCGGATCCTTTATACGCAATATCTTTTATGTCACGTAGTGTCCTTCTAACGCCGCATTCCGTCCCTAGTCCGGCCAATGACGATCTCCCCGACTCATCGAGCGGGTCGTTGGCCTCGTCGGATGTGAATTCACTTTTGACTGCCTCTACCCCCGCGCCGACCAGGACGCCGAGGTGGGATCCCAGAGAGGGACCCATCAGGAGGAGGCTCCGGAGGCGCCGTCAGGCAGCCTCCCGGACTTTGTGCCGGACTCTACATCGGAACCCGCAGTGGTTCCAGAGTCCGGCAAGCGGCCCCTTCGAAAGAAGGGCAAGACCGTGACACCGGCGGCCTCCGTCCAACCGGAGGCGCCGGATAACTTGCTGGAGGCGCTTAAAGGCGCTTCCATTGAGAGAGAACACCGCACTATCATGAGTGCGGTGATTCAAAAGGTTCAGCTCGCCAAAAGCGGGCTGACCAAAGCCTGCAGCAGCCTTTTAACAGGCTTTGAGGTAAGAAGTTAAAATTATGTAATGTAATACCGCATAGACAGTAGCCCCTGATACTCAGTTCGGTGTTCGAAAAGAAAAAGCCGGACTGAGGATCTAACAAGATATGCGCAGGGTTGCTAAAAATATGTCAATATGGGTTTGCAGGCTGCCCTGCTGGCCTCTGTCGCATTAACGGCGGAGGTCGATGTGCTGAAGCAGGATCTCGAGCGGTTCAAGCGAGAGCTCGGCCATGCGAAGAAGCAGCTCGAGGATAAAGAAGGTGAGTAACACCACTTTGAATAGGTACCTTACAGAAAAGGATTTTGGTTGCACTTAAATTAACCAGGATAATATGTGTATCGCAGGGGCCACTAACGAGGTGGCCGCCCTAAAGGATGCTGTGTCCGCGGCCGAACACAGTGCGGCCGCGGAACGGGCAGAGCGAGAAAAGCAGGAGGCACGGGTGGCGGAAGTTCGGCAAGAGCTCCAGGCTCTCATGGAAAAGCATGGGAGTTTGGAGCGTGACTCCAAGACTCGAGAGTTCGAGCTTGCCTCGGCTCTCGAAAGTGCCAAGTCCGCCAAGGCCGAGGCCCATAAGGCCCTTCAGGAGGTTGAAGATATAAAGAAAATAGCAGCGGGTAAGGCATTTTTCATGCAAAGCAAGCATGTTAATGTAAAATACCTGACACTTACCCGCATTCGGAGCTCTCCAGGGGCGTTTGCAGATCTGCCGCATAGTGCATCCGATGCCGCCGCATTCTATCGTGGCGAGGAGGGGAGCTCGATGGAAAAAGTCTTCTAGTCTTAGTATGCTGAGGCCGGACACCCGGTGCCCCCAAGCGACCAGCTGAAGCAGCTGGTCGAACTCCACAAGGTAGCTGAGGAGGCCATGAAGGGCCTTATAGTCCGGCTGTGGCCTGGACAGGCCATGCCTGGGAGCTACTTTGGCCTCGTGCGGCGGCTGGTGGATGCATGCCCCTGGGTGGATGTCATCAAGCGCTCCGCCTGTATTGAAGGCGCTCGCCGGGCTCTTGCCCGCACAAAGGTGCAATGGGGCAAGTTGGATGCGGAGAAGCTTCTCACGGACCCCCCGCCACCGGGCAAGGAGTATCGCACGCCCGAGATGTATTATAAAACTATCCTGAAGGGAGCCCGCAATATTGCGGATGAGTGCCCCCGAAATGTAATCTTTGAATGAATTTGTTGTGTATTATCCTGCGCGCTGAAACTTTGTTCATGTGCGCGTTAAGCAACGCTTGTTTAATTTTAAATATTACCTTCTGTGCGGCCGTTTATAAAATCTGAGAGATGGCAAGTCGTTGGCTTCAGCCCCCATGCCACGAGTGCTGGGGTGTTCGGGATAAACTTGACTACTCTTGTTCCCATTGTTGGGTCCATCAAGGGAGGCACTCAACACAACGAACAAGGCAACCAGACTTATAATGCTTGAACACTCTCACTTAGCCATAGAATTCTATAATTTTAAATTTCGGCGAAGCCCCTGGTATTCGGAAGGCCGAATCCGGGGCGCTATCCACGCCTTCATCGGACATTGTCCGGAACTTCGCTCAAAGCGGCGTGAGTCTTTAAGGACCCGAAAAACCCTCTCGAACAGCGATCAGTCTCTCGCCTTATCATGCCAGTCAGTTTTAGCTTTCTCCACTGAGGCGCTCGCCCGGCTCAACCGGGGCGCAATCGCAGTGGTTCTCCCAGTGCCACCTTAGCCGACGGAACGGAACGTAAGGCACCAAAACGTGGGAGCCGGGCAAACCCAACTATTGACCCAAGACATGATTCGGAGCCGATTCATATAATGCTATAAGTTCAGGGTGCCGCACTTGTGAAAGTGTTCGGACTTATCACACCATAGAGTGGGGAATATAAGCCCCCGGTGTATTAGGCCGTACCAAAATATACGGGTACAAGATGTCATATAATGAGCATATATATAAAAGGTAATGCAATTGCAATCAAAAAGGTGCTGCATTATTTATGAAAGAAAGTCTGCTAGTGGAGCGGACTGATACAAATAGTGCGGTAAGCAAGGGATTTGGACTAAGTAAACGTGTCCCCCTCCAGGGATGAGCTGCGGACTTGGTGTATATAATCGAATTTAATGCTCGTAATTGAGACCACCTGAGTGTTCGTCGCGGCCTTCTTTAGTCCCTGACTGTTGCATCATGGTTCGGCAGGTTCGCCGCCGGACAGGGCTTCTGGTTAACAGAGTCCTGTGTACATAAAAGAAGAAAAATAAAAAAAAATGGGGGCATACTTGCGAGCCCCCGGTGTGGTCGAACCGCACTCTGGGTCCATTGCGATCGTGCCCCCTCCCCTGTGCCCATGGTATCTCCAAAGCATAATGATGTACGCGGAGTATTATTCTTGCGATCGTGCGCGGGCGAGGGTTGGGGCCGAATTGCTACGCGTGCTCTGATCGCGCCAGGTGGTCTTGGTTGGCATTGCTCCGGGCGCGCTTTGCTGTATCCGGCCTTTTAACGGCTGGACTCGAGAATTGCCTTAGAAGGCTGCTCTGTACTTCTGCCGCGAGAGCCGCTGTATGTTCCTCCGTTCGGATGGAGCGTTCCGTATTCCCATTGACCGTGATGACTCCACGAGGGCCTGGCATCTTGAGCTTTAGGTATGCATAGTGCGGCACCGCGTTGAATTTTGCAAACGCGGTTCATCCGAGCAGAGCATGATAGCCGCTGCGAAACGGGACTATGTCGAAGATTAACTCTTCGCTCCGGAAATTATCCGGGGATCCGAAGACCACTTCCAGTGTGACTGAGCCTGTACAGTTGGCTTCCACTCCTGGTATGACACCTTTAAAGGTTGTATTTGTAGGTTTAATCCTTGATGGGTCTATGCCCATTTTGCGCACCGTATCCTGATAAAGCAGGTTCAGGCTGCTGCCGCCGTCCATCAGGACTCTCGTGAGGTGGAACCCATCGACGATTGGGTCTAGAACCAATGCGGCGAATCCGCCATGGCGTATGCTGGTCGGATGGTCTCTTCGATCGAATGTGATCGGACAAGAGGACCATGGGTTGAACTTTGGGGCGACTGGCTCCATCGCATAGACGTCCCTTAGTGCGTGTTTCCTCTCCCTCTTGGGTATGTGGGTCGCGTATATCATATTCACCGTCCGTACTTGTGGGGGAAAACCCTTCTGTCCTCTGTTGTTCGGCGGTCGGGTCTCTTCCTCGTCGTCGCTGTTTAGCCCCTTGTCATTGTTTTCGGCAATTAACTTGCCGGCCTGCTTGAACACACAGCAGTCTCTATTAGTGTGGTCAGCTGGCTTTTCAGAGGTGCCATGTATCTGGCATAGGCGGTCGAGTATTCGGTCCAGATTGGATGGACCCGGAGTGGTTCTTTTGAATGGCTTCTTCCGCTGACCAGGTTTAGAGCCTCGGAATCCGGCGTTGACTGTCGTATCCTCCTTATCGTCATCGTTAATGCGGCGCTTGTTTTTGTTTCGACGTGACCTGCCGTTGTTGTCCTTAGTATCCGGACTGCCAGAATTTTTACGGAGATTGTTGCTGCGGGCTAGCCAGCTGTCCTCTCCCGTGCAAAAGCGGGTCATTAACAATGTGAGCGCTGCCATGGATTTCGGCTTTTCCTGCCCCAGGTGTCGGGCTAGCCATTCGTCCCGGATGTTATGTTTGAAGGCTGCGAGGGCCTCTGCATCCGGACAATCGACGATTTGATTTTTCTTCGTCAAGAACCGTGTCCAGAATTCTCTGGCCGATTCGTCTGGCTGCTGAATGATGTGGCTTAGGTCATCGGCGTCTAGTGGTCGCACATATGTGTCCTGGACTAGGGGGTGTCCGGACAGCTGGACTATAATTATCCGCCGGACTCCCAGACTACGAAGATACAAGATTGAAGACTCCGTCCCGTGTCCGGATGGGACTTTCCTTGGCGTGGAAGGCAAGCTTGGCAATACGGATATGTAGATCTCCTATCATTGTAACCGACTCTGTGTAACCCTAGCCTCCTCCGGTGTCTATATAAACCGGAGGGCTTTAGTCCGTAGGACAACATACATTACAACAATCATACCATAGGCTAGCTTCTAGGGTTTAGCCTCCTTGATCTCGTGGTAGATCCACTCTTGTACTACCCATATCATCAATATTAATCAAGCAGGACGTAGGGTTTTACCTCCATCAAGAGGGCCCGAACCTGGGTAAAAACATCGTGTCCCTCGTCCCTTGTTACCATCCGCCTAGACGCACAGTTCGGGACCCCCTACCCGAGATCCGCTGGTTTTGACACCGACATGGGTGCTTTCATTGAGAGTTCCTCTGTGTCGTCACCGATAGGCTTGATGGCATCTTCAACCAACAACGCTGTCCAGGGTGAGACTTTCTCCCCGGACAGATCTTCGTATTCGGCGGCTTCGCACTGCGGGCCAATTCACTTGGCCATCTGGAGCAGATCGAAAGCTACGCCCCTGGCCGTCAGGTCAGATGTGGAAGCTTAAACTTCACGGCCGATGTCCGTGGAGACTTGATCTTCGACGGACTCGAGCCACAGCCAAGCGCGCCGCACTATGACGACGGGCATGATCTAGCTCTGCCACCAAACAGTGACTTGCTGGCCGCACACGGATCCGCTTCGGCCATTAGCCCGGAGCCGATCGCCCAGATCGAGGGCTGGTGGATAGACGCCGCCCTGGAGGCTTCAACATCCACGGCGATGGAGCCGAACACTAATCTTGTCCCCTACGAAACTCGTGATTCCGAGGCACCAGACTCCTTGCCGGACTCCGAATCTCCCGCGCCCCTACCAATCGATCCGGATCGGGCGCCGGTTATGGAATTCACCGCCGCGGACATCTTCCAGTACTCGCCTTTTGGCTATATCCTAAATTCACTAAAGCATCTCTCGTTATCAGGAGAGTCCTGGCCGGACTATGGCCAGGATGGTTGGGGTACGGACGACGAAGAAATTCAGAGCCCACCCACCACCCACTTTGTAGCCACTGTCGACGATCTAACCGACATGCTAGACTACGACTCCGAAGACATCGACGCTATGGACGACGATGCCGGAGACGAACAAAAAATAGAGCTTATACAGCACGACAGGACCACCTCGTCGCATGACATATATATGGTGGACACCCCACAGGAGAGCGATAACGAGGACCAACGGGAAGCGGCAGAAGATGACCCCGCCGATAAACGACCAAAACGGCGGCGCAGACGCCGCCCTAAGTCCTGCCTCGACGACAACAACGCTCCCAAGGAGCCCGCAATATGGCAGGGCTCACAAGCGGACGACGAACATGCAGATAAGCAACCGTTCGAACATGACGAGTCAGATAATCAGTCCAGGCCCGGCAAAAACAACAGCCCGGACGACCTCATGCCGGACACGCCGCCAGAGAGCAAGAACCTTCGGAAAAGACTCGTCAGTACTGCAAGAAGCCTGAAGAAGGAAAAACGGAGGCTCAATACAGCGGAAGACACACTCAGAATGAGATGGAGCAAAGTGCTCAAAGCCGCAGATAAGTACGGCAATGGCCACCAATCAAAGAGTTACCCGAAGCGCAAGTTGCTACCAGAATTCGACGAGGAGGCCATAAAGCCTCCACCATCCAAAATAAAGGGGCTGCCTGGTTGGATAGACGGCCAGATGATAGGCCAAATTCTGACAACAGCGCCACACATAAACCAACCAACGAACTTGGAAGGATAGATGGCCCAGCCAGGTCCATCTACGGGCCAAAGGAGAAGGCCCCAAGAAGCAAGGCAACACGTCAAGTGCCCGATGATAGCGGCACACACAAATATAGGGGCGCCGCACACCCACTATGTTTCACCGATGAGGTGCTGGACCATGAATTCCCAGCAGGATTTAAACCCATAAACATAGAGGCCTACGATGGAACAACAGACCCTGGAGTCTGGATAGAAGATTATATACTGCACATACACATGGCCAGAGGAGACGATCTCCACGCCATAAAATACCTACCCCTCAAGCTCAAAGGGCCAGCCCGTCTGAGGGAGTCCTGGACTAGGGGGTGTCCGGACAGCCGGACTATAATTATCCGCCGGACTCCCAGACTACGAAGATACAAGATTGAAGACTCCGTCCCGTGTCCGGATGGGACTTTCCTTGGCGTGGAAGGCAAGCTTGGCAATACGGATATGTAGATCTCCTATCATTGTAACCGACTCTGTGTAACCCTAGCCTCCTCCGGTGTCTATATAAACCGGAGGGCTTTAGTCCGTAGGATAACATACATTACAACAATCATACCATAGGCTAGCTTCTAGGGTTTAGCCTCCTTGATCTCGTGGTAGATCCACTCTTGTACTACCATATCATCAATATTAATCAAGCAGGACGTAGGGTTTTACCTCCATCAAGAGGGCCCGAACCTGGGTAAAAACATCGTGTCCCTCGTCCCTTGTTACCATCCGCCTAGACGCACAGTTCGGGACCCCCTACCCGAGATCCGCCGGTTTTGACACCGACATTGGTGCTTTCATTGAGAGTTCCTCTGTGTCGTCACCGATAGGCTTGATGGCATCTTCAACCAACAACGCTGTCCAGGGTGAGACTTTTCTCCCCGGACAGATCTTCGTATTCGGCGGCTTCGCACTGCGGGCCAATTCACTTGGCCATCTGGAGCAGATCGAAAGCTACGCCCCTGGCCGTCAGGTCAGATGTGGAAGCTTAAACTTCACGGCCGATGTCCGCGGAGACTTGATCTTCGACGGACTCGAGCCACAGCCAAGCGCGCCGCACTGTGACGACGGGCATGATCTAGCTCTGCCACCGAACAGTGCCTTGGTGGCCGCACACGGATCCGCTTCGGCCATTAGCCCGGAGCCGATCGCCCAGATCGAGGGCTGGTGGATAGACGCCGCCCTGGAGGCTTCAATATCCACGGCGATGGAGCCGAACACTAATCTTGTCCCCTGCGAAACTCGTGATTCCGAGGCACCGGACTCCTTGCCGGACTCCGAATCTCCCGCGCCCCTACCAATCGATCCGGATCGGGCGCCGGTTATGGAATTCACCGCCGCGGACATCTTCCAGTACTCGCCTTTTGGCGATATCCTGAATTCACTAAAGCATCTCTCGTTATCAGGAGAGTCCTGGCCGGACTATGGCCAGGATGGTTGGGGTACGGACGACGAAGAAATTCAGAGCCCACCCACCACCCACTTTGTAGCCACTGTCGACGATCTAACCGACATGCTAGACTACGACTCCGAAGACATCGACGCTATGGACGACGATGCCGAAGACGAACAAAAAACAGAGCTTATACGGCACGACAGGACCACCTCGTCGCATGACATATATATGGTGGACACCCCAAAGGAGAACGATAACGAGGACCAAAGGGCAGCGGCAGAAGATGACCCCGCCGATAAACAACCAAAACGGTGGCGCAGACGCCGCCCTAAGTCCCGCCTCGACGACAACAACGCTCCCAAGGAGCCCGCAATACGGCAGGGCTCACAAGCGGACGACGAACATGCAGATAAGCAACCATCCGAACATGACGAGTCAGATAATCAGTCCAGGCCTGGCAAAAACAACAGCCTGGACGACCTCATGCCGGACACGACGCTGGAGAGCAAGAACCTTCGGAAAAGACTCGCCAGTACTGCAAGAAGCCTGAAGAAGGAAAAACGGAGGCTCAATACAGCGGAAGACACACTCAGAATGAGATGGAGCAAAGTGCTCAAAGCCGCAGATAAGTACGGCAATGGCCACCAATCAAAGAGCTACCCGAAGCGCAAGCTGCTATCAGAATTCGACGAGGAGGCCATAGAGCCTCCACCGTCCAAAAATAAAGGGGCTGCCTGGTTGGATAGACGGCCAGATGATAGGCCAAATTCTGACAACGGCGCCACACATAAACCAACCAACGAACTTGGAAGGATAGATGGCCCAGCCAGGTCCATCTACGGGACAAAGGAGAAGGCCCCAAGAAGCAAGGCAACACGTCAAGTGCCCGATGATAGCGGCACACACAAATATAGGGGCGCCGCACACCCACTATGTTTCACCGATGAGGTGCTGGACCATGAATTCCCAGCAGGATTTAAACCCATAAACATAGAGGCCTACGATGGAACAACAGACCCTGGAGTCTGGATAGAAGATTATATACTGCACATACACATGGCCAGAGGAGACGATCTCCACACCATAAAATACCTACCCCTCAAGCTCAAAGGGCCAGCCCTTCATTGGCTTAAAAGCCTCCCAGAAAACACTGTAGGAAGTTGGGAAGAGCTTGAGGATGCGTTTAGAGCAAATTTTCAAGGGACTTACGTCCGCCCTTCGGATGCAGATGATCTAAGTCATATAACTCAACAGCCCGGAGAGTCAGCGCGGAAATTTTGGAACAGGTTCCTTACCAAAAAGAACCAAATAGTCGACTGTCCGGACGCCGAAGCCTTAGCAGCTTTCAAGCATAATGTCCGAGACGAATGGCTTGCCAGGCACCTCGGTCAAGAGAAACCGAGGACAATGTCCGCACTAACAAGCCTCATGACCCGCTTCTGTGCGGGAGAAGATAGCTGGCTAGCAAGATGGAGCACCAGCGACCCAAGTACATCCGAGATAAGAGATGGAAATGGAAAATCACGGCGCAGAAAAGAGCAGCGCCAGAATAAAGAGAAAAGCCCAAAGAGCACGGCAGTCAACGCCGGATTCAAAAGCTCGCGGCCCAACAACAAAACACAGCCTCTCAAGGATGACAGTGACGAATTGTCCAACTTAAACAAGATTTTGGGTCGGATATGTCAAATCCACAGTACCCCCGAAAGGCCTGCAAATCACACCCACAGGGATTGTTGGGTTTTTAAATAGTCCGGCCGACTAAATGCCGAACACAAGGGGCTCGACGCGTCAAGCGAAGAAGATAAACCCCACCAGCAGAGCACCGGAAAACAAAAGACTTTCCCACAAGAGGTCAAAACAGTAAACTCACTTAATGTGATAATACGGAAAAACAATGCGGCACTTCCTAAAAAGAGCTTTGCGCGGTCCAAACCAGCAAACCATAGAGATTGGATATCCAAGCCAATCACTTTCGACCACCTGGACTACTCCAGAAGCGTTCGAAACGCGGGACGGACTCCCCTGATATTGAATCCCATAATAGATGGATTAAAATTTACTAACGTCCTAATGGACGGAGGCAGCGACTTAAACCTGCTATATTCAAACACAATCTGTAGGATGGGGATAGACCCTACCAAAATCCGACACAGCCGCACTTCCTTCAAAGGAGTGACGCCAGGCCCTCACGCCAAGTGCACAGGCTCTATATTACTAGAAGTCGTGTTCGGATCGCCGAACAATTTTCGACGCGAAAAATTAATTTTTCACATCGTCCCATTTGAAAGTGAATATCAAGCACTCTTGGGACGAAAGGCTTTTGTCCGCTTCAACGCCATACCGCATTACGCGTCTCTTACACTCAAGATGCCCGGTCCGCGTGGCGTCATTTCAGTGCGAGGGTCACTTAAAGACCCCGGACTCGGATAGACCAATCCGGCTTCAGCAGGCTAGGGGCTCCCTAGCCGCATACCTCTTCGCAGGGGGCTGTGCGCACAAACAACCGCGGGTTCATACAAACCCCGCTTTAATTATTTATATTTCTTCTTTTACACATATTTTTCGCACGATTTATTTTCAAACTAAACATTCCCCTCTTTTTACAGATGAACAACGTGCATACCCGTCCAGAATAAACGGCACAACGGAGATACAGGCGCAGACGTGCAGTAGGGACCCGTTGTGAGGATTCTTTTCAGATTAAGACCCTGCATAAACCTTTTTTACTGTCTCTTGTTGTTATTCTCCCTTGGTTTCTTCCTATAGCCAAAGCGGAGCCTGACGTTTTGGCATCGGCCGCGTCAGAAGACCATGCCCGTACCTGGACACTAGGGGCTTAGGGCATCTCTGCCCATTATTATAAAGACCGAACACCTTAGGGAGTGTTCGGCGTCTTGAGTTAGGCATTATATGCATCAGCTCCGAATCATGTCTTTGGTCAAATGTTGGGTTTGCACGGCTCTTGTGTTTTGCTGCCTTACGTTCCGTATCACCGGCTAACGCGGCACCAGGAGAACTACTGCGATTTTGCCCCAGTTCCGCTGGGCGAGCACCTCAGTAGAGAAAGCCGAAAACTGACTGTCATGATACAGCGAGAGACTGTTCAACCACTCGATCGACTACCGGAATGTTTAGAATTCCCCGCTTTGACGAAGGACCGTTTCCCGGTCAGGCACATACGCACCCCGAATTCGGAGATGTGCGGTGCCACCAGGGGCTATATCGTAGCCCCACCCTCGAGCTCCACTGGCTAAGTGAAAGTGATAAAGCATTATAGTCCGGATTGCCTCGTTCGCTATGCTACAACCTCCTTAAACAGGACCGAGACGTCGGATTAAGTGTGGAAACGCGCTATTTTTGCGAACAGCCCCGCACCCTGTGCGTGGGGGCTGAAGCCGAAGACCGCAATCTTTCAAGTTATACAAATGTATACGTAAACGGCCGCACAGGAGAAGTTTTACTACTTGGGACGCACAAGTATAAAAAGCAGTTATAACATAATCATCGTTTTACAAGCTAATACGTTCATTTGAACGTGACATTTTTCGAGCACTGCGACTCTATTACACGAGCGCCACGCATAACTTCCCCGAAATAGTGCTCGGCGGGGAGCCGGTTTTCATCCGAATCCTGGGCGACAACAGCGGTGGCATCCAGCTCCGGACAGTGCGCCTTCATACGGGCAAGAGCCATCCCGGCGCCCTCGATGCAGGCCGACCGCTTCATCTCCTTTATATGCGGCACCGCTCCAAGGAATTGCTGCAGTAAGCCGAAGTAGCACGTCGCCTTAGGCCTCTCTGGCCAGACATGAGCCACGATGTCAGTCATGGCAAGTCCGGACAATCTATTTAGTTCGGCCCATTCGGCCAACCGGTCTGTCAACGAAAGTGAGCGGCCCGGACTATGGAATTGAGACCAGTATAGCTCTTCCATTTGTGATCCTCCTGGCTCCGGAAGTGCTCAACGGCATCAGCCGCACTTGCAGCTAAGTCCATATACGGATCCTACGGACTCCACAGCCGCTCAAATTGAGCATACTTTCCATCCATAAACCGGCGACGCAGCAGAAAAGGCTTGCCAGCCACGATATCTCCGGCTTGGCGCAGTTCCTCCCTCATAGCCCGCATTGCAGAGCGGGCATCCTTGGCTTCGGCGGTGGCCTTCTTCAGGTCTTCCCGCTCCGATAAGCGCTCCTTTTCAAGAGCCTCATTGCGGTCGGTAGCATCCTTTACTTTCATGGCCAATTCGGCCACTTCCGCCCTGCTTAGGCAGTGCGCAGCCCTTTCGGCTTTCAACTCCTCGGCCGCCCTCGAGGCAGCCGCGTCACTCCTTCGGGCTTGCTCCTTAGCTTGAGCAAGTTCAGCCCGAAGGCTCTCCACAGCAGCAGCACCGTCTGTACAATAGCATATAATTTATCAGAGGAGGGCTTCGACCCCCTTAAATAAAGCGACTGCGGAGAACTCATTTACCTTGCGACTCGTCAAGTCGCCGGTTGACAAGTGCGATGTCCGCATCCGCCATGTCAAGTTGCCGACTCAACTCGGCAAACTCACTAGTCCGGCTAGCCCTCGGACTATCCGCCACCTGCATAGGAACGGCGGCATTCATTACTTGCGATTTTGATCCTCGGCACGCTGTCGTTCCCGACAACCTACCGAGTCCCAGGGGCTACTATCTATACAGGGCGCATTTTTATATGCAAAACTGTTAAAAGACAAATGGGTGCGTCATTCTCGCATACCTCAAATCCCGCCAGCAAACTCATGGCGGCATTGCGCAATCCGCTCTCGGCGGACGAAATCCTTCCAATCACTATACGCATCAACGCACGGTGATCTTCTGAAATGGACGCCCTCTCAAGCAGATTCTTTAGTTCTCGCGGCCAAATACTAGTGGGTGCCGAACTCTCTAGCCCCTCCGGACTCGGGGATACCCTCCGTGACGATACTTCAGGCTCGCCCGCCTTATCTGACGGCGCTGCAGACGGAGGCGTATCACTCTCCATCATCTCCAGAAGAAGGTCTCCCGAAGACGAACTCATCTGAGAAGGCCGCAGATCCGAACTGCAATATAAATATTTCGGTCACCCACAGAGGCACAAATGAAGGCATTTCCTTACTAATTAATTCCCTTTTTCATACTCACGGCTCGCTGGAGGGCTGATCCTTTGGCGATGATTGTGCGTCCGGATTCTCTCCGGACGCTGGACCCCCCGGCGAAGATCTCTTCCCGCGCTTAGGGGCTTTGGCCTCCGGATCTTCGGAGGCGGTCCTCTTCTCCCCCTGGAGGGAGGGGTTCTTGATTCCCCCCTCTTCAGGCGCCCCTTCGGGCGAAATATTAGCTCCTCTGTTTTCCCCTTCGCCCCCTTCTGTGGGTGCAACCTCCAACATTCTGACCAGCACGGGCTCCAGTGCGGTCTCTGGGAGGGGGGCCGGACACCTTATCAGCCTTGATCGCGCCACCCATTCCTGTGAAGGGTGATGAGTCAGGAGGTGAACTCTAGAAAGGCGTATAAACAGAAAGTCCGGACTCTGAGCTATTTACCTGAGTATCCAGGCGATTGCGGCTTAGGCCCGCGTCCTCGGCTAATTCCGGACACACCACCTGCGGTCTGAAGAACAACTTGTACATCTCCACGGGTGTCGCACCCATAAAGTGTTGGAGAATCCGAGGTCCCTCCGGGTTGAACTCCCATAGACGGAGAGGACGGCGTTTGCAGGGCAGAAGATGCATGATCAGCATAACCTGCATCACCATGATCAGGTCGATCTCCCTCGCTTGGAGGTCTCGAATCCGGCCCTGCAGTGAGGGCACGTCTTCGGATGGCCCCCAGTTGAGCCCTTGGTTGACCCACGACACCAGCTGGCGTGGAGGTCCCGGGCGGAATAAAGGCGGCGGCTTTTGCCTGCAGCCCTTCGGAGCGGTGATATAGAACCACTCCTGCTGCCACAGTCCGAGTTCCTCTTGGAAGGAACCTTCGGGCCACGGGGCATCGTCCTTTTTGCTTATGGCCGCCCCGCCGCACTCCGCCTGACGCCCCCCGATCATCTTCGGCTCCACCTTGAAGGTCCTCAGCCGCAGGCCGAAGTGGGGAGTGACGCGGAGGAAGGCTTCGCAGACGATAATGAATGCGGAGATGTGGAGGATGGACTCCGGAGCCAAGTCGTGAAAGTCCAGCCCATAATAGAACATGAGTCCTCTCACGAAGGGGTCTGTCGGGAAGCCTAAACCCCGACGGAGGTGGGATACGAAGACAACGAACTCACCAGGCTCGGGGGCGGGCACGGCCTGCCCTTGAGCGGGCAACCTGTGCGAAACCTCGTAAGCCAGGTACTTGGCCTCACGTAACTTCGATATGTCCTCCTCTGTGATGGAGGAGGGCATCCACCGGCCCTGGAGGTCGGAGCCGGACATGGTTAAGGATCCGAAGCGCTCGAATCTGAGGCTCTGGGTGTTGGAACTGGGAGCGAGGAGGAGATTCGATGCGAGATTGAAGAACAAGGACAAGCCTTGGTCCTCTTATAAAGGGGAAAAAATACCAAGAGCCGTCTCCGTGACCATTTGGGATTCACCTTCGATAGAGGAGGCGTGGCGACGGGAACGGTTGGGTTACCCACGCACGTATTGATGAGAATCCCGGAATAAGGGGAACACGATCTCTGCTTCGACAAGACGTGCCAAGGAAACCGCTTCGCTAAACGTGCTGAGGTGGTATAGTAAAAAAACGATTCAAACAAAAGCTTGGTAGCGGTGTAATGTCACGCCGCGTAATACGTCAGCAGATCGAATTAAGTGTACGTTTTATTCTCTCTACGGTGGAATGTGGAATTTATTTTGCAGAGCCGGACACTATCCTGGTGTTTATGATCTTCTCTGGACTATTCAAGGGAGGAACCCGCCTTGCAATGCCGAAAATTATGCGCGCCGGACTTATCTTCATTGAAGCCTGGTTCAGGGGCTACTGAGGGAGTCCTGGACTAGGGGGTGTCCGGACAGCTAGACTATAATTATCTGCCGGACTCCCAGACTACGAAGATACAAGATTGAAGACTCCATCCCGTGTCCGGATGGGACTTTCCTTGGCGTGGAAGGCAAGCTTGGCAATACGGATATGTAGATCCCCTATCATTGTAACCGACTCTGTGTAATCCTAGCCTCCTCCGGTGTCTATATAAACCGGAGGGCTTTAGTCCGTAGGACAACATACATTACAACAATCATACCATAGGCTAGCTTCTAGGGTTTAGCCTCCTTGATCTCGTGGTAGATCCACTCTTGTACTACCCATATCATCAATATTAATCAAGCAGGACGTAGGGTTTTACCTCCATCAAGAGGGCCCGAACCTGGGTAAAAACATCGTGTCCCTCGTCCCTTGTTACCATCCGCCTAGACGCACAGTTCGGGACCCCCTACCCGAGATCCGCCGGTTTTGACACCGACACCGTCATTGGCTTAAAAGCATCCCAGAAAACACTGTTGGAAGTTGGGAAGAGCTTGAGGATGCGTTTAGAGCAAATTTTCAAGGGACTTACGTCCGCCCTCCGGATGCAGATGATCTAAGTCATATAACTCAATAGCCCGGAGAGTCAGCGCGGAAATTTTGGAACAGGTTCCTTACCAAAAAGAATCAAATAGTCGACTGTCCGGACGCCGAAGTCTTAGCAGCTTTCAAGCATAATGTCCGAGACGAATGGCTTGCCAGGCACCTCGGTCAAGAGAAACCGAGGACAATGTCCGCACTAACAAGCCTCATGACCCGCTTCTGTGCGGGAGAAGATAGCTGGCTAGCAAGATGCAGCACCAGCGACCCAAGTACATCCGAGATAAGAGTTGGAAACGGAAAATCACGGCGCAGAAAAGAGCAGCGCCGGAATAAAGAGAAAAGCCCAAAGAGCACGGCAGTCAACGACGGATTCAAAAGCTCGCGGCCCAACAACAAAACACAGCCTCTCAAGGATGACAGTGACGAATTGTCCAACTTAAACAAGATTTTGGGTCGGATATGTCAAATCCACAGTACCCCCGGAAGGCCTGCAAATCACACCCACAGGGATTGTTGGGTTTTTAAACAGTCCGGCCGACTAAATGCCGAACACAAGGGGTTCGACGTGTCAAGTGAAGAAGATAAACCCCACCAGCAGAGCACCGGAAAAAAAAAGACTTTCCCACAAGAGGTCAAAACAATAAACTCACTTAATGTGATAATACGGAAAAACAATGCGGCACTTCCTAAAAAGAGCTTCGCGCGGTCCAAACCAGCAAACCATAGAGATTGGATATCCAAGACAATCACTTTCGACCACCTGGACTACTCCAGAAGCGTTCGAAACGCGGGACGGACTCCCCTGATATTGAATCCCATAATAGACGGATTACAATTTACTAACGTCCTAATGGACGGAGGCAGCGACTTAAACCTGCTATATTCAAACACAATCCGTAGGATGGGGATAGACCCTACCAAAATCCGACACAGCCGCACTTCCTTCAAAGGAGTGACGCCAGGCCCTCACGCCAAGTGCACAGGCTCTATATTACTAGAAGTCGTGTTCGGATCGCCGAACAATTTTCGACGCGAAAAATTAATTTTTCACATCGTCCCATTTGAAAGTGAATATCAAGCACTCTTGGGACGAAAGGCTTTTGTCCGCTTCAACGCCATACCGCATTACGCGTCTCTTACACTCAAGATGCCCGGTCCGCGTGGCGTCATTTCAGTGCGAGGGTCACTTAAAGACCCCGGACTCGGATAGACGAATCCGGCTTCAGCAGGCTAGGGGCTCCCTAGCCGCATACCTCTTCACAGGGGGCTGTGCGCACAAACAACCGCGGGTTCATACAAACCCCGCTTTAATTATTTATATTTCTTCTTTTACACATATTTTTCGCACGATTTATTTTCAAACTAAACGTTCCCCTCTTTTTACAGATGAACAACGTGCATACCCGTCCAGAATAAATGGCACAACGGAGACACAGGCGCAGACGTGCAGTAGGGACCCATTGTGAGGATTCTTTTTAGATTAAGACCCTGCGTAAACCTTTTTTACTATCTCTTGTTGTTATTCTCCCTTGGTTTCTTCCTATAGCCAAAGCGGAGCCTGACGTTTTGGCATCGTCCGCGTCAGAAGACCATGCCCGTACCTGGACACTAGGGGCTTAGGGCATCTCTGCCCATTATTATAAAGACCGAACACCTTAGGGAGTATTCGGCGTCTCGAGTTAGGCATTATATGCATCAGCTCCGAATCATGTCTTTGGTCAAATGTTGGGTTTGCCCGGCTCCTGTGTTTTGCTGCCTTACGTTCCGTATCACCGGCTAACGCGGCACCAGGAGAACTACTGCGATTGTGCCCCAGTTCGGCTGGGGGAGCACCTTAGTAGCGAAAGCCGAAAACTGACTATCATGATACAGCGAGAGACTGGTCAACCACTCGATCGACTACCGGAATGTTTAGAATTCCCCGCTTTGACGAAGGACCGCTTCCCGGTCAGGCACATACGCACCCCGAATTCGGAGATGTGCGGTGCCACCAGGGGCTATATCATAGCCCACCCTCGAGCTCCACTGGCTAAGTGAAAGTGATAAAGCATTATAGTCCGGATTGCCTCGTTCGCTACGCTACCACCTCCTTAAACAGGACCGAGACATCGGATTAAGTGTGGGAACGCGCTATTTTTGCGAACACCCCCGCACCCTGTGCGTGGGGGCTGAAGCCGAAGACTACAATCTTTCAAGTTATACAAATGTATACGTAAACGGCCGCACAGGAGAAGTTTTACTACTTGGGACGCACAAGTATAAAAAGCAGTTATAACATAATCATCATTTTACAAGCTAATACGTTCATTTGAACGTGACATTTTTCGAGCACTGCGACTCTATTACACGAGCGCCATGCATAACTTCCCTGAAATAGTGCTCGGCGGGGAGCCGGTTTTCATCCGAATCCTGGGCGACAACAGCGGTGGCATCCAGCTCCGGACAGTGCGCCTTCATACGGGCAATAGCCATCCGCGCGCCCTCGATGCAGGTCGACCGCTTCATCTCCTTTATATGCGGCACCGCTCCAAGGAATTGCTGCAGTAAGCCGAAGTAGCTCATCGCCTTAGGCCTCTCTGGCCAGACATGAGCCACGATGTCAGTCATGGCAAGTCCGGACAATCTATTTAGTTCGGCCCATTCGGCCAACCAGTCTATCAATGAAAGTGAGCGGCCCGGACTATGGAATTGAGACCAGTATAGCTCTTCCATCTTGTGGTCCTCCTGGCTCCGGAAGTGCTCAACGGCATCAGCCGCACTTGCAGCTAAGTCCATATACGGATCCTCCGGACTCCACAGCCGCTCAAATTGAGCATACTTTCCATCCATAAACCGGCGACGCAGCAGAAAAGGCTTGCCAGCCACGATATCTCCGGCTTGGCGCAGTTCCTCCCTCATAGCCCGCATTGCAGAGCGGGCATCCTTGGCTTCGGCGGTGGCCTTCTTTAGGTCTTCCCGCTCCGATAAGCGCTCCTTTTCAAGAGCCTCATTGCGGTCGGCAGCATCCTTTACTTTCATGGCCAATTCGGCCACCTCCGCCCTGCTTAGGCAGTGCGCAGCCCTTTCGGCTTTCAACTCCTCGGCCGCCCTCGAGGCAGCCGCGTCACTCCTTCGGGCTTGCTCCTTAGCTCGAGCAAGTTCAGCCCGAAGGCTCTCCACAGCAGCAGCACCGTTTGTACAATAGCATATAATTTATCAGAGGAGGGCTTCGACCCCCTTAAATAAAGCGACTGCGGAGAACTCATTTACCTTGCGACTCGTCAAGTCGCCGGTTGACAAGTGCGATGTCCGCATCCGCCATGTCAAGTTGCCGACTCAACTCGTCAAACTCACTAGTCCGGCTAGCCCTCGGACTATCCGCCACCTGCATAGGAACGGCGGCATTCATTACTTGCGATTTCGATCCTCGGCACGCTGTCGTTCCCGACAACCTACCGAGTCCCAGGGGCTACTACCTATACAGGGCGCATTTTTATATGCAAAACTATTAAAAGACAAATGGGTGCATCATTCTCGCATACCTCAAATCCCACCAGCAAACTCATGGCGGCATTGCGCAATCCACTCTCGGCGGACGAAATCCTTCCAATCACCATACGCATCAACGCACGGTGATCTTCTGAAATGGACGCCCTCTCAAGCAGATTCTTTAGTTCTCCCGGCCGGATACTAGTGGGTGCCGAACTCTATGGCCCCTCCGGACTCGGGGATACCCTCCGTGACGATACTTCAGGCTCGCCCGCCTTATCTGACGGCGCTGCAGACGGAGGCGTATCACTCTCCATCATCTCCGAAAGAAGGTCTCCCGAAGACGAACTCATCTGAGAAGGCTGCAGATCCGAACTGCAATATAAATATTTCGGTCACCCACAGAGGCACAAATGAAGGCATTTCCTTACTAATTAATTCCCTTTTTCATACTCACGGCTCGCTGGAGGGCTGATCCTTTGGCGATGATTGTGCGTCCGGATTCTCTCCGGACGCCGGACTCCCCGGCGAAGATCTCTTCCCGCGCTTAGGGGCTTTGGCCTCCGGATCTTCGGAGGCGGTCCTCTTCTCCCCCTGGAGGGAGGGGTTCTTGATTCCCCCCTCTTCAGGCGCCCCTTCGGGCGAAATATTAGCTCCTCTGTTTTCCCCTTCGCCCCCTTCTGTGGGTGCGACCTCCAACATTCTGACCAGCACGGGCTCCAGTGCGGTCTCTGGGAGGGGGGCCGGACACCTTATCAGCCTTGATCGCGCCACCCATTCCTGTGAAGGGTGATGAGTCAGGAGGCGAACTCTAGAAAGGCTTATAAACAGAAAGTCCGGACTCTGAGCTATTTACCTGAGTATCCGGGCGATTGCGGCTTAGGCCCGCGTCCTCGGCTAATTCCGGACACGCCACCTGCGGTCCGAAGAACAACTTGTACATCTCCACGGGTGTCGCACCCATAAAGTGTTGGAGAATCCGAGGTCCCTCCGGGTTGAACTCCCATAGACGGAGAGGACGGCGTTTGTAGGGCAGAAGATGCCTGATTAGCATAACCTGCATCACCACGATCAGGTCGATCTCCCTCGCTTGGAGGTCTCGAATCCGGCCCTGCAGTGAGGGCATGTCTTCGGATGGCCCCCAGTTGAGCCCTTGGTTGACCCACGACACCAGCTAGCGTGGAGGTCCCGGGCGGAATAAAGGCGGCGGCTTTTGCCTGCTGCCCTTCGGAGCGGTGATCTAGAACCACTCCTGCTGCCACAGTCCGAGTTCCTCTTGGAAGGAACCTTCGGGCCATGGGGCATCGGCCTTTTTGCTTATGGCCGCCCCGCCGCACTCCGCTTGACGCCCCCCGATCATCTTCGGCTCCACCTTGAAGGTCCTCAGCCACAGGCCGAAGTGGGGAGTGACACGGAGGAAGGCTTCACAGACGATAATGAATGCGGAGATGTGGAGGATGGACTCCGGAGCCAAGTCGTGAAAGTCCAGCCCATAATAGAACATGAGTCCTCTCACGAAGGGGTCCATCGGGAAGCCTAAACCCCGACGGAGGTGGGATACGAAGACAACGAACTCACCGGGCTCGGGGGCGGGCACGGCCTGCCCTTGAGTGGGCAACCTGTGCGAAACCTCGTAAGCCAGGTACTTGGCCTCACGTAACTTCGATATGTCCTCCTCTGTGACGGAGGAGGTCATCCACCGGCCCTGGAGGTCGGAGCCGGACATGGTTAAGGATCCGAAGCGCTCGAATCTGAGGCTCTGGGTGTTGGAACTGGGAGCGAGGAGGAGATTCGATGCGAGATTGAAGAACAAGGACAAGCCTTGGTCCTCTTATAAAGGGGAAAAAATACCAAGAGCCGTCTCCGTGACCGTTTGGGATTCACCTTCGATAGAGGAGGCGTGGCGACGGGAACGGTTGGGTTACCCACGCACGTATTGATGAGAATCCCGGAATAAGGGGAACACGATCTCTGCTTCGACAAGACGTGCCAAGGAAACCGCTTCGCTAAACGTGCTGAGGTGGTATAGTAAAAAAAACGATTCAAATAAAAGCTTGGTAGCGGTGTAATGTCACGCCGCGTAATACGTCAGCAGATCGAATTAAGTGTACGTTTTATTCTCTCTACAGTGGAATGTGGAATTTATTTTGCAGAGCCGGACACTATCCTGGTGTTTATGATCTTCTCTCGACTATTCAAGGGAGGAACCCGCCTTGGAATGCCGAACATTATGCGCGCCGGACTTATCGTCATTGAAGCCTGGTTCAGGGGCTACTAAGGGAGTCCTGGACTAGGGGGTTTCCGGACAACCGGACTATAATTATCCGCCGGACTCCCAGACTACGAAGATACAAGATTGAAGACTCCGTCCTGTGTCCGGATGGGACTTTCCTTGGCGTGGAAGGCAAGCTTGGCAATACGGATATGTAGATCTCCTATCATTGTAACCGACTCTGTGTAACCCTAGCCTCCTCCGGTGTCTATATAAACCGGAGGGCTTTAGTCCGTAGGACAACATACATTACAACAATCATACCATAGGCTAGCTTCTAGGGTTTAGCCTCCTTGATCTCGTGGTAGATCCACTCTTGTACTACCCATATCATCAATATTAATCAAGCAGGACGTAGGGTTTTACCTCCATCAAGAGGGCCCGAATCTGGGTAAAAACATCATGTCCCTCGTCCCTTGTTACCATCCGCCTAGACGCACAGTTCGGGACCCCCTACCCGAGATCCGCCGGTTTTGACACCGACAGGGGGCGCCCCCTGTCTCGTGGAGAGGCCGTGGGCCCCCTGTCACTAATTCTTTGGCCAAAAAAATCTTATTAATTCCAAAAAGTGCCTCCGTGGATTACCAGTACATTCCGAGAACTTTTCTTTTCTACACATAAAACAACATCATGGCAGTTCTGCTGAAAACAACGTCTGTCCGGGTTAGTTTCATTCAAATCGTGCAAGTTAGAGTCCAAAACTAGGGCAAAAGTGTTTGGAAAAGTAGATACGTTGGAGACGTATCAAAGGGGCAATATTACTATCCTTTTACCACGCTTGTGCTTCAGAGTAGCACCATGTTCTTCATATAGAGAGTCTCCTATATTGTCACTTGCATATACTAGTGGGAATTTTCATTATAGAACTTGGCTTGTATATTCCGATGATGGGCTTCCTCAAATGCCCGAGGTCTTGATGAGCAAGCAAGTTGGATGCACACCCACTTAGTTTTCAGTTTGAGCTTTCATACACTTAAAGCTCTTAGTGCATCTGTTGCATGGCAATCCCTACTCTACACATTGACATCAATTGATGGGCATCTCCATAGCCCGTTGATTAGCCGCGTCGATGTGAGACTTTCTCCTTTTTTGTCTTCTCCACATAACCCCCACCATCATATTCTATTCCACCTATAGTGCTATATCCATGGCTCACGCTCATGTATTGCGTGAAAGTTGAAAAAGTTTGAGAATACTAAAGTATGAAACAATTGCTTGGCTAAAACCGGGTTGTGCATGATTTGAATATTTTGTGTGATGAAGGAGCATAGCCAGACTATATGATTTTGTAGGGATAAATTTCTTTGGCCATGTTGTTTTGAAAAGACATGATTGCTTTATTAGTACGCTCGAAGTATTATTGTTTTTATGTCAAATGATAGACTATTGCTTTGAATCATTCATGTCTTAATATTCATGCTATGATTAGATCACATGATCAAGATTATGCTAGGTAGCATTCCACATCAAAAATTATCTTTTTTATCATTTACCTACTCGAGGACGAGCAGGAATTAAGCTTCGGGATGCTGATACGTCTCCGTCGTATCTATAATTTTTTATTGTTCCATGCCAATATTATTCAACTTTCATATACTTTTGGCAACTTTTTATACTATTTCTGGGACTACATATTGATCCAGTGCTTAGTGCCAGTTCCTGTTTGTTGCATGTTTTATGTTTCACAGAAACCCCATATCAAACGGAGTCCAAACGGGATAGAAATGAACGGAGAATATTATTGGAATATTTGTGATTTTTGGGAAGAAGAATCAACGCGAGACGGTGCCAGAGGGGGCCATGAGGCAGGGGGGTGCGCCCCTGACCCTTGTGGGCACCCCGTAAGGCAATTGATGCTCTTCTTTTTCCACAAGAAAGCTAATTTTCAGAGAAAAATCTGGGCAAAGGTTTCAACCCAATCGGAGTTACGGATCTCCGGATATAAAAGAAACGGTGAAAGGGCAGAATCCGAAAACGCAGAAACAAAGAGACAGATCCAATCTCTGAGGGGCTCTCTCTCCTCCCACGCCATGGCAGCCAAGAACCGAAGGAAAACCCTTCTCTCACCTAGGGAGAAGGTCAAGGAAGAAGAAGAAGAAGGGGGGGCTCTTGCTACGTCTTGAGTTTGCGTTGGTTTTCGTCGAAGAGGAGAGGGTGATGCAGCAATAGTAGCGTAAGTATTTCCCTCAGTTTTTGAGAACCAAGGTATCAATCCAGTAGGAGGCTCCTCAAAAGTCCCACACACCTACACAAAAAAACTGAGAACTCACAACCTACGCAATAAAGGGGTTGTCAATCCCTTCACGGCCACTTGCGAAAGTGAGATCTAATAAAGATAGTATGATAAGATAAATATATTTTTGGTATTTTATAATATAGATGCAAAAAGTAAAGATGCAAATAAAAGTAAATTGGAAGCAAATATGATAAGAGATAGACCCGGGGCCATAGGTTTCACTAGTGGCTTCTCTCAAGATAGCATAAGTATTGCGGTGGGTGAACAAATTACCGTCGAGCAATTCATAGAAAAGCACATAGTTATGAGATTATCTAGGCATGATCATGTATATATGCATCACATCCATAACAAGTAGACCGACTCCTGCCTGCATCTACTACTATTACTCAACACATCGACCGACTCCTGCCTGCATCTAGAGTATTAAGTTCATAAGAACAGAGTAACGCATTAAGCAAGATGACATGATGTGGAGGGATAAACTCAAGCAATATGATATAAACCCCATCTTGTTATCCTTGATGGCAACAATACAATACGTTCCTTGCAACCCTTTCTGTCACTAGGTAAGGACACCGCAAGATTGAACCCAAAGCTAAGCACTTCTCCCATGGCAAGAAAGATCAATCTAGTAGGCCAAACCAAACTGATAATTCGAAGAGACTTGCAAAGATAACTCAATCATACATAAAAGAATTCAGAGAAGATTCAAATATTATTCATAGATAAACTTGATCATAAACACACAATTCATCGGATCTCGACAAACACACCGCAAAAAGAGTTTACATCGACTAGATCTCCACAAGAGAGGGGGAGAACATTGTATTGAGATCCAGAAAGAGAGAAGAAGCCATCTAGCTAATAACTATGGACCCGTAGGTTTGTGATAAACTACTCACAACTCATCGGAGGGGCAAGGATGTTGATGTAGAGGTCCTCCGTGGTCGATTCCCCCTCCGGTAGAGTGTCGGCGAAGGCTCCAAGATGAGATCTCGCGGATACTGAAGGTTACGGTGGTGGAAATTGTGTTTCGTCTGCCTCCTGGATGTTTTCGGGGTACGTAGGTATATATAGGAGGAAGAAGTACGACGGTGGCCGCCCGAGGGGCCCATGAGACAGGGGGCGCGCCCTATAGGGGGGGGCGCCCTCCTATCTTGTGGGAGCCTCGGCAGCTTCTTGGCTTGCACTCCAAGTCCTCTGGATCACGTTCGTTCCAAAAATCATGCTCCCGAAGGTTTCATTCCGTTTGGACTCCGTTTGATATTCCTTTTCTTCGAAATACCGAAATAAGCAAAAAACCAGCAATATGAGCTGGGCCTCCGGTTAGTAGGTTAGTCCCAAAAATGATATAAATGTGTAAAATAAAGCCCATAAACATCCAAAAGGGGTAATATAATAGCATGGAACAATAAAAAATTATAGATACGTTGGAGACGTATCAAGCATCCCCAAGCTTAATTCCTGCTCGTTCTCGAGTAGGTAAATGATAAAAAGAGAATTTTTGATGTGGAATGCCACCTAGCATAATTCGTAATGTAATTTTCTTTATTGTGGCATGAATATTCAGATCCAAATGATTCAAAATAAATGTTCATATTGATAACAGAAATAGTAACACTTCAAGCATACTAATCAAAGTAATCATGTCTTCTCAAAATAACATGGCAAAAGAAAGTTCATCCCTACAAAATCATATAGTTAGGCTATGTTTCATTTTCGTCACACAAAGATGTTCCCAACTTCTATACCCCGATGACAAGTCAAGCAATTGTTTCATACTTAAATAATCTCAAACTTTTTCAACCTTCACGCAATACATGAGCTTGAGCAATGGATATAACGCTATGGGTGGAATAGAATATGATGATGAGGATTGTGTGGAGAAGACAAAAAAGGAGAAAGTCTCACGTCGACGAGGATAATCAACGGGCTATGGAGATGCCCATCAATTGATGTCAACATGAGGAGTAGGGATTTCCATGCAACGGATGCACTAGAGCTATAAATGAATGCTCAACAAAAGAAAACTAGTGGGCGTGCATCCAACTTGCTTGCTCACGAAGACCTAGGGCATTTGAGGAAGCCCATCGTAGGAATATGCAAGCCAAGTTCTATAATGAAAAATTCCCACTAGTATGAAAAAGACAACTTATGAGACTCACTATATGAAAAACATGGTGCTACTTTGAAGCACAATATATGAGACTCACTACATGAAGAACAAGGTGCTACTTTGAAGCACAAGTGTGGAAAAAGAGATAGTAACATTGCCCTTTTTATTTTGTTTTCTCTTTTTTTTCTTTTTTTTTCTTTTTTTGGGGCCTTTTTTTTCTTTTGGCCTTTTTTTTCTTTGGGCAATCTTATATTTACTAATTGGAGGCACCAAACGAGCTCCGACGTTAATCCTGATAATTAAGCAAAATTATCCGTTAGATCTCCTCATTATTAATTTTCAACCGTCGGATGAAGTATATCAAAGAGTCCTTGCCGAATATCCCAGACAAGTATCTATTCCTTAGCAAACTCCTTCATGGTAAAAAAAAATATAGCTTGCACGCCGGCTCTGTCCTCCTATCTTCCCCATCCTCCTCGCATGCCAGGAGATGCCCTAATAGTTGACTTTCCATTGATGCTGCATGGGAGCCAGCGGAGGAGGATGCTGCATGAGTGCTAACTAAGGAAAGATCTAAGAATTGCACATGCGTATGTATATAGCCCAGGAATTTGGAGATTTATCTTCTGTTACTGGCAGATGATATTGTATCATTGGTGATCCTCCACGGCGGAGGTGACAAATTGTACGCCGGAGGCATCGGCGTGTATCGCGTGCCGGGGGATGCACGCGGCAACGACAGCGGATGCATGCGGCAAGAAGAAAATATCTCTCTTGAAGATTGGTTCCATCAAGGCATAGAATGGTCCTCGAAAAATCCTAGCGCCGTTCTTCTCCTTGCCATCGTCAACTTTGAAGTTCCACGGGGTCGATGTGCAGGCCGGACTAGATGGCCTTTCACGTGGGACTGCACACTGTCCTCTCCCAACGTGAGCGAGCGAGTTTCATGATGCGGCGTCGGATCGGACAACCTCCAATCAGGACTGAATCCGCGGCAGCGTCCGCACAGCACGGATGCAGGAACATGAATTGGCTTGATTCATTGGCGCATGGACACGACTTGGCTAGATTCCAATTAGAGATAAAAGTGCACGATCTAGATTTGGGACAGGCTGCTGGATTGATCCGGTGCAAAGCTCGCTAGCTTTCGATCGGCCAGAAACACATGTACATGCTACACCAAGCTGTCTAGCTTTCAATCAGCCCAAAACACACGTACATACTACAACCAATTGACATCATCAATGGCTTTTGTTCTGCAGCAAAACGCACCCGTGTGAAGCATTACATGTGGGATGACGACATGCTGGGTAGCATGCCGGCTCAGGCCGGGCCGCCCGGACGGACGAGCCGTCGGCCACGGCCTAGGATGTGCTTGCGGTGCACTGGAAGCAGCCTTGCAAATTCAAAGTATGGTCTTTATTTTCTCATATTGGATTCCTTTATGTTCCCTCCATTGTTATATGTGTATGGTTAACTGCATGTATATGAAAAAGATATATATCTACAATATCAAGCAAAAGAAATACTTGCAGATAGGATGCCACAAGAACATGAATAATGAGTAGTAGTGTTCATCATTACATATTATAACACAATTCTGTTATTTTTGTGGCATCTTTATTTTGGTATCATGAAAATAAGTGAAAGCAAACAAATGATGTAGTCGGGTATGTTCATTGGTGGGTGTATTATATATCAATAAAAAAATTATATTTTTTGTCGAAAGGTTGATTATATTATTTTGATAAAAATAAACATCCGATCTAATAGTAATCCAAACATGATTATGTACCATAGCCACTTTTGTCTATTCAGTGTTTGTTCGCCCCACTCTTTTCATCCTTTTATTGTTAGTTTTTCATGGTCGAATATAAAATAACAACATCACAACACAGTTTATCAAATGTAAACCGAGCGTAACTTAGCACAACATTTCTTCAAATACTTTGTTTATGTTTGCTATATTTTGAAACCTATTGCATGACCCTCGCAAAAAAAACCTATTGCATGATATTAAGAATTTTGAGTACATCCCATTTTTCTATCAATATTTCATGTTCCGAAAAATGCAGGTGCAAACAATATTTTTCATGAAGTCCTAAGTATAACTATGTATCATGCTAGACCGTGCTGATGCACGGGTTGATGACTAGTGCTCTAATAATGATGATCATCACACTTCTATTGATTACAACATAAGAATTACAACTCGAAACTAGAACAAGATATGACTCTATATGAATGCCTCTGGCGGTGTACCAGGATGGTGCAATGAATCAAGTGTGACATGTATGAAAAATAATGCATGGTAGCTTTGCCACAAATACGATGTCAATTACATGATCATGCAATGGCAATATGACAAAAGTAAAGTATGTCATGATGATGATGAACGGAACGGTGGAAAGTTGCATGGCAATATATCTCGGAATGGCTATGGAAATGCCATAATAGGTAGGTATGGTGGCTGTTTTGAGGAAGATATGAGGAGGTTTATGTGTGATAGAGCGTATCGTATCACGGGGTTTGGATGCACCGGCGAAGTTTGCACCAACTCTCAAGGTGAGAAAGGGCAATGCACGGTACCGAAGAGACTAGCAATGGCGGAAAGATAAAAGTGCGTATAATCCATGGACTCAACATTAGTCAAAAGAACTCATATACTTATTGCAAAAATTTAGAAGCCATCAAAAATCAAGTACTACGCGCATGCTCCTAGGGGGATAGATTGGTAGGAAAAGACCATCGCTCGTCCCCGACCGCCAATCATAAGGATGCACAAGCCAGATACACTTCATGTTTCAAATTTGTTACACAACTTTAACCATACGTGCATGCTACGGGACTTGCTAACTTCAACACAAGCATTCTTTAAATTCATAACCACCCAACTAGCATGACTTTAATATCACTACCTCCATATCTCAAAACAATTATCAAGTATCAAATTGATCATAGCATCCAATTCACTTCCTATGATAGTTTTTATTATACCCAACCTGGATGCCTACCATCCTAGGACCAATTTTATAACAAAAGAAAATACCATGCTGTTCTAAAAGACTCTCAAAATAATATAAGTGAAGCATGAGAGACTAGAAATTTCTTCAAAATTAAGACACCACCGTGCTCTAAAAGATATAAGTGAAGCACTACAACAAAAACTATCAAGCTCAACAGATATAAGTGAAGCACATAGAGTATTCTAGCAAATTCTAATCAAATAGGATTCTCCCAAAAGGTGTGTACAGAAAGGATGATTGTGGTAAACTAAAAAGGAAAGACTAATATAATACACGACGCTCCAAGCAAAACACATATCATGTGGCGAATAAAAATATAGCTCCAAGTAAAGTTACCAATGAACGAAGACGAAAGAGGGGATGCCTTCCCGGGGCATCCCCAAGCTTAGGCTTTTGGCTATTCTTGAATATATTGGGGTGCCATGAGCATCCCCAAGCCTAGGCTCTTGCCACCCTTTATTCCATAGTCCATAAAAGGTTTACCCAAAACTTGAAAACTTCACAACACAAAACTCAACAGGAAATCTTATAAGCTCCGTTAGTGAAAGAAAACAAAAACACCACATAAGGTACTGCAATGAACTCATTCTTTATTTATTTTGGTGCTAAACCTACTGTATTCCAACTTCTCTATGGTTTATAAACTATTTTACTAGCCATAGATGCATCCAAATAAGCAAACAACACACGAAAAGCAGAATCTGTCAAAAACAGGACAGTCTGTAGCAATCTGTAGCTAACGCAAACTTATGGAACTCCAAAAATCCTACCAAAATAGGAAGTCCTGGACAATTTGTTTATTGATCAGTATAAAAACGAATCAATGCAAAAGTACGTTCCTGTGATTTAACAAAATTATATACGTGCGCATAAAGTTTCTGTTTTTCAGCAGAATCAAATCAACTATCATCATAGGTTATCCTATAGGTTCTACTTGGCACAAACACTAATTAAAAGATAAAAACACATCTAAACAGAAGGTAGATGCAAGATTTATTACTAAACAGGAGCAAAAACAAAAAAACACAAAGAAAATTGGGTTGCCTCCCAACTAGCGCTATCGTTTAACGCCCCTAGCTAGGCATAAAAGCGAAGATAGATCTAACGGGTGCCATCTTTGGCACTAAATTCATAAGTAGCCTGCATGATAGATTCATAAGGTAATTTGACTTTCTTTCTTGGAAAGTGCTCCATGCCTTTATTTAATGGAAATTGGAATCTAATATTCCCTTCCTTCATATCAATAATCGCGCCAATCGTTCTAAGGAATGGTCTACCAAGAATAATAGGGCATGAAAGATTGCAATCTATATCAAGAACGATAAAATCTACGGGCACCAAATTTCTATTTGCAACAATGATAACATCATTGATCCTTCCCATTGGCTTTTTAATGGTGGAATCCGCAAGGTGGAAATTTAAAGATGAATCATGAAGATCATGGAAACCTAGAATATCACATAAAGTTTTCGGAATCGTGGAAACACTAGCACCCAAATCACACAAAGCAAAACACTCATAATCTTTAATTATAATCTTTATAGTAGGTTCCCACTCATCTTTAAGTTTTCTAGGTATAGAAACTTCCAAATTAAATTTTTCATCATAAGATTGCATCAAGGCATCAACGATATGTTTGGTAAAAGCTTTATTTTGACTATAAGCATGAGGAGAATTAACAACGGATTCCAACAAGGAAATACAACCTTTTAAAGAACAATTATCATAATCAAATTCCTTGAAATCCGAGATAGTAGGTTCAATGTTATTAGAAGTTGAGGACTCTCCAATCTCACTTTTACCAAATTTAGCATCAAGATCTAAAGACTCCGAGTTCTTGGGATGCCTTTTAGGCAAAGTTGATTCATCATCAATCCCATAATCATCAAAATTCATATTGCAAAACATATATCTAATAGGAGATGCATCAATAACTTTAAGATCCTCATCACTATTTTCATGGAAACTAGAAGAACACGCTTTTATAAAGCTATCTTTTTTTGCACGCAATCTAGCGGTTCTTTCCTTGCACTCGTCAATGGAAACTCTCATTACTTTGAGAGAATCATTGATATCATGCTTGGGAGAAGAAGATCTAAGTTTAAGAGAATCAACATCAAGCGAAAGTCTGTCAACGTTGCTAGCCAAATCATCAACTTTGAGCAATTTTTCTTCAAGCAAAGCATTAAAATTCTTTTGAGAAATCATAAATTCTTTCACACTATTCTCAAAATCAGATGGCATCTTATTAAAATTACCATAATAATTATTGTAGGAATTTCCATAATTATTAGAGGAATTACTAGGGAATAGTCTAGCGTTAAAGTTTCCTCTATAAGCATTGTTTCCAGAACTATTCCTACCAACAAAATTCACATCCATAGATTCATTATTATTCTCAATCAAAGAAGACAAAGGGATATCATTGGGATCATGAGGAGTATGTTTAGTAGCAAACAATTTCATAAGTTCATCCATCTTTCCACTCAAAACATTGATTTCTTCTATAGCATGCACTTTTTTACTAGAAGATCTTTCGGTGTGCCATTGAGAATAATTAGCCATAATATTATCAAGAAGTTTTGTAGCATCTCCTAACGTGATTTCCATAAACGTGCCTCCCGCGGCTGAATCTAAGAGATTTCTAGAAGCAAAGTTCAAACCGGCATAAAATTTTTGTATGATCATCCATAAATTCAAACCATGAGTAGGGCAATTGCGAAGCATCAATTTCATTCTTTCCCAAGATTGGGAAACATGCTCATGATCAAGTTGTTTAAAATTCATAATATCGTTCCTAAGAGTGATAATATTAGCGGGAGGAAAATACATAGAGATAAAAGCATCTTTGCACTTGTTCCAAGAATCAATACTATTTTTAGGCAAAGACGAAAACCAAAGTTTAGCACGATCTCTAAGTGAAAACGGAAATAACTTCAATTTGACAATATTGTTATCCGTATCTTTCTTCTTTTGCGTATCACACAAATCAACAAAATTGTTTAGATGAGTGTGGCATCTTCACTAGGAAGGCCAGCGAATTGATCTTTCATAACAAGATTCAGCAAAGCAGTATTGATTTCACAAAACTCAACATCATTAAGAGGAGCAATCGGAGTACTAAGGAAATCATTATTATTGGTATTCGAGAAATCACACAATTTGGTATTATCTTGTGCCATGGCAACAAGTAATCCAACGCACAAGCAAACAGAAAAAGGCAAGCCAAAAGAGAGGAGGAGATTGGGAAAGAGAGGGCGAATAAAACGGCAAGGATGAAGTGGGGGAGAGGAAAACGAGAGGCAAATGGCAAATAAAGTAAATGCAAGGGAGATGGTTTTGTGATGGGTACTTGGTATGTCTTGACTTGAGCGAAGACCTCCCCGGCAACTGCGCCAGAAATCCTTCTTGCTACGTCTTGAGCTTGTGTTGGTTTTCCTCGAAGAGGAGAGGGTGATGCAGCAATAGTAGCATAAGTATTTCCCTCAGTTTTTGAGAACCAAGGTATCAATCCAGTAGGAGGCTCCTCAAAAGTCCCACGCACCTAAACAAACAAACTGAGAACCCGCAACCAACGCAATAAAGGGGTTGTCAATCCCTTCATGGCCACTTGCGAAAGTGAGATCTAATAAAGATAGTATGACAAGATAAATATATTTTTGGTATTTTATAATACAGATGCAAAAAGTAAAGATGCAAATAAAAGTAAATTGGAAGCAAATATGATAAGAGATAGACCCGGGGGCCGTAGGTTTCACTAGTGGCTTCTCTCAAGATAGCAGAAGTATTACGGTGGGTGAACAAATTACTGTTGAGCAATTGATAGAAAAGCGCATAGTTATGAGATTATCTAGGCATGATCATGTATATAGGCATCACGTCCATAACAAGTAGACCGACTCCTGCCTGCATCTACTACTATTACTCCACACATCGACCGACTCCTGCCTGCATCTAGAGTATTAAGTTCATAAGAACAGAGTAACGCATTAAGCAAGATGACATGATGTAGAGGGATAAACTCAAGCAATATGATATAAACCCCATCTTGTTATCCTCAGTGGCACCAATACAATACATGCCTTGCAACCCTTTCTATCACTGGGTAAGGACACTGCAATATTAAACCCAAAGCTAAGCACTTCTCCCATGGCAAGAAAGATCAATCTAGTAGGCCAAACCAAACTAATAATTCGAAGAGACTTGAAAGATAACTCAATCATACATAAAAGAATTCAGAGAAGGTTCAAATATTATTCATAGATAAACTTGATCATAAACCCACAATTCATCGGATCTCGACAAACACACCGCAAAAAGAGTTTACATCGAATAGATCTCCACAAGAGAGGGGGAGAACATTGTATTGAGATCCAAAAAGAGAGAAGAAGCCATCTAGCTAATTACTATGGACCCGTAGGTCTGTGGCAAACTACTCACAACTCATCAGAAGGGCAAGAATGTTGATGTAGAGGCCCTCCATGGTCGATTCCCCTCCGGTAGAGTGCCGACGAAGGCTCCAAGATGAGTTCTCGCGGATACAGAAGGTTACGGTGGTGGAAATTCTGTTTCGTCTGCCTCCTGGATGTTTTTGGGGTACGTAGGTATATATAGGAGGAAGAAGTACGTCGGTGGCCGCCCGAGGGGCCCACGAGACAAGGGGCGCGCCCTATACGCGGGGCGCCCTCCTATCTCGTGGGAGCCTCGGCAACTTCTTGGCTTGAACTCCAAGTCCTCTGGATCACGCTCGTTCCAAAAATCACGCTCCCGAAGGTTTCATTCCGTTTGGACTCCGTTTGATATTCCTTTTCTTCGAAATACTAAAATAGGCAAAAAAACAGCAATATGGGCTGGGCCTCCGGTTAGTAGGTTAGTCCCAAAAATTATATAAATGTGTAAAATAAAGCCCATAAACATCCAAAAGGGGTAATATAATAGCATGGAACAATCAAAGATTATAGATACGTTGGAGACGTATCAGCTCTCTTCCCCTTCCTTCCGGTGGCGCCGGAACGCCGCCGGGGGCCATCATCATCACCGCGATCTACACCAACACCCGCATCATCTTCACCAACATCTCCATCACCTCCCTCCATCTATATTCAGCGGTCCACTCTCCCTCAACCCGTTGTACCCTCTAGTTGAACATGGTGCTTTATGCTTCATATTATTATCTAATGATGTGTTGCCATCTTATGATGTCTGAGTAGATTTTCGTTGTCCTACCGATGATTGATGAATTGCTATGATTTGTTTAATTTGCTTGTGGTTATGTTGTTGTCCTATTGTGCCCTCCGTGTCGCGCAAGCGTGAGGGATTCTCGCTGTAGGGCGTAGCAATATGTTCATGATTCGCTTATAGTGGGTTGCTTGAGTGACAGAAGCATAAACCCGAGTAAGGGGGTTGTGGCGCATGGGATAAAGGGGACTTGATGCTTTAATGCTATGGTTGGGTTTTATCTTAATGATCTTTAGTAGTTGCGGATGCTTGCTAGAGTTCCAATCATAAGTGCATATGATCCAAGAAGAGAAAGTATGTTAGCTTATGCCTCTCCCACATAAAACTTGATATCGGTCTAGTAAAGTAGTCAATTGCTTAGGGACAATTTCACAACTCCTACCACCACTTTTCCACACTCGCTATATTTACTTTATTGCTTCTTTATCTAAACAACCCTTAGTTTATATTTACGTGTTCTTTTTAATCTTGCAAGCCTATCCAACAACACCTACAAAGTCCTTCTAGTTTCATACTTATTCTAGGTAAAGCAAACGTTAAGCGTGCGTAGAGTTGTATCAGTGGTCGATAGAACTTGAGGGAATATTTTGTTCTACCTTTAGCTCCTCGTTGGGTTCGACATTCTTACTTATCGAAAGAGGCTACAATTGATCCCCTATACTTGTGGCTTATCACACCCTACAGCGGAAATCCCTCACGCTTGCGCGACACGGAGGGCACAATAGGACAACACCAAAATAAAACATACAACTCGTACCAATCTAGATCATCAATCAACCCCAAGATAAAAGATATCTACTCAAAACATCATAGGATGGCAACACATCATTGGATCATAATATGTGGCATAAAGCACCATGTTCAAGTAGGGATTACAGCGGGGTGCGGGAGAGTGGACCGCGTAAAAGAGATGAGGATGGTGATGATGATGAAGACGATCACCGCGGTGATGATTCCCCTCCCGATGGCACCCCGGCGCCACCGAGAGAGAGCAAGAGAGGTCCTCCACCTTTTGCTTCCTCCTCCATGGCCTCCCCCCTAGATGGGGAGAGGTTCTTCCTCTGGTCCTTGGCCTTCATGGCGATGATGGCCCCTCCAGAATCCTCCTCCATGGCCTCCGGTGATGATGGCCCCCTCCGGCAGGGTGCCAGAGAGGGCCTAGATTGATTTCTCGTGGCTACAGAGGCTTGCGGCGGCGGAACTTCCGATCTAGGTTATTTCCCAAAGGTTTCTGTATTTATAGGAGAGGTTGGCGTTGATTTCTCGTCAGGGGGTCTCCGGGCTATCTATGAGGCAGGGGGCACGCCCCAGGGGGGTGGGCGCGCCTCCACCCTCTTGGGCAGCCCAGGACTCTTCTGGCCCAACTCTTCACTACAGGGGCTTCTTTTGGTCCATAAAAATTCATCAAAAATTGGCACATCAATTGGACTCCGTTTGGTATTCCTTTTTTGTAAAACTCAAAAGCAAGGAGAAAACAGAAACTGGCACTGGGCTCTAGGTTAATAGGTTAGTCCCAAAAATCATATAAAATAGCATATAAATGCATATAATACATCCCAGATATATAATATAACAACATGAATACTTCATAAATTATAGATCCGTTGGAGACGTATCAGGGTCGTTTCTTCTTCTCCGGGTGCTAGACCTTTGTTATGCACTAGGGGAAGGAGGAGTAACGACCATCACCGACGGTCGCTGTCAGAGAGAAATCAGTGAGGGAGAGTCTCCACCATATATGAGAGGAAGAAGAATCTCGACTGTTGTCGTGGGGGTAGCTTCTCCTTCGTTCCTGTGTGCTAAACAATTTGCTGTAATGCACTCGGGAGCGAAAGGAGGAGCTACCATCACCGACGGTCGAATATATACACCACGTGAGCTGAGAGTTTTTAAGAAAAGACTCGACAGACCCATAGTCAACCCATGATGAATAATAATGATCTAATTTAGTTTTTGTAGTACATATATTTAATTATACAAGTTTAATATTTGAATTATGAACATAGGAAATGTCGTCGGATGAAGAAGGTCCCGGGGAGTGCTCCTGGTATGGCGACAACCGGGGTTTCTGCGACAGGCCTCAACTGGACGAAGGTCGACGCTTCAGCATTAAGCTCGAGGAGGCCTTCAATTGTGATACGTAAGCTATGACACAAAGTGTTTTTTTCGTAATGAAGCTCGACTTCTACTACTTCAACATGTAATTTTCGTATTTTACAATTCGACTAGCTTATCCCATGCCATGCAAGACACTATGTCCTGAAGAGGATGGGTTTTGAAGATCATGAGAGGAATGAAACAAAGAAAATTAACCTAAGGACCCATCATGGTATGGATTTTGAGGTAAATCTATACAATTCTGAGAGCGTATCCCATTTTGGTTGCCCGGGTTGGGAAGCACTTTGCAAGATGTATGATTTTCAAGAGGGTATGTTTATCACCATTGATCTTGGTGATCCTGCCATCAACCAAGACAATTTGGAAATTTGGATCCTTGTTGATACGCTTCCAATTCTACCGCTATGTGAGTTTCTCAAACATAGTTATTAAGTAATTTATATTGTTTATTTCAAAATAGTTGACATCTTATTTTCATTGATAGCTTATTTTCATTCTTCAAAGAATGTGCAGAAGATGGTAGACAAAACCTACTACACCGATGGCTCTGAGTTAACTTATCAGGAGAAAAATCATCTGGTCGCATAATGTACTGAAATTGAGAATTACAATGTCTATTATCAAACTCCTCCACATTATGGTCAATACGTGCCACTAGTGCACGTGTTGAACCACGATAACTTCCATGGAGATGCCCTGGTAAGATTTTTTACTATTACGACATCCGTGCATCTTTTGCATACTTCTAAAACTGAACTACATTGCTAACTATGAAGTTATTACTATGTTTTTCAACAGAAAATCTCGATGGATTGTGTGCCTCATTTGATGTATCAGAATGGTCGCCTTGATGTTTTGAACATACAGCCAGGTCATCCTACGAATCTCACATGTCCATACCGGATTTCTGAAACTGGTGAACACATAATAATCAAAGAATGGAAAAAAATGTATGGACAGTCATAAGGAGGTTCTTGGAAGCAACATTGTGCGAAAGGCAAGATTTGGAGACAGGATAATCTCCATTCTCCATAATGGAGAGTCAGGGGCTATCTTGTTTTATGCTATTTTATCTAAGAGAATATAGTAGGTCCTAAGAGAATGTACTAGGTCCTATGAGGTACAATATGTTTATGAGAGTTGATGATGAGGAGTAGTTGTGATTGACTAGTGACCAACTTGTATGTGATGTCTCATTGATGAAAACGATGATCACGAGGAGGTGTTATATGACAATGATGTATTATGATGATAAGTTGTTAATTATATGATGATGATGATATTTATTATATCATTGGGTAAAAGAACCGCAGATTAGTTTTAAGTGGATGTCCCTCCACTTGAAACTAGTCCACGATTCTTTCTCCCAGTGATTTAATAACTCATTATGATGTAAAAACAATCTCTAAATTGTTGTAGTATGAAAACTTGTATAAAGGTGTATGAATACAACATGAAATAAAAAAGAAGTAAAATACGGAATAATAGTAGTAGCGCGTGCTCGGAGAAGCGCTACTACTAATTACCAGTAGCGCTCATTGTAGAAAGCGCTACTACTAAGTCGATATAGGAGTAGCGTGGTCCAACCCACGCTACTGCTAACCTTTAGATGTAGCGCCTTACTAGTAGCACGGTACCACGCGGTACTGATAGGCATTAAACCCGCGCCACTGCTAGGGTTTTCCCTAGTAGTGGCCGTTGTTGCCTGAACAAGTTCTAGGGTTTCCCCCGGTGAGCGAGGGATGATGGGGAAGGGATATATCCGACGCCCCTCAGGAAGGTCCGATGGCGCCCGCAAACGTCACCGCCTCGGTGCCGGACAAGCCGACAAGGATTTCACCCAATCCACAACCACCACCATCACCCCGGCACTTCGAGATGCACCACCCCGACAGCCGCCCACCAGCCTATGCCTCCACGGTTACCGGACAACCCCGCCGCCTCACTAGAGCTGCCAACACGAGGCCTAGATCGGGAAAGGAGACCCCGGCCACGGG
>LT934116.1:764887149-764902444 GCA_900231445.1 Triticum turgidum subsp. durum
ATCAGATTTTGCAAGAGATTGGCCCCCAGACGAATACTATATAACTAAGTAGGTGATCCAACAAATCTATTTCTCTCAACATGCAGACATGTCACTCAACATGAAACATTAAACCCATTAAGCTATGTGGGAAGGGCGGCCAACCAGCTATGCCACGTGACGCAAGTTGGTTGGCCGCAGTGAGAACTTTTTTGGAATTTTATTTACATTAAGGTGAGGATTATTTTTTATATGTATTTTTCTTTCTAGATGGAGGTGAGGACCTCTAGTATTTTTTTAAATGGAGGGTTATGCAAAATGGCACTCACTGGTAAGCTGCGGTGGTATTTTTTTCTTCTTATTTTTTACTTTTTTAGATGAAGGTGAGGATTTTTTTTCTAAAATGTTTTTTTAGACGGTGGCGAGGACTCTATTTTTTTAAAATAAAAACATGCGCACAACTTCCCCTTAAGCGGCGCCATCCCGTGGCGCCCCAACCACTAGTGAATAACAAAAGACTCACCTCAAAACGTGCAGGCATGCATGAGAAAAGGAGGAAATAAGACTTACCATTTAAATTCTATCGTGCCACCATATATTGTGTACAATTGTGCCACTATATATTAAGTACTACATACATTACAACTATATAATAATAAAATATTATGGATAACTAGTCAATGTGTCACGTTAATTTGGAAGTATATTAAGTGCATGCGGATATTAATTAAGATATTTTTTGCATGTTATTATGTGATTAGCAATATATTTGATACGAAATTAACTGCACGCTAAACGTGTTGAGCGCTCGACATTGAAGCAGTCTAGGTCGTTCGATTGACATGATTTGATGGCCGGGATTAATTGGATCTGCCCCTTTGGGTCTTTTTAGTTTTGATTTTTAAATTATATCAAATATCCATGCTCCATGCAACTAAATCTAATTAAAATACGGTCCTGAAAAAAATTTAATTAAAATATACTACAAGCAATTCCCATGGTACTCTCTGCATATGGAAAAAAAATCCTATTTGAACCCATCACATCAGGGAGACGAACTAGCACATCTGAATTAGTGGGTTTCCCCGGAAGCAAAATAGTACTGGTCCCACAACATTCAACCATGCTGATTGTATGTTGCAGCATTTTTTCTTATTTTTTTCACTGGGTTCGCAGGAGATTTAGCAATATATCAAATACCTATCTCCTTACATTTTCCCCAAAGGATTTTCAAGGATAATCGTTATCAAGATGAAGTTTGCTCACATGATCAAGCCTTGATTAGGGGGGAGTGTTAGAATTAATTAATGGATGTTACTTAAGGGATAATCCTTGCTTTTACTAATCACAGGCAGTTGCATCTATCTCGTCGGTTCCCGCCAAATAGGTGCCTTTTCTAGTGGTGTCTCTTCCCTTTGTATAAATAGCAGCTCTCATCTAATAAAGGACACGGTTTTCATTGCTATTGATTGTCTCGTGTTCTACTCTAAACAGATCGTGCCGCCGCCCCGGATCCATGGATCACGACCACTACAACAATCCGGACTTCGCCGGAGGGTGCCTCGGGCGACGATGAGGAGAGGAAGATGCGTCGGCGGGAGGTGGCAGCGCAGGAGAGATCCGACGTTGGGTGGCGGCGGCGGCCTAAAAATGGGAGAGATTTTCATTTCCCGGCCTCTGCACCAACTAGGGATGCATACATCCATTTTAGTATGAGTAACAAGATAAACATGGTCCTCGGAATTTTTTAAATGAGTATCAAGATATTTATTGATGAGTGGTTTCACCACGTACCAAGTTTAATTCTCAATAAATAAGGAAAAATCCTGTGCATCACCTGTCAATGTCAGGAATTGAACTTGGGTCGTTAGGCTACACAACTGCATGCCCACCTACAGAAACATATGGTTTTGTTCTTGCAGCTCTCTCATACTCTACTGTCACTTGTACTCTCATGGATACATCTTTCTATGGAATGTATCGATGTACCTGTTGTCTGTCGACTAAAGAGTTGTGTAGAGTCGCATCTCCGAGCAAGCTCGCACGCCGCAGGCAGGCAGCGACCCACGCAGCATCGGGACAGCCGTCAGCATGCATCCTGGCGGCGGGCTCCCAGACCACGATGGATTTGAGACGAGGCGGCCCAACCCGCAGCAACCCATCGCCGGAGCCCCGGGCGGAGGCGGACGGAACCAGGTCAGCTATCACGGCCAGTTGATGAGTAGGCAAGAAGGCCCTGCGCGGCGCCGGCACAGAGCCCCTCCGGCGCGACCAGACCAATAGGGAGGGGGCTGGGAGCCATCGGCAGCAGGATGTGAGGATGGAATCCAGCGGGGATAGTGGCTGGAGGGGGCGGCAGTAGCGCCCCGGAGGTAGCCGTGGACGCCCCCAGCACAGGGTCGGAGTCTGGCACGGACGAGTAAATTGCTGAAAGCCATCACATTTGTGTCACAGATACTGCAAAACCATCACTTTTGACAAAAATTTCGAAAAACCACCACTTCCTCGCCAAGTGAGTAACAAAATGCATTATACGTGTTGTGAGCCGCGACTAACTGAGAATCTGACTTATCAGGCCCACCTGTCGGAGCCACGTGGCAAATGGCAAACGGCATAGCGGAAACGGCCGTTAGGACCCTGCTAGTTAAGCCCAGCGCGCCGGCCCTGGTGCTCTCATTCACTCCCTCTCTTCTCTGTTGCGCGCGCAACCGTGGCAACTACTCCCTCCGGCGATGTCCAGGGTGGTGACGACGGCGACGGAGTCGCGGGCGGGACCTTCTTGGGGTCGACTATGAGTCGTCCTTCGTTACCACCGTGGCGCGGGCAGAGGACGGGTGCGGCGGTTGCGGGGGCGGCGGCGGCGGCTGCTCCATTTTGATCCAGATCCAATCAAGCTGAAGGCGCGGCAGACCAACCCAACGAGGATGAGCCGCCATCTTCTTGCCGTGCATGCAAGGCTTCCGCTGCGGCGTGGTCGCCGTCGGCTGCAGCAGTCGTCCCTACTAACATCGGCGACGACACGTACGGCCTCTATCTCCTTCTTCTTCTGCTTTCGTTTTATGATTTGATTTTCGTTCTTGAGGTTTTGGTCGATCTAGGGTTTTGTATTGCCTCTGAATTTAGTCCTGATTAGGGTTTGAGTACAGATTAGAACCTACAATTATTTTGTTCTACAATTTTTTTTTGTATATTTACATTGTTAGGATTGCAGTGTACTTGTGTTGTACAAATTTAGGTAATTACACTGTTAGGATTACATTCCAGTTGTACTATGTGTTGTTCAATTTTATGTTATAGTAACTTGTACATTTTAATTGGTATTGTAGGTCGAGCAATGAGCAGTGGGACTTGCATATTGATTTTGAAGGGATTAAATACATCAGGACAAAGTTCTTTAAGAAAGACATAAGATATTACAATCTTATGTATGTGCTGCTTGACAATGGGTATAGTTTTTGAGACTGCCTCTATTAGATGAGCTGTGGTGGAATAGGATTGGATGGTTTTAAACTGCTTGTCAGTCATATTAAGGTGGATGAAATGCTGAGGCAATACCAGGACATCAGGAGGATCACATTGTCAGTTACTAAGGGCAAGATGCAGCAGTCAATTGTTGTGTCTCCAGCAAAGATGGGAAAGAGAAAGGCACCAGAACCAGTTCAGATATCTGATGAAGAATATAGCAGTGATCCTGATATAGTGTTTGCAGTCAGTGAAGATGGTGTGGCCCATAAGGAATTTGGTGATTATGTTGGTTCAAGTTCAGGCATAGGAACATATGAGTTTTTGTTCCTGGGCACACAGCAGAGTGTAAATTACCAGCCCATCCAAACTATGTCACCTCCCCAGACAGAAGCTTATGATGAATACCATAACTCTCAGATAGAAGACAGTGCCAATTATGCAGACATGGATCTGGATTCAGAAAGTGAGGAGGAAAATAACTCTCATGAAGATAGTGCAAACCTGCAATCAACTGTAGCAGATATGAAGAAGGCAACACTGCACTTTGAGGGTGACACAGAACCAGAGGACATTTATGATGTTCCTGAGGAGCAGGAAGAGGAAGAGCACACTGAACAAGCTCCAAATGTAGCTCAAGAAGAACATTTCAGTGAAGATGGAGTATTGTAGCAGCCTGTGCTTAAGATTGAAAAGAGAGTGGGGCCAACAACAAGAACACACTCATTAACCAATGATCTAATTGAGCCTGACTGGTTTCCCTCAGGTGATGAGGATGAAAATCTTGGTTTTTTGGACTCAAAGGATGATGATGGCAATGAGCCTATGTCTTTTATTATTCCCTCAGGAAGGAAAACAAGAGCAGAGAAGACAAAGCCAAGAAAATGGTATGATGAAAGCAGACTCAATCCAGAGCAGCAATATTGTTTGAAGCTATGTTTCAAAGATGTGTACCAATTTAGAGTGCTCTATTTAACTTTCAGATCAAGCAGCTGAGGTCTTTCAGATATCACAGGAACTGCAAAGACAGGGTCATTGCTTGGTGTGACCACAAGGACAAAGGATGTCCTTTTTATATTGTTGCTTCTCAGATCAAGAATGAACAAATATTTGTGTAAAGAAGTTTAGAGCAGAACATACTTGTCCAACTAATGACAGACATAGTAAAGTGAGCTCAAAGTGGCTAGGAAGCACTATCTTAGAGACAATTAGATCAGACCCAAACACAACTGTGCCAACATTGGTAGACAAGGCAAAGAGGAAATTTGGAATTGAAGTTCCAAAGATGATGGCATGGAGAGCTAAAAAGGCAGCAAAAGAAATTGTCCTAGGAGATCATAATAAGCAGTACCATAGGTTGTCTGATTACATTGAAACAGTTAAATTATGCAATCCAGGATCTAGATGCATTGTCACAACTGTCACTCCAAAAAGCACAAATGAAAACCCACATCCAGGTCCCAGATTCCATGGACTTTTCTTTTGTCTCAATGCACCTAGGGAGGGTTTTCTAAATGGATGTAGGCCTTTCATTGGTTTGGATGGATGCTTCATAAAGCTTACAACTGGAGCACAAATCCTAGCAGCTACTGGTAGGGATGACAACAACAATATGTATCCCATTGCTTTTGGAATTGTAGGAGTGGAGGACACACCCAGTTGGAGTTGGTTCCTCACCCAACTTAAGTATGCTCTAGGAGGCACAGAAGAGGGAAAGTTTGGAAAATACACCATAATGTCAGATAGGCGGAAGTTCAGTGATCAATGTTCTCTTTCAAACCTAGATACTTTCTTTTGTGCATTAAGTATGCTCTAATTGTTTATTAGTGATTATTTGAACTTAAGATTAAACCCTAGTTACTTTATTTTGTGCCTTAAATATGCTCAAATTGTTTATTAGAGATTGTTTGAACTTAAGATTGAAACCTAGTTACTTTCTTTTTTGTTGAAATTGGTGCCTGCTTAATGTTGTCAATGCTGTATTTCCAAACCGCCCACAAAGATTTTGTTTAAGGCACTGATACGTCTCCAACGTATCTATAATTTTTGATTGTTCCATGCTATTATATTACCCCTTTTGGATGTTTATGGTCTTTATTTTACACATTTATATCATTTTTGGGACTAACCTACTAACCGGAGGCCCAGCCCGTATTGCTGTTTTTTTGCCTATTTCAGTATTTCGAAGAAAAGGAATATCAAACGGAGTCCAAACGGAATGAAACCTTCGGGAGCGTGATTTTTGGAACGAACATGATCCGGAGAACTTGGAGTGCAAGCCAAGTAGCAGCCAAGGCGGCCACGAGATAGGAGGGCGCGCCCACCCCCTCTGGGCGCGCCCCCTGTCTTGTGGGCCCCTCGGGCGGCCATCGACGTACTTCTTCCTCCTATATATACCTACGTACCCCGAAAACATTCAGGGAGCCAACGAAACACAATTTCCACCGCCGTAACCTTCTGTATCCGCGAGATCCTATCTTGGAGCCATCACCGGCGCTCTGCCCGAGGGGGAATCGACCATGGAGGGCTTCTACATCAACATCATAGCCCTTCCGATGAGGTCTGAGTAGTTTACCACAGACCTTCGGGTCCATAGTTATTAGCTAGATGGCTTCTTCTCTCTTTTTGGATCTCAATACAATGTTCTCCCCCTCTCTTGTGGAGATCTATTCGGTGTAAACTCTTTTTGCGGTGTGTTTGTCGAGATCCGATGAATTGTGGGTTTATGATCAAGTTTATCTATGAATAATATTTGAATGTTCTCTGAATTCTTTTATGTATGATTGAGTTATCTTTGCAAGACTCTTCAAATTATCAGTTTGGTTTGGCCTACTAGATTGATCTTTCTTGCCATGGGAGAAGTGCTTAGCTTTGGGTTCAATCTTGCGGTGTCCTTTCCCAGTGACAGCAGGGGCAGCAAGGCACGTATTGTATTGTTGCCATCAAGGATAAAAAGATGGGGTTTATATCATATTGCTTGAGTTTATCCCTCTACATCATGTCATCTTTCTTAATGCGTTACTCTGTTCTTTATGCGGGGAGGTCTTCGCTCAAGTCAAGACATACCAAGTACCCATCACAAACTCATCTCCCTCGCATTTACATTATTTGCCATTTACCTCTCGTTTTCCACTCCCCCACTTCACCCTTGCCGTTTTATGTGCCCTCTCTTTCTCAATCTTCTCCTCTCTTTCTCTTCCCTTTTTCAGTTTGCTTGTGTGTTGGATTACTTGTTGCCATGGCGCAAGATAATACCAAATTGTTTGATTTCTCCAATATCAATAATAATGATTTCCTTAGTACTCCGATTGCTCCTCTTAATGATGTTGAGTCTTGTGAAATCAATACTGCTTTGCTGAATCTTGTTATGAAAGATCAATTCGCCGGCCTTCCTAGTGAAGATGCTGCTACTCATCTAAACAACTTTGTTGATTTGTGTGATATGCAAAAGAAGAAATATATGGATAATGATATTGTTAAATTGAAGTTATTTCCGTTTTCACTTAGAGATTGTGCTGAAGTTTGGTTTTCGTCCTTGCCTAAAAATAGTATTGATTCTTGGAACAAGTGCAAAGATGCTTTTATCTCTAATTATTTTCCTCCCGCTAAGATTATCACTCTTAGGAATGACATTATGAATTTTAAACAACTTGATCATGAGCATGTTGCCCAATCTTGGGAAAGAATGAAATTAATGATTCGCAATTGCCCTACTCATGGTTTGAATTTATGGATGATCATACAAAAAATTTATGCCGGTTTGAACTTTGCTTCTAGAAATCTTTTAGATTCGGCCGCGGGAGGAACGTTTATGGAAATCATGTTAGGAGATGCTACAAAACTTCTTGGTAATATTATGGCTAATTATTCTTAATGGCACACTGAAAGATCTTCTAGTAAAAAAGTGCATGCTATAGAAGAAATCAATGTTTTGAGTGGAAAGATAGATGAACTTATGAAGATGTTTGCTACCAAAAATACTCCTCTTGATCCCAATGATATGCCTCTGTCTACTTTGATTGAGAATAATAATGAATCTATGGATGTGAATTTTGTTGGTAGGAGTAGTTTCGGTAACAATGCTTATAGAGGAAACTTCAATTCTAGACCGTTCCCTAGTAATTCCTCTAATAATTATGGAAATTCCTACTATAATTATTATGGTAATTTTAATAAGATGCCCTCTAATTTTGAGAATAGTGTGAAATAATTTATGATTTCTCAAAAGAATTTTAATGCCTTGCTTGAAGAAAAATTGTTCAAAGTTGATGATTTGGCTAGGAACGTTGATAGACTTTCTCTTGATGTTGATTCTCTTAAACTTAGATCTTCTCCTCCTAAGCATGATATCAATGAGTCTCTCAAAGCAATGATAATTTCCATTGATGAGTGCAAGAAAATAACCGCTAGATTGCGTGCTAAGAAAGATTGCTTTGTAAAGGCGTGTTCTTCTAGTCTCCATGAAAATAATGATGAAGATCTTAAAGTTATTGATGTGTCTCCTATTAGATCTTTGTTTTGCAATATGAATTTTGATAATAATGGGACAGGAGATGAGTCAACTTTAGTTAGAAGGCGTCCCAAGAATTCGGAGTTTTTAGATCTTGATGCTAAATTTGGTAAAAGTGGGATTGGAGTGGTCATGACTTTAAATAGTATTGAACCCACTATCCCGGATTTCAAGGAATTTGATTATGATAATTGTTCTTTAGAAGGTTGTATTTCCTTGGTGCAATCCGTTGTTAATTCTCCTCATGCTTATAGTCAAAATAAAGCTTTTACCAAACACATCGTTGATGCCTTGATGCAATCTTATGATGAAAAACTTAATTTGGAAGTTTCTATACCTAGAAAACTTAATGATGAGTGGGAACCTACTATAAAGATTAAAATTAAAGATCATGAGTGTTTTGCTTTGTGTGATTTGGGTGCTAGTGTTTCCACGATTCCGATAACTTTATGTGATCTTCCAGGTTTCCATGATCTTCATGATTGCTCTTTAAATTTGCACCTTGCAGATTCCACCATTAAAAAGCTAATGGGAAGGATCAATGATGTTCTCACTATCGCAAATAGAAATTTGGTGCCCGTAGATTTTATCGTTCTTGATATTGATTGCAATCTTTCTTGCCCTATTATTCTTGGTAGATCTTTCCTTAGAATGATTGGTGCGGTTATTGGTATGAAGAAAGGGAATATTAGATTCCAATTTCCATTAAGGAAAGGCATGGAGCACTTTCCAAGAAAGAAGATTAAATTACCTTATGAATCTATTATGCGGGCTACTTATGAATTGAGTGCCAAAGATGGCACTACTTAGATCTATCTTAGCTTTTATGCCTAGCTAGGGGCGTTAAACGATAGCGCTAGTTGGGAGGCAAGCCAATTTTATTTGTGTTTTTTGTTTTTGTTTCTGTTTAGTAATAAATTTTGCATCTACCTTCTTTTTAGATGTGTTTTTATGTTTTAATTAGTGTTTGTGCCAAGTAGAACCTATAGGATAACCTATGATGATAGTTAATTTGATTCTGCTGAAAAACAGAAACTTTGCATGCACGAAATTAGTTTTGTTAAATCACATAAACGTGCGTTTGCGTTGATTATTTTTTTTGCTGATCAGTAGATAAATTTTCCAAGACTTCCTATTTTGGTAGGATTTTTAAAGTTCCAGAAGTTTGCGTTAGTTACATATTATTACAGACTGTTCTGTTTTTAACAGATTCTGTTTTCCGTGTGTTGTTTGCTTATTTTGATGCATCTATGGCTAGTAAAATAGTTTATAAACCATAGACAAGTTGGAATACAGTAGGTTTAACACCAAAATAAATAAAGAATGAGTTCATTACAGTACCTTATGTGGTGGTTTTGTTTTCTTTCACTAACGAAGCTTATAAGATTTCCTGTTGAGTTTTGTGTTGTGAAGTTTTCAAGTTTTGGGTAATGCTTTGATGGACTATGGAATAAGGAGTGGCAAGATCCTAAGCTTGGGGATGCCAAAGGCACCCCAAGATATTCAAGAATAGCAAAATCCTAATCTTGGGGATGCCCCGGAAGGCATCCCCTCTTTCGTCTTCGTTCATTGGTAACTTTGTTTGGAGCTATATTTTTATTCGCCACATGATATGTGTTTTGCTTGGAGCGTCGTGTATTATATTAGTCTTTGTTTTTTAGTTTACCACAATCATCCTGGCTGTACACACCTTTTGGGATAAGCCCACTTGATTAGAATTTGCTAGAATACTCTATGTGCTTCACTTATATCTTTTGAGCTTGATAGTTTTTGCTCTAGTGCTTCACTTATATCTTTTAGAGCACGGCGCTGACTTAATTTTGTAGAAATTTCTAGTATCTCATGCTTCACTTATATTATTTTGAGAGTCTTTTAGAACAACATGGTATTTGCTATGGTTATAAATTGGTCCTAGAATGGTAGGCATCCAAGTTGGGTATAATAAAAACTATCATAGGAAGTGAATTGGATGCTATGATCAATTTGATACTTGATAATTGTTTTGAGATATGGAGGTAGTGATATTAAAGTCATGCTAGTTGGGTGATTATGAATTAGAAGAATGCTTGTGTTGAAGTTAGCAAGTCCCGTAGCATGCACGTATGGTTAAAGTTGTGTAACAAACTTGAAACATGAAGTGTAACTGGGTTGTGCATCCTTATGAGTGGCGGTCGGGGACGAGCGATGGTCTTTTCCTACCAATCTATCCCTCTAGGAGCATGCGCGTAGTGCTTGATTTTTGATGACTTCTAAACTTTTGCAATAAGTATATGAGTTCTTTTGACTAATGTTGAGTCCATGGATCATACGCACTTTTACCTTTCCACCATTGCTAGCCTCTTCGGTACCGTGCATTGCCCTTTCTCACCTTGAGAGTTGGTGCAAACTTCGCCGGTGCATCCAAACCTTGTGATACGATACGCTCTATCACACATAAACCTCCTTATATCTTCCTCAAAACAGCCACCATACCTACCTATTATGGCATTTTCATAGCCATTCTGAGATATATTGCCATGCAACTTTCCACCGTTCCGTTCATCATCATCATGACATACATTACTTTTGTCATATTGCCATTGCATGATCATGTAGTTAACATCGTATTTGTGGCAAAGTCACCATGCATAATTTTTCACACATGTCACTCTTGATTCATTACACCATCCCGATACACCGCCGGAGGCATTCATATAGAGTCATATCTTGTTCTAGTTTCGAGTTGTAATTCATATATTGTAATCAATAGAAGTGTGATGATCATCATTACTAGAGCATTGCCCAAAAAAAGGCCAAAATAAAAAAAGAAAAGGCCAAAGAATAAAAAAGAAAAAAAGAAAAAAAAAAGAGAAAAAAAGAAAATAAATAAAAAGGGCAATGTTACTATCTCTTTTTCCACACTTGTGCTTCGAAGTAGCACCTTGTTTTTCATGTAGTGAGTCTCATATCTTGTGCTTCAAAGTAGCACCATGTTTTTCATATAGTGAGTCTCATAGTTGTCACTTTCATATACTAGTGGGAATTTTTCATTATAGAACTTGGCTTGTATATTCCTACGATGGGCTTCCTCAAATGCCCTAGGTCTTCGTGAGTAAGCAAGTTGGATGCACACCCACTAGTTTTCTTTTGTTGAGCATTCATTTATAGATCTAGTGCATCCGTTGCATGGCAATCCCTACTCCTCATGTTAACATCAATTGATGGGCATCTCCATAGCCCGTTGATTATCTTTGTCAATGTGAGACTTTCTCCTTTTTTGTCTTCTCCACACAATCCCCATCATTATATTCTATTCCACCCATAGTGCTATATCCATGGCTCACGCTCATGTATTGCGTGAAGGTTGAAAAAGTTTGAGATTATTTAAGTACGAAAGAATTTCTTGGCTTGTCATCGGGGGTATAGAATCCGGGAACATCTTTGTGTGACGAAAAATGAAGCATAGCCTAACTATATGATTTTGTAGGGATGAACTTTCTTTAGCCATGTTATTTTGAGATGACATGATTGCTTTGATTACTATGCTTGAAGTGTTACTATTTCTTTTATCAATATGAACTTTTATTTTGAATCATTTGGATCTGAACATTCATGCCACAATAAAGAAAATTATATTTAGAATTATGCTAGGTAGCATTCCACATCAAAAATCTTGTTTTTATCATTTACCTACTCGAGGACGAGCATGAATTAAGCTTGGGGATGCTTGATACGTCTTCAACGTATCTATAATTTTTGATTGTTCCATGCTATTATATTACCCCTTTTGGATGTTTATGGGCTTTATTTTACACATTTATATCATTTTTGGGACTAACCTACTAACCGGAGGCCCAGCCCGTATTGCTGTTTTTCTGCCTATTTCAGTATTTCGAAGAAAAGGAATATCAAACGGAGTCCAAACGGAATGAAACCTTCGGGAGCGTGATTTTTGGAACGAACGTGATCCGGAGAACTTGGAGTGCAAGCCAAGCAGTAGCCGAGGCGGCCACGAGATAGGAGGGCGCACCCACCCCCTCTGGGCGCGCCCCCTGTCTTGTGGGCCCCTTGGGCGGCCACCGACATACTTCTTCCTCCTATATGTACCTACGTACCCCGAAAACATCCAGGGAGCCAACGAAACACAATTTCCACCGCCGTAACCTTCTCTATCCGTGAGATCCCATCTTGGAGCCTTCGTCGGCGCTCTGCCGGAGGGGGAATCGACCATGGAGGGCTTCTACATCAACACCATACCCTTCCGATGAGCTGTGAGTAGTTCACCACAGACATTTGGGTCCATAGTTATTAGCTAGATGGCTTCTTCTCTCTTTTTGGATCTCAATACAATGTTCTCCCCCTCTCTTGTGGAGATCTATTTGATGTAAACTCTTTTTGCGGTGTGTTTGTCGAGATCCGATGAATTGTGGGTTTATGTTCAAGTTTATCTATGAATAATATTTGCATCTTCTCTGAATTCTTTTATGTATGATTGAGTTATCTTTGCAAGTCTCTTCGAATTATCAGTTTGGTTTGGCCTACTAGATTGATCTTTCTTGCCATGGGAGAAGTGCTTAGCTTTGGGTTCAATCTTGCAGTGTCCTTTCCCAGTGACAGCAGGGGCAGCAAGGCAAGTATTGTATTGTTGCCATCGAGGATAAAAAGATGGGGTTTATATCATATTGTTTGAGTTTATCCCTCTACATCATGTCATCTTTCTTAATGCGTTACTCTGTTCTTTATGAACTTAATACTCTAGATGCAGGCAGGAGTCGGTCGATGTGTGGAGTAATAGTAGTAGATGCAGGTAGGAGTCTGTCTACTTGTCACGGACGTGATGCCTATATACATGATCATGCCTAGATAATCTCATAATTATTCGCTTTTCTATCAATTGCTCGGCAGTAATTTGTTCACCCACCGTAATACTTATGCTATCTTGAGAGAAGCCGCTAGTGAAACCTATGGCCCCAGGGTCTATCTTTTATCATATAAGCTTTCAATCTACTTTTATTTGCATCTTTACTTTTTGCATCTATATTATAAAATACCAAAAATATATTTATCTTATCATATCTCTATCAGATCTCACTTTCGCAAGTGGCCGTGAAGGGATTGACAACCCCTTTATTGCGTTGGTTGCGAGTTCTTTGTTTGTTTGTGTAGGTGCGTGGGACTTTTGAGGAGCCTCCTACTGGATTGATACCTTGGTTCTCAAAAACTAAGGGAAATACTTACGCTACTTTGCTGCATCATCCTTTCCTCTTCAAGGAAAACCAATGCAAGCTCAAGACGTAGCAGGCACATTTATGCAAATTTTCAAAGAGCTAGATTTAGAGGTGAAGATCTGAAAAAATGCATGGACAGTGCTAGTTGTTCCTACACAAAGCATGGTTTTGATGTAGCCATGGCCAGTTTGATGAATGAGTTTGAGGATGCATGGAGGTGGTTATCTGGTATTCCAGTACACACATGCGCTAAGCATGAAATGGACACAAATTGCAAAACAGGCCTGGTGGTTAATAACATAAGTGAGGTCTTCAATAAATATATCTTGTATGTTAGAAACAAGCCAATAGTGACAATGATTAATGGAATCAAAGACAAGTTGCTAGTCAGGTTTGATGGAAAAAGGGAAAGTGTAGCAACTTCCAGATGGGAAATGGCTCCAACAAATGCAGAGAAGCTGGAGATGAGCAAGAAATATCAAAGAGATTGCAAAGCAATTAGGGCAGGGCCTAACCTGTGGGAAGTAAGCAGTGGGCCAAAGACCTATGATGTGAACCTTGAGGAGCACACTTGTGGATGCAGGAAGTGGGACATGTCAGGGTTGCCATGCAACCATGGTTGCAGTGCAATATACAAGGCCAAGATGCAACCTGAGGATTTTGTAAGTCCTTTCTTGAGGAAAGCAATGTATTTGGAGGCATACAAACCAATAGTGTATCCAGTTCCTGGAGAAGATACTTGGGTCAAGTCAGGAAAACCTGATATTGAGCCTCTTGTATTGCACAAAGAGGACCAGAGTGGAAGAAAAGAAGAAAAGAGGAAGAAAGGAAGGTTTGAAGTACCTAAACCAAAAGATACCTCTAGGATGGCTACAATCAGATGTGGCAACTATAGATTAATGGGCCACAGGTTTACTAATTGTGGACAACCTTTGAGGCCCGCTCCCCAGCTGAGGAAGAATAGAAGCATGGTACATATTTTGTCATCATTGTATCTGATTTTGCTTATGTAGATTTTAATGTTTCTTTGTTTTTAAAACTGCAGGAAAAGAGAAGGCAAAAGGCAGAAGCCTACACTCCACCTGATGCTACTGCTGCTCCTATGGCACCAAGAGCTGCTCCTAGGGCACCAACTGCTGGTCCTGAGGCAACTAGGGCTGCTTTCTCAGCACTAAGGCCAGCAACTAGGCCTCCATGTGGAGAAGGGACTTCTTCTTCTGCTGATACTTCTACATCTACATCAATTGTTGTTGTTGCTGCTGCTAAAAACAGAGGTCAGTGAGAGGTGGAAGAGTTGGTGGAGCATCAAATGATGCTACAGGTTCAAGGAAGAAACCTCAAGAATATGGAAGACTGAAGAGCTACTTCACAACAAGTGGAAATGTGTGATCTTTGATATCTGCCAATGGTTGAAACTTTTGGGGCTAGAACCCATGTATCTGTCCTCAGAACCTTGGATGTGTGATGATGAGTCCTTTGAGCCCGTGTTTGAATTGGAGCCATCTGAACCTGTGTTTCAATTTGAGTCCTCTGAACCTAATGTGGCAATTTCAGTCCTGTGAACCTATGTGGTATTTATGTTATGTGAACCTATGTTATGTGTGATCAAGCCTTCATGCTGTTCTTGTTATTTGAATTAAGACATTTGGGTACAAAATAGGAGTTATGTTGATCTAGTAGAATTATTGTGGGTTTTTGGTGAAGCCTAAATGCTGTTGATGTAGCAGAATTATTGTGGGTTTTTGGTGAAGCCTAAATGTTGTTAATGTAGCAGAATTGTTGTGGGTTTTGGGTGCAGCCTAAATGATGTTATTTTAGCAGAATTATTGTTGGTTTTGGGTGCAGCCTAAATGCTATTATTGTAGCTGAATTATTGTGGGTTTTGGGTCAAGCCTAAATGTTGTTCTTGTGGGTTTTTGGTCAAGCCTAAATGTTTTGGGTCATTTGGGTACAACCCTATCCTGCCCTAGAATAGTGGTCATCGAAGCCTCGACGACAACCTAAACTACCCTACCCTAGAATAGGGGACATCGAAGCTTCGACGACAACCTAAACTACCTTACCCTAGAATAGGGGTCATCGAAGCCTCGACGATAACCTAAACTACCTTACCCTAGAATAGGGGTCATCGAAGCCT
>LT934116.1:764908400-764949880 GCA_900231445.1 Triticum turgidum subsp. durum
GGCGCGCGCGGGGCGTAGGACGAGGAGAGGGAGAGAGTGTGGGCGCGAGCGCTCGAGTGTGCCGCGCGCTGTAGCTGGCGCTCCAAATACACCGCGCGGATAAGTGTTTTTGACCGCGCGCCCAACCCGTTATCGCGCGCACGCCGTTTTTGCGCGCCCGCTGGAGCGAGCCGCCGCGTTGCGCGCGCGCTAAAAAGGCCTATTTTGCGGCGCGGCGCTAGTTTAGCGCGGCTGTTGGAGATGCTCTAAAAATCTGTGTCGGGCCATACAACCCTTTAACAGTCGGTACAAGGGCGCTTCCTGGTGATGTCCGCGTCGGACTAGCGTGAGACAAAAAAATTCGCTCAGTTGAGAAGAAAAAGAGAAAGAGATTGGCCAGCTCCCAGCCCCCTGTTCCCACACGCAAGCCTCGTCTCTCTCCTCTCTCGTGAGCCTCTCTCCAGCGCGACTCCTCGCCGCCGCCGCCACCGCCACTCACGCCGACCGATTCCGGCGAATCCCGACGACGGGTGGCAGACTGATGACCTCCTCTCGCTCTGATCCTTCCTTTCATCCCTCCAGATCCGGCCTCTGGCACTCACTGCCGACCCTCAGCCATGGCTAGGGTCTCGTGGCGACGGCCTCTTCAACAGCGTCGTGGGACTAGCTCCACGCGCGAGGAAGGCATCTCTGCGGGTTCCCCAAGGTGAGTGTGATGCCGAGGAGAGACGGCATCGAGGACGGCATCCTAGGACATCATCACGCTCAACGGCTTCGGCCCCATCATCATTGAGTTCTTCGGTACGCACGCGCCACCACCCGATCACCCTTCCCCTCCATCACTCTCTTGTGTTTGATCGAGTGATTCAGCGGCAGGTTACGCGGCAAACAGGTGTGCGACCAGCCGGCAACCAGCGGTGCCATCTCTATCCCCCGACACTGGATAATGGCATGGCTAATGGCCTACACGCAGTGCGCCCGTCAGTGCCCGTGCTCCCAGGCCGGTGCGGCCGTCACAGCTGCTTGCTCAAGGCGGCGTGCTGACTGCCTGGTAAGCTCCATCAATTCACTATGGATCTCCTTGTTTTGCAGTCTTGCTCTATCTAGGTTGGGGTTTATTATTCAGGGCCGTGGCCAACACTGCTTCAAATATATGTGCCCTTAAGGCGTAGTGTCCATGGGGATAAAAAAACTCTGTTGGGTTTCAAGTTGTACTGAACGTTTATTGAATAAAGTTTCCCTTAGTATTTCAAAAGAGAGTCTTCTATTCTCCTTTTAGAACTGAATTTATTTGATATGTTGTTCAGTACCAATGTGAACACATGGACAATGCCTTTTCACTATGAAACTATGGTGTAATCTTTATTTTGTTTCCTCCCACACGAATGAAATATGCTCATGCTCTTTTCAGGTTTGTGACCTTGATTTTTCATAGAGATATAGTAGAATCAGATGTAGTGCGAGAAGCCAATGGTATTGCAATGAGATCTCATAATCTCCCTGAGGAAAGGGAGAAGGTTAGTCTTCTACACAAATTAACAAACTGTTTTCGCCCACTTGTATTCTGACTTCTGAATGGTGCATTTACAGAAGATAGAATTGTTTTATCACAATATCTTATCATTTATGATTGCCTTTCTATTATTGGTTTGGGTATTCAACAGAAACAAGACTAACAGTTGATACATGTCATGGAACAAACAATTTTGATACAGTACTATCTATCTTTGGCAATTGTTATTTTCTTTGTAGGCATTATCCATTAGTAGATCACTGGTAAATGTTAGAACTGCCGCGTTGAATAATAGCAACAGTGCTGGTGAATGTATAAAGGATCAAATAGTGCAAACACTGACTGAAGCTGGTGGTCAGGTTCATTATGTTGAGGTAAGATTGAAGCCTTTTTTTATTCAAGTGCCCTTACTGTTTTCTATAAAGAAATTTATTTATTCATTGAGTTTGTTAATATGTCTTTAATTTATTTACTGTCCTGCTGTAATATTGATGTTGGCTGTGTCCTAGAGAACCTTTGAAATCTACATTTGTAGCTATAGTTTGGCAAGAGCTGTTTGATTAGCAGCCTAGAACCACTGATCGCTCATGGTGTGTGAGATGAATTGAATTTGTTGCTTAGTCTGGAGGCTCACCGTGGTGTTCGGGCTGCTTGCCATGCCAGCCGGAGCGCCCATACACGTGTTCAAGAACCTCCTGTGTGCAGCGACTGCCATGCCGCAATCAAGATGGCGACAACAGAGAGACGACACGGCCATGCCATGAAGGTTGCAGAGCACAGTGAGTGGACATGCACTTCTTTACTGCTCCTCTTTGCATATGTGCTCATGTTCTTCTCTTTTTCATTGGAAAAAATTGATCCAGATTGATGCACTTGTTGCCGGAGTTGGCGTCCTTATTTTCTCAAGCAAGCGTAGGTCCAGTGGCATGGGAGCAACATTGTTGAAAGGCAAAGGCTGGATAGTTTGTACGCACATCAAAGGTCTCTTCTAATCCAAATTGGGAACTCAATATTGAAGTGCTAACAGTCCAACAGAATTTTCTGAAGGGAGTTTATTAGGTTTAATCATTTTGGTGCAAGTAGCGGTGCGGTGGAGAATTTCTTTCTAGATGCTTTTTAGACATTGAAGTGCCTTTCAGAAGAACTAAATATTCAGCCGTAACGAAAGTGAACTCATGTGCCATGACTCTGATAGTTTCCTTCGAACAAGATTTATATAGTACATCTTGAATTCAAACTGCTCATTATTTATATTTATTGAGTGAGATGGTTTGAAACTTAACCTGAAGAGCAGAGCTATTTTTCATTTTGTAGAGAAACTTGGAATGTTTTTGTGCTCAGATCTCGTTCGGAAGTACTACATCATGCAATTCCCAAGTAAGGTAGTTTTTCAGTTCTTTTTTGAATAAGAGTTTTTTCAGTTCTTTTTTGAATAAGAGTTCCATTCAGTCTTCATAGCTTGAAACCTGTTTTTTGAGTATACTAGTGGTGGACTGGTGGTTGGTTACAAAGTGATATTAATTATGTGCATTTAAAAGAGTAACACCATTGATGGGAGGAAAATTCAATAGAGGGAAACTACATTATGCATTTCTGATCTGTAATAAATAAGAGATGTGATCTTGTTGTCAGGCCTAACTTCTAGGTATTCATTCAAAACGATCTCAGTGTGCAGCATAGACCAATCAATAAGACATCGATCTTATCTTTGTTGGGAAATTCTATTGGATGGGTAGATATCTTGCTAGGTTTTCTTAAGATTCAGTAGCCCAAGAGCAATGTACTGTTCTCTCCAATTTGAAAATGAAATATGCTGTGGGGAGTGGATGTACAACAAACTGATCTAAAATAAAGAAACAACAATCTTTGGGTGACAATGAGATTCATGACGGAGACTCCGTGCAGATTGTCTTTCCTTTCCATTTGTTTCTTCATCTAACCTACATGAATAGATTGTATGTTTGTGTTGAATTATGTGGATCATCGAGATGACCGCACCTACATAAATGTTTTTTTATTAACATATGGATGCCTCCTGACCCAAAATATATTTGGTTAAAATATTTTCCTATGAAAGTTTCTATACTATATAAGAAAGTTGGTCTGAAATATTTGAGGCGTTGGTCTCTTCAGTGGCATCACCCGACGAGCTCCACGCGCAGAGGAGGCATCTCCACGGGTTCCCCGAGGTGAGCGCGATGGCGATGCTCAAATTATCTTTTTAGTTAATGCATGAGTGCTAATCATGCAAAGTACAGTGTATTACCATTCCCTTATGAGAAAATTTTATCTTGCTCTCAGGAACAACAAGATACATTTGAATTCGTTGCCGAGTAGTTATCAATTCTTCGAAATAGACTACGATCCATGGTGGTTGTTGAGGTTAGTAATTAGTGCATGCTACTCATATCAACACTCTGGTGCTAGGCTGCTGATGGCATGTTGTCTGGATGTTTCTTTTAAGACTTTTTTGACAAATACAAATTAATTATTAAGAAATATACTAATTCTGTGTGAAGCTCCACAACATAAAATTGCAATGTGTAGATAGAAGTTGAAATCATAAGCAGCAATGCAACATAGGATAGTTTACCAGTAGATTGAGGTGTCTCCGGACAGATATGAGGAAGTTATTTACCTTCCACTGAGAAAGAATAGATTTTTGTGAGTTTCCACTCAAAAAAGTTATCTAGAATAGGATTAGCATCTTTTAATCCTGTCGAGTCGGTGTATTGATACTGTTCATAATCATGGCACAATTGTACTGTTTGAAGAAATCTTCACTTTTGAACCGAAAATCCAACTTGGTGCCCAGGCTCATCTGCTCCTGCTCAGAAAAAAATCAAAAGAAATACTAGGAAAATTCAAAAAATCCAATTTTTTTTGGGTGGTAGATAATTTGATGCATGAGGTCCGCTCTAAATTTCAACTAATTTGGACATCTGACAAGCTCTCTGCAAAAAAGACAAATCGGGTCAAAACAATGCGAGAACAGTAAACATTTTTATAGACCCCGATTTTGTCTTTTTTGCCGGGAGCTGCTCAGATGTCTAAATGAGTTGAAATTTGGAGTGGACCTCACGCATCAAATTATCTACCACAAAAAAACAAACTTGGAATCTTTTGAATTTTTCTAGCATTTGTTTTGATTTTTTTCTGGGAAGGGTGCAGATGAGCCTGGGAGCAGAAACTCCGCGTCCCTTTGGAACTTAATAAAAGATGTAGAACCTTCGGATCTAATTGTAGCCCAGAGACACTAGTGCAGAACCGGGCAATAGCACCGGTTCGTAAGGCCCTTTAGTGTCGGTTCCATAACCGGCACTAAAGTGTGGGCACTAAAGGCCCCCCCCCTTTTAGTACCGGTTCAGCATGAACCGGTGCTAAAGGGAAACCACATGGCACGAGCCAGCTCCAGGGGCCTGGAGCCCTTTAGTACCGGTTGGTAAGACCAACCGGTACTATAAGGTTTGGGGTTTTTTAGTTTTATGATTTCTTTTTCATTTAATTTTGTGTTTCCATTTTAATTCTTTTTCGTTTGCTGGTATTTTACGATACTACACATTGTACACGTTATGCATATATATATATATATATATATATATATATATATATATATATATATTTTCTAGTAGAACCAATCATGCATATATATATCATCAATGTCTCACAAACCATCATATTAATTAATTCACACATACACACATGTATAGCTATATACAATTTCTCCTAAATATGCATGTTGCCTTCGGAGCCAGTGGCATTATAGCCTAATTGGTGCCTTCGGAGCACGATGACAATTGGAAGTGGTTTTCATGGGGGCGGTAGCGGGTAATAGTATTCTCCCTTTGGATTTATGACCTGGTCGAGCAAAAATCCTGCTATTTCCTCTTGAAGTGCTTCTACGCGCTCCGTTTCTAGGAGCTTCGCCCGCACCTCTCTGAACTGTTAAGAAGGAGATCAATATGCATGTGTATTAGTTGTGTGACTAGATATCGATAATGGTGTAAAAATTGTGAATAGTGTTTTGACAAGCGTACCCATTCCTGTCTTTGAGATCTGCTCCTTTCAGACGTCATCATGCGAATATTCTCGCAAACGCAGAATGCACACAGATCAGTCCCCTGCGCCTGCTTCAGGGCCTTTACGAGAATGGAATTTGATCAATAATAATTAATCAAGCATGATAATTAAAGAGATGGCAGCTAGCTAGCTAGCTAGTACTACTTAATTACTTACCTTGGGTCTTCCCCATTTAAGCTTTTCTTTCCATTCGCCGTCCGTGACCCTGATGAACCTTGCCCAAGCCCTGCCCGCCGAAAAAGAAAATGAATAAAGGGGTTATTAAATAGTTCATATCATGAAATGACGAACTAAATAGGCCGAGATATATAGTTAATAATGATTAAAATTACCTGTTGACTATCCCAAACAAGATGTTATAGTCAGTTTTTTCTTTGAGTAGTGAGTCCAGTATTTCAACTGTTCTGGCGTCAACTTTAATGATACACAAGACCCAGTGATATTTGCATGCACACACGTTTGCATGTCTTAATTAAGCGGGCATATGTAAGCAAAAACATGTAGCTAGCTAGTAGGCAAAAACAGAGAATTTGTAGTACAAGACAGTGTGACTCACTGGAAGTTGTAAGGAAATAGTATATCTTCATTGTATTTGAGGCGCTTCAAGAACTCTAGCATGCTGTCCTCTACGGCCTTTTGATGACGTTCATCTATTTTCCATGTGTATTCATTAACGGTGTTTGGGTCAATGAACCCAATGCCATAGCGTCCACCTTTTCTCATTTCATACATCTTCATCCTGCATATAATACCACATAAAAGAATATAGTGAGGATAATTACAGGTAATGATAAGGATCACTACAGCTAGCTTGAGACTTAAATTACAGAAAGAAATCACTTACAGACAATAGCAACTGACGATAGATTTGTCGAGTGCGTCTTGATTGTATAACTGAAACAGTTCAGAATACTCAACGGACACAGCTTTCTCATGGTAGTAATGATCCTCCTTGACATTCACCATGAGGGACAATCGATTGGAAATCTTGGTAATGTTCATGTACCATTGATGCAATTCATACATTCTCGTTGGGAGGTTCTTGACCTTGTCTGGCTCGACCAAAGGTTGGCCCCGGACATATTTCCGTTTTATTTCATCCTCTCTAAGCACAGGCATGGGCTCGATCTCGAGGAGTTGTCCAACAGTGATTTTGAGAACTTCAGCCTGCATTATATGCTCCTCCGTTATTACCACATTGCCCACCTCAGGAACGTAAACTGTTTGCCCACAATAATATTGGGCATGCGTACTGTCACGTGTTGTTGGCACAACAAGCAAGGGGATCGATTGCGCCGCCTGTTCTCCCAGCTGGGGAATGGTTTTCCCGCATTTTTTGACAGCTGCTTCTTGTTTGCTCGATCCCGAGCTCGCCTCCTTACGTACACGTGCTCGATTTAACTTCCTGATGTGGCGCTCATAGTCTGTGTCAACAGGCTTGGAAGCTGGTGGTTGAGCCATACGAATGAAGTGGTCAATCGTTTCCTCAGGCACTTTCTCCCTTGGCGGCGTTGGCGGTTTCGATGCAAAATGGGCTTCCACCTCGGACTTCGATATGGCTGCGATTTCCTCCTCGGACCTGTCATAAGCCCTCTGCGGAAGAGGCGTGAGGCTTGGACCATATTTATATCGCTTGCCTCCGCCTGTACTTCCTGTACTACCTCGACTCGTACCGCTACGCACCATAGCTGCGGGGTGTCTCTTCTGTGATTGCTGAGGCGGCGGAGACGGCTGACGGGGCTGAGTTGGACGAGGAGGAGTGGCCGCCTGAAGCTGTGCTGGACTTGGAGGAGGAGTGGCCTGAGGTTGTCCGGACTTGGAGGAGGAGTGGATGTCTGACGCTGTGGCGGACTTGGAGGAGGAGGAGTGGTCTGACACTTTGCCGGACTTGGAGGAGGAGTGGCCTGACACTTTGCCGGACTTGGTGGACTTGCAGGAGCGGGAGACTGCTAACTCGGTGGCGGACTTCGACGAGGAGTCGGCTGACGCGGTGTCGGTGGCCTTCGAATGATGATGCAATCCTTTTTCCATAGGATGATATGATGTTTGGCGTCTCCGAGAAAGCGCTCGTCGTCACCTCCAGGATAGTCAAGCTCTAGCTCCGAATATGGGTCCACCACCTCATCAACCAAGACACGAGCATAGCCCGCTGGAATCGGGTTCAATGGAAGGTTGCCTCGGGGGGATTTGTAAAAGCAACGGCGTCCGCCACCTTCATGGATATGTTCTTCATTTTGACGTGTAGCTCGCAGCTAGTGTTCTCCGTGATGTCATCCACGGGGTATCTACCCAGCATTGTATCATCCGGGGCGGAACCCACGCTGCTTCTCGGCATGGATGGGGCGGTGCTATCCAATGTTGGATCATTCGCTAGCTGCTGCAGCTGCTGAGACCCCCTTTGCTGGGTAAGTGAGTCGATCTGCTCCTGCTGCCGCTGGAATTTGAGTACCAATTCCGCTTGACTTGCTTCTAGGCCTTGAAGGCGTTCATAGTCCCGCTTCCTCTGCTCCTCCTCCATCTTCCTCTTCTTCTCCTCCGCAATCTTCTTTATCGCACGGGTTCTGTAGTCGGTGTTCCAGTCTGAGAACCCCTCATACCACGGAATAGCGCCCTTGCCTCGTGTTCTTCCCGGGTGTTCAGGATTTCCCAGGGCACGCGTAAGCTCGTCGTTCTCTCTGTTGGGCTGGAACACCCCCGATCGTGCCTCTTCTATTGCAACAAGTATCACATCGTCGGCTCCCTTCAGACTTGCCCTCGTCGAAACATTGCCTGTCTTCGGGTCCAACTCCCCCCCCCATGCCCATAGAACCAAGTCCTGACCCTGGGGGGCCAGCTCTTAGTAACCGGAGTGGCACCTGCATCCTCCATCTCTTTCTCAGACTTATCCCACTTAGGCATTGCCACCGCATAGCCACCTGGCCCCAGCTTATGGAACTTATCCTTTTTTTCGGCATTCTTCTTGTTTATTCTCGACCGTTCCTTAGCTAATTCCGAATCCTTGAATTTCACGAAATCGTCCCAATGAGCATGTTGGTTCTCTAGTGTTCCCTCGAATACTGGAGTCTTCCTTCCTCCCTTGACGTACTTGTCCCATTCACGATTCTTGTGGTTCTTGAATGCAACCGCCATCTTCCTAAGAGCAGCGTCCTTGACTTTCTGCACATCTGCTTCTGTGAAATGATCTGGTAGGGTGAAATGTTCCATGAGAGTATCCCAAAGCAGATCTTTTTGATTCTTGTCGACAAAAGTAACATCTGGACGTGGAGCAGCGTCCTCTTTGCCTTTTTGTCTTTTGTCTTTTGCTGGCTCTCTCCATTCTTGAAGGGAGATCGGGAGTTGGTCCTTCACAAGAACTCCGCACTGATGAATGAACTTGTCCGCAATCTTCTTAGGCGCTAATGGTTCGCCATTAGGTATGACTGCCTCGATATTGTACTTTACGCCCTCCTTCAACTTTTTGTTCGGGTCTCGTTTCGTCCTTTTGCCTGAAGATTTGCTCGATCCGGATGGCTGAAAGAACAAAGATCGATTCGTTAATATATCTTCAAGTCATTTAAAACATGTGATGATCACCAGATACCTGCTTATATAAATATATATACCTCGCCGGTCTTTGTTGTTTCAGGATCAACATGTTCTCCGTCATCGTCATAATCATAGTTCATGACTTCATCAATTCGGTCGTCGCGATCGAATATCATATCACCCTCTCCGGTGTTGTTTAGAAATTCGGAGCCGTCATAATCTTCTTCATTCTGATCATCATTTGGCCCGCGTATCATATCGGACATGGTCTGTTCTCCCTCTCTGTCGGTATTGTCTGCCATAGCTTTTACTTAACTAATTCAAAAGAAATATAAAACAATTTAGTATTCAAATTACATCGTCTCGGATAATAGATATAATCTCGAATACTTCGTCTAGAATAATAGATATAATCTCGAACACATCGTCTCGAATAATATATAATATTGAATAGTACATCACTGGCTAGCTAATTAAAGATCGAATACTACAGAAGAATCTAGGACACTCGCGGTTCCTGCGACGCGGGCGGTGGACACCAAAAGAGAAGGAACCCTCACAGGATCATAGCTGAAGTGAGATCCCCGAAGATACTGCCAGGTATTGGAGAACCTGCCGCCCTCTAACGCAACCATGTAGCGATGGACATGCTCGTCCTCCTCCCTGACACGGCGACGTACCACCTCCGGCGGGGCCGGGTCCCTCCGCACCGAAACTGGCCCACGCGAACGCCACCAAACGAGATCAGGGTCGACGACGGGACCCGGGGCCGGGTTCCTCATCAAGCGGCGCGCCCCTCCAGGCAGCACCTCCCAGTGCCAGCCCGGCGGAGCCCAGTCCCGGACATGGGTCGGCTGGACGTCGTCGCGGACGGGTCGACAGCGAGGATGCGGGCCGGGCATCGTCGAGAACAAATACTAGCTATATGCCCGCAAAAAGTAACATTGTTTTAATGATTGGATTTTGATAACTAAAATTTCTAACATTTCTATATAACACTGATTATGCTAATCTAAATAATCTAAATAACACTAAAATTTCTAACATTTCTAACATTTCTATATAACACTAATTTCTAACGTTTCTATATAACACTAATTTCTAACTGATTAAACACTAATTATATCCATCTAACATGCATTCATACATATATAATAGTGAAAAAATAATAATCTAAATAATCTAAACTAATTAAACATACAAAATACGTGTGTGTGTGTGTGTGTACTAATTAAACACTAATTATCTAAACTAATTAAACATACAAAATAATAATCTAAATAATCTAAACTAATTAAAGACTAATTATCTAAACTAATTAAACATGCTTCTGTGTTTGTGTGTATGGGCTCGGGGAGGGCTCACAGCAGGCGAGGCGAGGCGACGGCGAGGCGACGGCCGGGGCGGCGACGGCGCGACGGGGACGGGGATGGCGCGACAGGGACTGGGACGGCGCGACGGGGACGGGCCCGGGGCGGCGACGGAGACGAGGGCGGCGACGGGGACGGGGCCGGCGACGGGGACGGGGGCGGCGATGGAGACGATCGAGGGCGGCGGCGACGGCGACGGAGAAGGAAACAGAGGAACGAACAGAGAGGGAAACTGAAATTTTCATAGCCGTTGTATATATAAAAGGCACATTTAGTACCGGTTGGAGCCACCAACCGGTACTAAAGGCCTGTTTTGGCCAGGCCAAGCGGTGGGAAGCGACCCCCTTTAGTATCGGGTGGTGGCACAAACCGGTACTAAAGGCCCCCCCTTTAGTACCGGTTTGTGCCACGACCCGGTACTAAAAGGGGTGCGCTGGCGCAGGTGCGATGCGGCAAGTTTAGTCCCACCTCACTAGCCGAGGGGCGACCGCACTGGTTTATAAACCCCCGTGCGGTCGCTCTCTCGAGCTCCTCTCCAAAACAGGCTTACTGGGCCTACGTGTTCTTTGCAGCCCTGTGGGCCCACTTGGCCTTTGCGGGCCTGCATCCTGGCCCAACGACAGGTTGAGTTTCTAGTCGTATGCAGGCAGCTCTGGCCTAGTAGGCGGGCTTTTTTTATTTTATTTTTTGCTTTATTTATTTTTGTGTTTTTTTTGTGTATTTAGAGTTTCTTTGTGAACATTTTTGTTTTAGGTACAAAAAATTACAAACTTTCTGTTAGGGCTTTTTTTTATTATTTTTTTGCTTTATTCATTTTTGTGTTGTTTTTTTTATGTATTTAGAGTTTCTTTGTGAACATTTTTGTTTTAGGTACAAAAAATTACAAACTTTCTGTTAGTGCCCGTAGTTTTCAAATTTGAATAGTTTAAATTTTGAATTATTTGAAATTAGTGTGAATCACTAGTTTGTGAATAACTTAACTTTAAATATCAGTAAATGCATGAAAGAATTTGTTTGCACATAAAATTTCTTCGCGTTTCAAATGCCAATACACATAACTACCCTAACTATTACAGAGATTCCCCTCTCGGTGCGAAACACAGAAGAAAGTGATGATAGCTAGTGAAGCCGATCACATCCCAGATCTTTGGGTGTGAAACTTTTTCTTCGCGTGTGTCCCTTTGCGCCGTAACCATGGAAAATCTTCATCATTTAACGGGATGCTCGGGTCAATATTCACTGTGAATGAAGCAATTTCATCAAACTTTTCATAATCTTCTGACTTGTCTGTCTTGTCATCCACTCCCATGATGTTTCTCTTCCCAGAAAGAACTATGTGCCGCTTTGGCTCATCGTATGATGCATTCGCTTCCTTATCTTTTCTTTTTCTTGGCTTGGTAGATATGTCCTTCACATAGAAAACCTGTGCCACATCATTGGCTAGGACGAATGGTTCATCTGCATACGCAAGATTGTTGAGATCCACTGTTGTCATTCCGTACTGCGGGTCTTCCGTTACCCCGCCTCATGTCATATTGACCCATTTGCACCGAAACAAAGGGACCTTTAAACCACATCGACAGTCAAGTTCCCATATGTCCTGTATATAACCATAATATGTTTTCTTTCCCGTCTTGGTTTCTGCATCAAAGCGGACACCACTGTTTTGGTTGGTGCTCTTCTTATCTTGGGCGATCGTGTAAAATGTATTACCATTTATCTCGTACCCTTTGAAAGTCATTATATTCGAAGATGGTAACTGGGACAACAAGTACAGGTCATCTTCAATAGAGGTGTCATGCATGGTACGTGTCTGCAACCAGCTGACGAAACTCCTGGTTTGTTCACGTGTAATCCAGTCATCAGACCACTCCGGGTGTTTGGAGCGTAGCAAATTCTTGTGTTCATCCATATACGGAGCCACCAAGGCGGAATTCTGTAGAACTGTGTAGTGTGCTTCAGTGAGAGAATGTCCGTCCATACATATTATTTGTTCCCCTCCTAGCGTGCCTTTTTCATCCAGTCTGCCCTTATGCCGTGATTCAGGAACACCAATCGGCTTAAGGTCAGGAATAAAGTCAATACAAAACTCAATGACCTCCTCATTTTGATGGCCCTTGGAGATGCTTCCTTCTGGCCTAGCACGGTTATGAACATATTTCTTTAAGACTCCCATGAACCTCTCAAAGGGGAACATATTGTGTAGAAATACAGGATCCAAAACGTTAATCTCTTGGCACAGGTGAACTAGGACGTGTGTCATGATGTTGAAAAAGGATGGTGGGAACACCAACTCGAAACTGACAAGACATTTCACCAAATCATTCTGTAACCTTGGTATGATTTCTGGATCGATTACCTTCTAAGAGATTGCATTGAGAAATGCACATAGCTTCACAATGGCTAATCAAACGTTTTCCGGTAGAAGCCCCCTCAATGCAACCGGAAGTAGTTGCGTCATAATCACGTGGCAGTCATGAGACTTTAGGTTCTGGAACTTTTTCTCTGCCATGTTTATTATTCCCTTTATATTCGACGAGAAGCCAGACGGTACCTTAATACTAAGCAGGCATTCAAAGAAGATTTCCTTCTCTTCTTTGGTAAGAGCGTAGCTTGCATGACCCTGATGTATGTCGTCTTCTCCGTGCATACGTTGCTGGTCCTCCCGTGCCTCAGGTGTATTTTTTGTCTTCCCATACACGCCCAAGAAGCCAAGCAGGGTCACGCAAAGATTCTTCGTCATGTGCATCACGTCGATTGCGGAGCGGACCTCTAGGTCTTTCCAATATGGCAGGTCCCAAAATATAGATTTCTTCTTCCACATGGGTGCGCGTCCGTCAGCGTCCTTTGGAATAGATTGTCCGCCAGGACCCTTTCCAAATATCACCTTCAAATCCTTGACCATACCATGTACATCAGCACCAGTACGGTGGCGAGGCTTCGTCCGGTGATCCGCCTCACCTTTGAAATGCTTGCATTTCTTTCTTACGGGATGCCTGCTCGGAAGAAATCGATGATGTCCCAGGTACACATTCTTCTTACAACTATTCAAATATATACTGTCGGTATCATCCAAACAGTGCGTGCATCCGTGGTATCCCTTGTTTCTCTGTCCTGAAAGGTTACTAAGAGCAGGCCAATCATTGATGGTCACGAACAGCAATGCCTTTAGGTGAAATTCTTCCTGTTTGTGCTCATCCCATGCACGTACACCTGTTCCATTCCACAGTTGTAAGAGTTCTTCAACTAATGGCCTTAGATACACATCAATGTCGTTGCCGGGTTGTTTAGGGCCTTGGATGAGCACTGGCATCATAATGAACTTCCGCTTCATGCACAACCAAGGAGGAAGGTTATACAAACATAGAGTCACATGCCAGGTGCTATGGTTGCTGCTCTGCTCCCCAAAAGGATTAATGCCATCTGCACTTAGACCAAACCATACGCTCCTTGCGTCATCTGCAAACTCCTTCCCGTACTTTCTTTCGATTTTTCTCCACTGCGACCCGTCAGCGGGTACTCTCAACTTTCCGTCTTTCTTACGGTCTTCTCTGTGCCATCGCATCGCCTTGGCATGCTCTTTGTTTTGGAACAAACGTTTCAACCGTGGTATTATAGGAGAATACCACATCACCTTGGCAGGAATCTTCTTCCTGGGGCGCTCGCCCTCGACATCACCATGCTCATCGCGGTTGATCTTATAGCGCAATGCACCACATGCCGGGCAAGCGTTCAAATCCTCGTACTCACCGCGGTAGAGGATGCAATCATTAGGGCATGCATGTATCTTCTGCACCTCTAACCCTAGAGGGCAGACAGCCTTCTTTGCTTCGTACGTACTCTCGGGCAATTCGTTGTCCTTTGGAAGCATATCCTTTATCATTACCAGCAACTTTCTAAATCCCTTGTCAGATACACCATTCTCTGCCTTCCATTGCAGCAATTCCAGTATGGTGCCCACCTTTTTCTTGTCACCTACGCAATTCGGGTACAACAATTTTTTGTGATCCTCTAACATGCGCTGCAACTTCTTCTTCTCCAAATCACTTGCGCAGTTTCTCTTTGCATCGACAATGGCCCGACCTAGATCATCAACGGGCTCATCTGATGCCTCTTCTTCAGCTTCTTCCCGCATTGCCGGCTCAGCTTCTTCCCGCATTACCGGCTCAGCTTCTTCCCCCATTGTTGTATCATCGTATTCAGGGAACCCATGGCCAGGATAGCTGTCGTCGTCCTCTTCTTCTTCATTGTCTTCCATCATAACCCCTCTTTCTCCGTGCTTGGTCCAAACATTATAGTGGGGCATGAAACTAGACTCAAACAGGTGGACGTGAATGGTTCTTGACGTAGAGTAATTGCGACCATTCTTACAGCCAGCACATGGACAAGGCATAAAACCATCCGCCCGCTTGTTTGCCTCAGCCGCAAGCAGAAAAGTATGCACACCCTCAACAAACTGGGGAGAGCATCGGTCATCGTACATCCATTGCCGGCTCATCTTCATTACACAACACCGAATAGACCAAATTAATACAAGTTCATACATAAAGTTCATACAACACTTAAATGCAACAAACAAATAACTCTCTAGCTAAAGCATTTAAATGCAACAACAAATGCGATCAAGATCGCAACTAAGGTAACAATTGATCCAACAACATAATGATACCAAGCCTCATTATCGATGGCATATTTTCTAATCTTTCTAATCTTCAAGCGCATTTTCTCCTTCTTGATCTTGTGATCATCGACGACATCGGCAACATGCAACTCCAATTCCATCTTCTCCCCCTCAATTCTTTTCAATTTTTCTTTCAAGTACTCGTTTTCTCTTTCAACTAAATTTAACCTCTCGACAATAGGGTCGGCTGGAATTTCCGGTTCACATACCTCCTAGATAAAAATATCTATGTCAACTTGATGGGCATAATTTGTCATAAACACGAAATGAAACAAATAGTTTTAAAAGAGAATATACCACATCCGAATCATAACAAGGACGAGGGCCGACGGGGACGGATATCAAAACCATGGCACTATGTATAACAAAGAACGTACGGGTAAGATAATTATTATACGAGTAACTATATATCCAAATCACACAAACATCAATTTTTTATATAAAATTTCATGAACAAGAGGCTTACCACAAGGTGGTGCCGGCGACGGGACGGTGCGGGCGATCGACGGTGGTTACGACGGAGATTTAGAAGGCACTAAGTAAACCACACCTACATATGCAAACTACGTGTTATTTTAACCTCAAATTGCATATAAATCAAATACTAGCACATATATATATTTCCTCCCAAATTACTAAACTCACAAATTAATAACTATATAAAGCATTGCAAGAGCTAATCTATCAATGAGAGATGAAAGGACAAAGTTGCTAACCTTTGTGATCATTTGAATGGATGGGGGCCTTCAAATCTTGACAAATATTGGGCAAAATATGTGATGAGCTCGAGAGGAAGAGGGGAAGAACAGAGAGGAGAGGGGAAAGGGGAAGAACAGAGCGAGCTCGGGTGGACGAAGGGTTTATGTAGGACGACCTTTAGTACCGGTTCGTGCCAAGAACCGGTACTAAAGGTGCTGGAGGGGGCCCAGACTGACAACATCCTGCCACCACTCTCATTAGTACCGGTTCGTGGCACGAACCGGTGCTAAAGGTTAGCCACGAACCAGTACTAATGAGAGCGGCCCGGCTAGCCGTTGGAACCGGCACTAATGTATACATTTGTGCCGGCTCAAATACAAACCGGCACTAATGTGCTTCACGTTTGACCCTTTTTCTACTAGTGAGAGATGTCCCTCCTGAAACTTTCAATGCGATGAAAAGGACTGTTTCAGGCATATTGGGTCTGCTTCCATTTGATAAGTGAGAGGGCGACCCCTGGCTCGGTACTTATTTATTTTGGTTATTACCACAGGCATGTAAAGCACCCCAACCGTTAGACATTTAATTCCATCACAAATAGTAAGATCCACACAGATAATATCTCCACTCAGTTATTCAGTGAATTGCTCTAAGATTAAATTGTGCCTCACCAATATTTCTATGAGTCTACTATTTATACGCTCATACACAGAGTAATCGCAAAAGATCGTGGCATAATTTTGGTGCAAACAGGTACCTTGATCAACTTCGAATGGCATCGAAGTACAACACAAAAGTGTTCTGCACGCAGACTCTCATCGGAGGCAACTACGGTTTCCTTGACACGAAGACATTCTTACCAATCCTGATTACTACAGGCAAGACTCACATTTGTAAAAAAAAAACTGCAGGCGGTCGCTGCAATGTTTTCCAGACGTGGCTCATATGTGTTGATCCCTCTTTCTGTTCTCAGTGCTCTGCTATGGCATCGGCTTATGGGCAATGGAGTTCTCTTAGTTGATATAAATGCGCCGCGTAAGCTGCGTACTTATGCTCACTTCAGCAAGCGACACGTAAAAATCCGACGCTGTGCCATTATTAAAGTGAACTACTTGAGATACTTTATATTTGTTACCAATGTTAAAGTGATATGGTTGTTCTTAACTTGCTAAGTTACTTGTATCTGAAGAGTTACTTCAACTACCATTGAAACATCAGCTTGATCAATCATTTCTACTGTTCTCAGCAAAGCTTTGCTTATTCCACAATGCAGAAAGGTGGCATGCTCCTCCTGTTCAACCTAAGCAACAGCATTGGGTACAACGTGACCCTCTAGAACGACCTCAAATCCTCAACCTGAACTTCAAAAAAAGAAGCGGTCACTAGAGGTGCAGCGGCGGCCTCAGGAGAGCGGTGTCATGGCTGGGAAGCAAGCCGTCGAGCGAGAGCACGAAGAGGAATGAGTACCATCTAAACGCCAAGGGCGGCGACCACCAGAGTAGGACGATGCTGCTGAACGGTGTGCAGTTGGAGCTGGCAGGCGATGCCTGCGTCCCGGTCCTGAACCTCGTGTTGTCCGCCGTGGATTCGATCGTGCACCTGGCCCCGACGTCAATTGTGTTTGTGGTCCTACCGAGGTTCGAGGCCAAGGCCTGTTCTTGAGGGAAGAAGGTTCTTTTGTTCATTTTGTGGTGTAGAGATAGAATCATATACATGAGGAAAATAGGCAAAAGGACATCACAAGGGCATTTTTACTTATCCTGAATCTTCTTCCCCGTTGAGAGCATCCTGACTTCAAACTAAACAAAAGGGAAATGTCTCATGGCCTAACAACGGATCATAGTACAAGTAGGAAGGTGAAAGGGGCGCACCCCATCTGGCACCGCCTCAACTTCCTCTCAGGAGGCGCACCTAGGGTGCGCCCCAACCACTAGTGCACATGAAGAGGGCGAAGAATTTTAGGCACGACGGCGCTCAAGAGCTCCAGAGGAATGTCGCGTTCTCTGCCACACCTCATCCCAAGTGATACATGGCATACATTCTGCTGGTGGCGAGAGCCCTTAGGGGGTAGAGCAGCACCAGATGGTGCTTGTCAGCAGAGGAGCGGTAGTGTGGGAGGCAAGGAGAGCGAGGGTTAGGCCACGGTCCCGGTCGCCCACACGAGAGATCCGAGGCACAAGCACGACATCGAGGCCGTGCTCCTGGACCTGCCACACAATCTCCTTGAGGCTCGTCGTGTGGGAGAGCGGCACAGGGAAGGAACTCCGTACCAAGCCACAGGGGAAGCCTGTTGCAAAACGAAGTTTCTTTCCGTCTTCGACATCATGTTGGTGGTAGCTTGGTAGGTACTCCCTCCGTTCCTAAATACTTGTCTTTCTAGGCATTTCAACAAGTGACTACATACGGAGCAAAATGAGTGAATCTACACTCTAAAATATGTCTACATACATCCGTATATAGTAGTCATTTGAAATGTCTAAAAAGACAAATATTTAGGAACGGAGGGAGTAGGAAGGAACGATCACCAAATCAGCCTTTACGTAAAAATCTCACGTAACTTTACGTGGGTCTAGCATCGCTCCGGCACACTTGGTCCCAAGACACCAAATACTGAACATCGGGGGCACGATCAGCCGCACTCCAGAGTAACACACGATAGAGCCAGTGCATTGACGGGGCGGTAGCTTCAATGGAGCCACGACATAGGTGTGGATGGCATAGAGGATGACGTTGATGAGGACCAACCTTGCAAGATAGAGGAGGTGAGCACGACATCCCTAGAGGCGCTGATACACCTTGGCGATCATTAGATTTTGTCCTGTCGTGGGATAGTGCGGTAACCCCGAGGTATGAGTTGTGGAAGCCCTCAACAGTTCAACCGAAGTCCACCACATCCTCCTCCAGGTTGACACCGTCCACATGCATGGGCATGAGGATGCTCTTCCCAAAGTTTATGACGAGGCCTGTGGTCGCCAAGAACACGTCGAGGATGTGTCGCAGGCAAGCAAGAGCCATGGGATTGACGCTCATAATGATGAGAGTGTCGTTGGTGTATTCGTGCAGCACCAAGGGGGTCCCCCTGCATGAGCCCTCGCTGCACCTCAAACCACTTCATGAGGATCCTACTGAGGAGGGTCATCAAGTGGGAGGAGTGGAAGAGGTCCATCCAGTCACACCACAACACGGGGAACCCGGCACACCTCCATAATCGTCCCTAGGCTTCACTAGTTAATTGAGTCAAAATCCTTCGCTAACTCCAACTTGAGCACCAAGGTGAGGGTTGAGCGCTTGTGGAAGCATTTGACCATCTCCTATGCATAGATGAAGCTCTCCGATATGCTTTGATAGGCGATGAACCCGGACTAATCTTTGTCAACAATGCAGCTGATCTGCCTCTGGAGCCTGGTGGTTAATTAGCTCCTAGGCAAGATTTTGACATCAACATTCTGAAGCGTGACTAGCCGGAAAGCTTCGGGGATGGGGCACCATCGGGCTTGGGAAGAAGGTCGATGTATAGCTCATTGACCCCGTCCAAATGCCCGGTGCTAGCATGCACTTCGTCGGAAGAGGCGATGAATAACGTCCGCCACCGACTCCCAGGCTGTTTGATAGAAAGCCTCGCCCAGACCATCAGGACCAGGTGCACTAGTCCTATCTAATAGGTTGACTTCTTCCTTGAGTTCGGCTCGGCTGATGCTAAATCACCGGTTAACGAGCACTTCTTTAAAAGATCACTCCCATCTTTTCATGCAGTGCGTCACTTGTCGCAACCTGCAAGTTTTCTCTTTTTTCGTACATCCATTTATTAAAAACGTTTATCTCTTCACCCGCGCGTCCAAATCTCGAGCCGTTTTTAGTATTGAATTCTTTGCGTCGAGATCTTCAAAACTAGAACCCATGTTGACAGAGTTTAACGAACTTTTTTTTACCAAAAACCAGACAAAAAACCAAATTTTTTCCCTTTTTGAAAGAGGCACGGTTGTGCCTCTTGTGAAAGCACAACCATGCCTCTCGCGGAAGCAAAATCGTGCCTCTCGCGTAAGAGGAAAAACAGAAAACATGTTTTTTTTTTCGATTCCAGAGGCACGACCGTGCCTCTCACGTAAGAGAGAAAAAACAGAAAATATGTTTTTTTTCGTTTCCAGGAGGCACGGCCGTGGCTCTCGCGAAAGCACAACCCTGCCTCTCAAGGAAGAAAAACCATGCCTCTGGCGGAAGAAAAAAACATGTTTTTTTTCGTTTCCGAGAGGTACGGCCGTGCTTCTAGCCGAAGCACAACCGTGCCTCCCGCGGAAGCAAAACCGTGCCTCTGGCTGAAGAAAAAAAACCGTGTTTTTTTCATTTCCGAGAGGCACGGCCGTGCCTCTTGCGGAAGCACAACCGTGCCTCTCGCGGAAGCATAAACGTGTTTTTTCATTTCCGAGAGGCACAAACGTGTTTTTTCATTTTCGAGAAAAAAATGTGTTTTTTCATGCAAGCCCAAAAGTTAAGTAAGACCGGCGAAAAACCAAAAAGTCGAGAAAAAAAAGGGAAAACCCGTTTAAAAAGCCGAAAACGCGTGTCAAAAAAATTCCGGAGGTAGCATTCAGAGCGCGATATGTGACGACGGCTGAGAGCCCCAAATGATCGTTGGGAGGGTCCTGAAGGATCGCTCGCCAACTAGTTGCTCTGCAGCTGAAGGGGGGCACCAAAGCCGGCCCATCAACCCGAGATGTCTGGGCGTAAAGGGCAGCGACGATCAAATGCCTGACCGACTCACTACGCTGACCCAATAGCCTGGAGTAGACGCCATGAAATTACATTGTCATATTCACATGAATTGTTACATCAAAGGAAATTCAAAATAATATATCAAAGAGTTCGAGTAAATAAAAAACTTATTAAATGAGCATACTTAACGAGAATTCCTACAAATCAAAAGGCCACATAGAAAAAATTCATACAGATCCTCTCCTCTAAATTTATGTGAAAATCCTTCAAATCAAATGTGCCATCAAAGTGAAAACCTGTCTATACTATGTCGGCCCCACCAATATTATTGTTGATGTTATTATCTTCATCCAAAAGATGAAAAGGATAAGTAAGATTGGTGCCTTGAGGACGACGATCTTTGAAACGCATTCGGATTATTGGTCCCAATAAACAATTGCAGAGACCCACATGACCCATTTATAACGACCAAGCAAGAAAGCACATGCCTCCATACTGACCCTTTGCCATCCCATGGCCAGTGAAACGTCAGGGGCTATATATGCTGGGAGCACAGACACGCGATTTCTCAATGAGCCTGCCACTATCTCACTTGAAAGATAGCTATGTGATATTTACCTCAAAAAGAAAAATCTATCCATATGTGTATGTAGGATTGTGGGGTACTGGGAACGGGCACACACCAGCGTTGCAAGGGATCGACTCAAGCACCGTGCGATCTGGCTCGGTTCCTTCAGTTTCGGCTGAGCACAAGAAAAACACAACCTACCGCCTGCAGCATTTTGGTAGCTAGTATCGGCGGCAGACAGCTAAACTGCATACACATTCGTGTGCCACTGCATTTGACAGGTCCATCGAGCTCTACTCGCATCAAGTGCAATGTTAAGCTGCTCATAGGTATGCAGACGATGCATCAAGCCAAGCGTGCTAAAATTAGGACGACGAGTTTTTTAAAGCTCTACATACATGCATGCATGTACCCGAATGCATTGACCAGTTTTGGTAGCAATCAACTATGCGCCTCCCAGCATTCTCCTAGTATAATTGTATAAATTATTTATTCTGTGCCTATTTGTGGAATTTAAACTTTTTTCGTTTTACCCCACCTAGAATCTATTCATCGCGCCACTAGTCTCTATCTACTTTTTTTTTTCAGCTAGTTTTATTTCCTCTATTCTACCCATCCAAATTTTCTTTATTTCAACTTTGTTCTCCAGTTTTTATCCTTTTGGGGTTTGTGCCCTCGTCTCCACAATTTCTTCTTACGGTTCTTTCCTATCTTTGTTCATCAGTTTCTCACCCTACTTTTCTCAGTACTATCTTCCCCAACAAAGGGTAGAAACATGTAGTAATCCTGGACCACAAAATAGTATGGATTAGTCACACAAAATTAATAACTATTCATGGGTGCTTGTTCCTACTCTTCTTAGATTTTGACCGGATGCACGCACGTGCACTGAATTCAGATTTCAGTGCAAGCTAAAAACAGGGAATAAAACCATTCTACCATGTTCCAGACTAAAAGCTGAGAGAAGGGGGGAACTGAGTCAGTAGGATTTTTATATAGAAAAAGGAGCATGATCCCCAGCCTCTGCATCTGGAAGATGCATGCAGACAGTTTATTAATTACTAGCAAACATGCCCGTGCGTTGCAACTGGAGAAAACAACCGTCACACGCCCTTACCCACTGAGCATGGCTAAAGACCTCACCCTCACGCCGATAACATAATAAACATGACTAATACCTCATCCTCAGGACCACATCCTCCACTTTAATATAACACCAGACACATGTTCCCGCTTGTCATCTTTGCGGTCCTCGTCGTCGGTGGTCACAGTACCAGTTGTCACTAACCAAGGTTGGCCAGGTCCAACAGCTGGATTGTTGAGCCGCCTTCGTGCCCGACGAAGATCAAGAGTGTTGAACAAAGTTATTTTTTATCATTTGGCTAATATAATAGGGAAAAACACTGCACATAATGTAAATCGAGTAGTTTGTGTCAGATAGACCATGAAACATTAGTTGTACTCCTCACGCATTTTGACGGGAGTCATTGGGCCGAGTGAGACTGGTTGTACGTGAAGACGCGACAAAAAAAAGATTTGTTCCATATCGTAGTTTAATAAACTGAATAAACTGAACTAAAAAAGTGCATTAGAGTGGACATATGTCAAAAATTCCCCAAGTTTTATTAATAGGTATAGATTAAAAACATCATGTTTTAAAAAATGACTGCCTTTTCAAATTTAAAGTTCAAAAGATATTTTTTTTAAAATGTTTTCAAATTCGAAAAATAATCACAACAGTGCCTCCTAGTTTATTTATTTTTGTTAAAAAAACTCAGGTTTCAAAATAAATAAAAAGAGAAGTATTTTTCTTTTTTTACATGTTCGAGTTCAAATTTTTTGTTAACAACTTAGCAAAATTTCCGCGTTCTAAATTATATTCATTTTTTTAAAAAAATGTTCTCCTCTTAGTACCAGGCGCGACTGTGAGCTTAATTTATACTTTCACGCGGCTAATTGAACACCAAGTCTTGTCTAGTCTAGCGGTAGCTTTCTGAACGCTCTAGGGTGATTTGCTGGGATTGATTGTTTTTTTAGTCTAAACACACTTTATTTATTACTCAAAGATGTTCAAAGGGATACAAGAGATGTTTGGAGGGTTTAGCAGTCACACATGGCGCCCAAAATCCAAACCAAAAGCATGCTTAGCGAGGCTATGTGCCTCAACATTAGTTGCCCTACCCTCAAACATGAAGGTGCAACAATCAAAGTTATTCTTTGATTCCACTATCTCTCTAATAGTACTAGCATAGACACCACCTGTGCAGTTTTTTATATCATTCACAACTTCTTGACAGTCGCTTGCTATGAGGATTCTAGCAAGGCCAAGATCCATGGCAAGAGCAAGCGCTTCGCGACAAGCCAAAGCTTCCAAAGTCGCCGGATCCGAAATTCCTTCGATCTTGATGGCCGAGGCTCCCAAATAAGCTCCCGAAGAACTTCTGCATACAGCACTAAACGAACCAAAGTTACCGTCTCTAGAGACAGCCCCATCGACTCGGAATTTTGCTATCCCTTCCGACGGAGCGACCCATCTTGGCAGTACCGGTTCAACCGTTTCGGCCACCCTTGGATTCTTCTTTGTCTTGCAATCCTCCAGTTCTCGAATATATTTCAGAATGAAACTGCATGTCGAAAGAGGACTCTGAAAAATATGTTCGTGGAGTGCCTGTCGCCTCGCATACCAAATGGCCCACAGTGTTGTGACAACGATGATGAAATCATGAGAAGATAGCATATCCTGGATCGTAAACAGCCACCGCTTCGCATCTGGTCCTGTAGTGTTGTTCAAAGCCTCGACAAGATCCTGATCATGGAGAGCCCAAACACATCTTGCAACCGTGCAATGAAGCAAGGAGTTTTGCCACGAGTCTTCCGCTCCACATAAACTACAAAAAGTTGTCGTTGACATGTTTCGATGATGCATAACATCCGCTGTCGGGATCGATTGCTGGGCCAATCTCCATAGAAAAAATTTAAGTTTCGGGGGGACATCTACACTCCACATCGCGTTCCATGATAGCTTATCTCTGTCCATGTTTGAGGAGTCCGCTCGCCCCTCCAGCCAAGCCTCTCTTCTCATCTTTGTTTCCACCAACATGCGGTATGAAGATCTACCGAGAAAACACCTCGCCTTTCATGTACCCAAGACCAGAAGTCATCTACCTGCCGCGTACACAAAGGGATAGAGTATATGGCTACGGCATCCGCTGGCAGAAAAACTTCATTGATCAACGTTCGATTCCACTCGGCTCCGGGTAAAATTAAGTCGCTCACCTCTTGAGGAGGATGCGCCACCCTGCTCATGATCGGCCTCATATTCGAGGGTCTCGGCAGCCAATTGTGTTGCCAGATATTGGTGGTATGACCATCTCCAATCCGTCGGATTAATACCCCGAGTAAGGACCTCCCTACCATCAATGATAGCTCGCCAAATCTGTGACGGAGCCGCTCCCAGATCTGCTCGTAGAAAATCCCCTGTAGGGTAATACTTGGCCTTCAAGACGCGAGCACTAAGTGACCCAGGATCCATCAGGATTCGCCATGCCTGTCTAGCCAAGAGGGCGAGATTAAAAAGCTCTATATCTCGAAAACCCAAGCCTCCACAATATTTTGGTTGTGTCATTGTGCTCCACGAGACCCAGCTTGGCTTCCGTTTTCCCTTCTTACTGCCCCACCAGAACTTTCTGATCAGAGTGTTTATGTGTTCAAATAGTCCGCGGGGCAACCTAAAGCATGACATAGAATAAACTGGGATAGACTGAGCAACGGACTTTATAAGGATTTCCTTTCCTCCCACTGATAAGAGCTTTTCCATCCATCCCTTGACCTTGTTCCACACTTTGTCCTTTAGGAATTTGAAGGCTCCATTCTTACAGTTTCCCACATCAGATGGCATACCCAAATATTTATCAGAGAGAGACTCATTTGCAATATTCAAAGCATTCTTTACCTCAGCTTTTAGAGTTGCAGGACACCCCTTGCTAAAAAAGATTGAGGATTTTGCTAGATTTATCCTTTGTCCAGACACATTGCAATAGTCCTCCATCAAGACCGACAGCTCATTTGCTCCAAGAGAACTGGCTTTGACAAACAGCAGGCTATCGTCAGCAAATAACAAGTGGCTTACCGGCGGAGACGTCGGTGCAACTCGAATTCCAGTGAGGTGCGATCATTCATTTTGGGTTTTAAAGAGGCACGAAGCCTCCGCTGCTAGCAAAAACAAGTATGGAGAAATAGGGTCTCCTTGACGAATTCCTCTAGATGGTGAAAATTGCTCAAGCTTACCACCATTAAACATAACAGAGAATTTCACCGATGTTACCATCCTCATGACCGAAGCCACCCACGATGGAGCAAATCCCATCTTGGGCATGATAGCTTCTAGATAATTCCATTCGACATGGTCGTATGCCTTCATCATATCCAACTTAACATCACAAAATCTGTTTCGTTTAGCTTTGTTCCTCTTCATAAAATGTAAACATTCATAAGCAGTAATGATGTTGTCTGTGATCAGCCGCCCGGGGACAAAAGCAGACTGCTCTTCAGAGATGATATCAGGGAGTATCTTTTTCAGTCTGTTGGATAAGACCTTCGAAGCAATTTTATAAAGTACATTGCACAAACTTATCGGTCTGAATTGAGCAAGATTAGTGGGGTCCTTTACCTTTGGAATCAAAACAAGAAAGGTCTCGTTAATCACCTCAGGACTCTCCTCCCCACGAAGGATGCATAGAACAACATTGGTCACTTCGGTACCACACAGTTCCCAGTGCCTTTGGAAAAAATGCGCTGGATATCCGTCAGGCCCCGAGGCCTTAGTGGGATACATCTGAAAAATGACATTTTTCACCTCTTCACCCGTATAACGAGTCATGAGCCCCGCATTCATCGCATGCGTAACTTTGACCGGGACCGCGTTTAACATTGTATTCATACCACTGGTGCCCTCTGATCAGAACAAGTTTTTATAAAACTCGGTAGTGATTGAAGCCATCTCCGCTTGGTTGGTTGTTACTGATCCGTCCGGACGTTCAAGTGACTTTATGGTATTCTTACGGCGACGCATGCTAGCTCGCCTCTGGAAGAATTTGATGTTCTTATCCCCATCCCTAAGCCAATCCACCCGGGATTGATTCCTGGTTGTGCAGTATTTTTCCGTAGAATGGTTTTTACTCGCTTGGGCTGTTGGTGCTAATGGGCCGGCCCATTGCATCCTGTGATTTGTCTTTTTGACTGAAACGAATCGGGAGAACCAGAAAACTCTATCGTGGAAACACCTCGACGTACGAAAATTATCTTTGATCCCACCGTAAACCAAAAAACCGGAGAAACAATTTTCCTTTAATATTAGGTAAAGATTCACAAAAACCTTACAAAATAATACATCAATATATGTCTAAAACCGCCATCCTGGCAACATCTGTTGCTACTCCTATCAATTGATGCAGGGGTGTAGAAAATGTGAGCCGTATACCAAACTTCTCACCTAGCCTAACATCTAAAGGCGGAGGCCCCGACCAAGACACATACTAGGTTTGGGGCATAAATCGGTCCGACGCACTCGTAGGTCGTCACCGCAGTCTTTCATCAATCCATCTTCAAAGCAGGTACTAACGCATCGACCTTGCCAGGCATGTCGTCGATGCTTCACGGCGCTAGATAGCACCTCTTCCCTACGCGCGTTCATGATCATGCATCCGTCGCTGAGACTTTGCTGCGCCTCACCGCCGAGACTCCACGACGTCCATGTGTCACAGGGAACACCGCTCCACCGCAAACGTCGTCCACTGGTCCCTCGAGCCTATGCACACCTCCAAGAATGACGCCCTCGAGAGGGGTACAACACATGAGCGCCGTCGTCATCCGATTAACCGATATAGGGTTTCCCCGGAGGTAGCAATAGGGGTCTAGAGATTCTCCACGGCGATGCCTCCAAGAAGGGGGCGACGCAGAAAAACGCCGCCATTGCCGACCTTGGCAACGTGCCAAGAGTAGGGTTTTCACCCGAATCTGCTCGAGGACCCTCCATCCAGCATTGTGTGCACGGGACCGCCACCGACCAATGACGCCGTGCATGGAATAGGCCGCACCAGCCAGATCAGATCTGACAGGATACAGGCCCACCATGCCGCAGCCGCACTTTCGAGGTCAAATCTGATCTGACCCACCACCGCCACAGGCACGCAGTCAGCGTACAACAGGCCGCCCTCAATGCGTCATCGTCCTGACGAGGACGCCGCTGCTGCTGTGCCGCCGATCCCCGTGCCCGCCCGACTCCGCCGCCTGGCGAGACCGCCCCGCACCGGCCCTCCCGAGGTGCGAAGAATAGGGCCCCGCCACCGGCCATTGCGAGGGTCTTTGCCCAGGTGGCACGGGCGGGGGAAGGTGGTGAGGAGGCGAGGGGAAGGAGATGGGCGCCGCCTCCTGAGTCACCCATGGGACGGTGACGCGGGGGTGTTGTTGGAGTTAGTAGCAAATACATACAGCTGCAAGAAAATGGTTTTGATTGCTGACTGCATCTCTGAAAATGAATTACTCTTGCTTTTGGAAGTTTAGAGCCTCTGCCTCAGCAAAGCAAACCTGCTTAAACCCAGGAGTTGTAAAAGGTTGCTGATGGGAAATCGTGCATGTAGACTAGAAGGCGTTGGTGGCCACGATGTGCATAGCATATCACCACCTAGAGAAGAAAATCCAGAGAGATCCTGTAGAATGCCCCGGCTCCGACCAATCAGAATCAGGGAACAAAAATCTTACATGCTCCACGCGAGGTCGAGGCTTGCCAACCTCCGTCCGTTACCACGGGAGTCAGAGGACTATGACGTACAACCACGTTGTCCGCTCCATAGGACAACACGGCAAAGAAAAACCTTCATGAAAAAATGGCAGGCCCAAATAATTAGATCCGGGGACACACCATCACTAGTAGAAAAAGGCCCATTTTGTTTGGTGCATTCGGCAAAGGCCACACACACACACCGCGATGTCTCTCCACCCCCAACCCACGCCACCCCCACCCCACCCCCACCCCACCCCACCTACCCCCATGTCTCGTCCTCACTAGACTCCCCGGTGATGCCACCCGCCTTGGCCGTCGGGCAGGTTTCGCCGGTGACACCATGCCCCTCGCGGCCTACGTTCCTCGGAGGGACTCGGGGCCTGACCGAGTTCCTTCACCCCGGGCGGCAGGTGCGTTTCTCTGCGGCAGGGGTTGGGATTGGGGCTACGCTTGAAGAGGCGGAGGGCGGCAGACGGGGAGCGTCGGCGGTGGGCAGCCGACTGGATGAGTGCAGCGGGAGCCCGAGATGTGGCGTCGGATGCGGAGATCCAAGCGCTGGTGTTCACAAGAAACCAGGCAGAGAGAAATCTGCGCGATGCCAAAAGGACTCTGGCTCTACGACCAATGTCGAGGACCGATGCGAATGAGCGGGAGAGGATTTTGGCCATGGCACCTGTGCTGACGGTGGATCTGATTTTGATGTGGGCGGAGAGGGAGGCATATTGAACCTCAAGAGCGCAGAGAGCAAAGTGGAGGCTGTTCAGAAGGGATTGAGAGATGATCAGACTGGGGAAAGAGGAATTCGAGTCCTGGACCCCAACAGGACGAAGGATTCAGGGGGGTCGTCACCATTGCTAGTGCTTGGGGAACATGGAGGCTTCAGTTTTGAACTGCGCACAGAGAGGAGTTTTCAGGAGGGATTCGGGCCCTGGTGACTTACAAGTGGCCCCCGCTGTCAGTGAGTGGGAGGAGGTGGATGCCACCTACTTTGGACAGCTGGGGGGAGCAGTTATCAACACCCTCCCCCCCCCCCCACAACCCGTGTTGCGTGACGCCCGTGTGAAAAAGGCAAACCCTAGAGAAGGGGGAGCCATAGTCTAGATCTGTAGGGATCTGTGGGTGGAGAAGAGATTTGGTGTTGATGATTGTTTTCCTGCGGCTGCAAGAGATTTGAGGTACTGAGATCCGATCGTTTTCAGCTGCTCCATCTCAGATTCCAGAGGGGTGAGATTGGCTAGAGATCTGCGGGAGAGGAAGAAGGAGATGGCCGACAATGCAAGAGGTCGAGGCAGGGGGAGAGGTGTGGGAAGACCTCTACCTCTGCAGCAGATGCATGATGCGTCGGATCAGGGGGGATGGGGCCTTTTGGATACCCGCCGCCTTTCTTCGGCTATCCAGGGGCTCCCCCTCCATGGATGTTTGCAGGTGGCTTCCCTCCTTATCCTCCACAGGGGATGTTTCCTCAACAGGGTCAGTGGGGATCTGGAGGGGGGCAGCAAATAGAGGGGCAAATGCATCAACAGAAGCCTCAAGGCCAGAATCAGGTTCAGGGAAAAGAGGGGAAGCACAAGAAAGGGCAAAACAAAGAGACTACAAGTCCTGGGACAGCGGATAGAGGTGATCAAGGGGGTCATGCTGTGGAATTTACTAAATATGCTCAGGTCACTTTCTATAACTGTGGGGATCCTGGACATCATCGAGCTATATGTGAAAAACCCAAAGTGTGTTTCATTTGCAAATCTACAACACACCGGGTTGATGGATGTCCTGTCAAGAAGAGACCTCACCAGGTGGCAAAGTACATTGGGAGTGCGGCTCCAGGTTTGGGTTTTTATCACCTGGAGGCGGCTGACATGGGTGTGAATTCCATTGGTGTTCTGAAGAACTGTTGTGTGGTCTATGTTGAGGAGGGTGAGATTAGTAAGGAGGATCTGGCTCAAGAATTCTCATCTATATACAAGACCAATTGGCCCTAGCAAATTAGGGCCTTGGATGAGCGGTCATACCTGGTGAAGTTTCCACCACACATTTCAGTGGAGCAAGTAGCTGGATATCCATGCTTTGGACTTACAAAAAAGGAAGTGGTAGTTAATGTGGAGGTCTGGAAAGAAGACCTAGGAGATATGGAAGAAGACCTAGATGGTGTGCATGGTCTATGGTAGACCAATGCACATCCTCCTTTGGGCTACTTCTTGACATGGACTGGCAAGGAATGTTCCAGAACATGTTTGAATTTGTTAGGGTGAAAATCCATAGTAGGGATCCCTCTAAAATCCCTACAGAAAGAATGTTTGAAATGGAAGGCAGAACCTTTAAAGTGAAGTTTGCTGTGGAGGTCCCTGTGGGGGATAGATCAAACAAAGGGCAGAGCTCTGAGACAAGGAAGGATGGAGATGATGATGCTAGTGAATAGGACAGCATGGAAACTGATAAAAGAGAGAATCTGGGAGGTGGGGCTCCTAAATCTGGAGGCAAGCAAACTAATGCTGACACCCATCCTGCAAAAACTGCTAGTAAAGGGAGTGGAAATCAGAAAATGGTGGTGATGCAGGAGGGTGGTACAGGAGAGAATTCTGGACTGGAGGCCACAGGGAATGAAGATTTGTGTGACTCTGGACTGGACTGTGGGGTAATACTGACTGAAGAAGAACATGAGAAAGAAGTTACTACCTTCATATTTGCTGAGTTGCAGATGTCAGTGGAAGAGATAGAGTCTGGAGGGCTAAACTTTGAAATGATGGGGGGAAAGAACATTGATACTGGCATTGATCAGGAGATAGAGGTTTTGTATGCCGAGGGCTTCATGCTGGAAGTGAATGAACAGGGTGCATGGCAGCAGAATCAGAGTGTTGAAGCAGATAATGAGGACAGGATGATCATGGAGGACACTGAGATACAACATGAGTCAGAATGCATACTGTCGGATGATATTATGCCTGACTTTGGTAGTCTGGTGGCATCTAAGGAGAATTTCAAACCGCAGGGTGCTGGAGAGAAAGGGAAAATAGGAAGAAAAACAGAAGGCCTAGGGCCTAGTACAAGCAGCAAGGAAAAGTGCTAGGGTGGATAGTTCATAGAATATTGTGGAGAAAGCTAAGCTATTCAAGATGAAAAAGAATCTGGAACTACCCAAAACTATGAAAGGTATAGCTTCAACCAATCCTTTTAATGTGATTCATGTAGATGAGATTTTAGATATGACTGACTCTGTGGGAGTCCAAATTAATGAAAATTTGAATGATATAGAACATGGTGTTAGTAGTAGTAAAGGGTTTCCTGTTAATAGTACGCTAGAAGTTGGTAGCTCCTGTAGAACTGAACGGGAAGATGAGATGGGGGTTGGTCCCCTGTTATTTTGAATAGATGGGGCAAGCACCCTAGTAAGCGTTTCCAATGAAATACATTTTCTGGAACATCAGGGGCATTTTGGCCCCTGGAAGAAAGAAATGTGTTGAGGATTTAATTTGGCCTCTGAAACCTGGTATTGTTGGTTTTCAGGAAACTAAGCAACATGATTTCTCTAGGAATTATCTCAAAAATTTAATGGGTAATAGGAACTTTAGTTGGAATCATCTCCCTTCTACTGGATCTGCTGGAGGCATTCTAGTAGGTGTGGATGTTGATTGTTTTGAAGTGGTTAGCTGGGAGATTAAATCGTTTTCTGTTAGTGTGGTGGTGAAAGATAAAGTTACTAATCTAGTTTCTAGAATTACTACTGTCTATGGTCCCACTTATGATGATAATAAACAGGATTTCCTCTCGGAGCTTCACTCCCTTTTTTAAATTGGGATGGCCCTGCTATTGTGGGAGGGGATTTTAACCTGGTGAGATTCCAGGGGGACAAAAGTAATGGTAATGTAGATTTTAGGTGGGTAGATAGGTTTAATACTTGGATAGACATGTGGTCTCTGTTGGAGATTGATATGTCTGGCAGGAATTATACTTGGGGCAATAATCAGGAAAACATGATTATGTCTAAGATTGATAGGATCTTCTGTACCACGGAATTTGATGCCTCCTTCCCTATGGCTAGCTCCAGAGTGTTACCTAGGGTTGGTAGTGATCATACTCCAGTAGTTTGGGAGTCTGGGGTGGAGCAGAGGAGTAGAAAAAGTAGTTTTAAGTTTGAAAAGTAGTGGTTTACAAGACCTGATTTTAAAGCTCTGGTTCACAAAGCTTGGGCTAGTAGATGTAACTCTTGTAACCCTGTTGATGTGTGGCAACATAAGGTGAGAACTTTTAGGAGATTGGCTAGTGGTTGGAGTAGAAATATAGAAGCCTTGCTTAGAAAAAATAAGAAAGATCTTATGTCTGAGTATGATTTCTTGGATGTCAAAGCGGAGACTGGAGAGTTTTCTGCAGATGAACACAATAGGATGAATGACATCCTTAAAGAACTCAATGAGTTGTGGCTTGTTGAAGAGATTAAAGCGAGCAACATTCCAGGGATAGAGATATAGTAGAAGGAGATAGGTACACTACTTATTTTCAAGAAGTGGCTAATCAAAGGAGGAGGAAGAAGTTGATCCATGTGTTAGATGGGGATGATGGCCCAGTTACGGATAATGAGGAGATGAGTAAGATTGCTGTGAATTATTATAAAGACCTATTCAAATGGGAACCTAGACCCAATATTAGGTTGAAAGCTGACTTTTTCACTGAAGGTGAAAAGGTTACTGTAGAGGAAAATGCTAGACTAGAGGCTAGATTTACTGAAGAGGAAATTAGAATTGCTCTGATTAGTTCCTACTCTGATGGAGCACCTAGACCTGATGGTATACCATTTATGTTTTATCAGGAATTCTGGGATGTTATTAAAGTTGACTTGGTCAAGATGTTTGATGCCTGGTTTGATGGAAACTTAGATATATTTAGGCTTAACTTTTCTATGATTACCTTGATTCCTAAGGAAAATGAGACTAGGACTATGAATAAGTTTAGGCCTATTAGTTTACTAAATTGCTCCTTTAAGATTTTCACTAAGGTGTTGACTAATAGGTTGGCTCTCATAATTGGAAGACTGGTCTCTGAAGCTCAGTCTGCCTTTATGAGGGGCAGATTCATTCTAGAGAGTGTGGTTATAGCTCATGAGATAGTGCATGATGTACACTCTACTGGTAGGAAGGCTTGGTGTTTAAGATTGATTATGAAAAAGCTTACGATAAAGTGAACTTACATTTCCTGTATGAAATCCTAGCTCTTAGGGGTTTTGGGCCAAGGTGGCTGGGCTGGATTATAAGTTTGACTGAAAATGGCTCTATGGGAGTCAAGTTAAATGGATAAGAGAGTGACTTTTTCCTCACTGGAAAAGGCCTATGGCAGGGGGATCCAGTATCCCCTCTTCTCTTTAATTTGGTCGTAGATTTGTTCTTTAGGATGCTAGTGAAAGGAACACAGGCTGGATTGGTAAAGGGTTTATGCCTTGAACTTGTTAGGGGGGGTGTCATGTGCTTGCAGTACGCGGATGATACTCTATTGTTTTTATAAAATGATAAGAGAGTAGAGCTTAATTTGAAGTGGATTTTAACCTACTTTGAGCAGGTTTCTGGGATGAGAATCAACTACCATAAGAGTGCCTTAGTCCTAATTAACATGGAGAGCTCAGAGATGGAGAGCTTTATCCAAATCTTTCAGTGTATTGTAGGAGAATTTCCAATTAAATATCTGGGTATTCCTCTTCATTATAATAGACTGAGTAGAGAAGATATGCAATATTTGATAGGTAAGATCCTAGCTAGGATTGCAGGGTGGAGAGGGAAGTTGCTGTCATATTTAGGGAAGATCACTCTGATTAAAGCATGCCTAGCTAGTATTACCTTATACCTGTTATCCTTTTTTAAGTTTCCTAAATGGGCTCTTAAACTGATTAATTCTCATATGGAGAACTGCCTCTAGAGTGATAGTGAAGGGGCTCATAAGATTCATCTAGCTAATTGGGGGTCTATTTTTATGAAGAAAGAATATGGGGGCATGGGGGTCCTGAATCTGCAAGACATGAACTTGTGCCTGATTGGTGCATGGGTAAAGAGATATATTGCAGGAGAGGGGTCCTTGCGGAAAAAAGTAGTAGATAGTAAATACAATACTAGAAATCCCAATATCTTATGTTGCCAAGATAATCATCCATAACAATTCTGGAAAAGCTTTTTGTGGGCTTTACAGGCTGTGAAGTTTGGTTATAAATGGAAGATAGGGAATGGGAGATCAGTTAGGTTCTGGGAGGACATTTGGCATGGAAATGCTCCTCTGGCTACCCAGTTTTGGGATCTATATTTCTTGGTTCAGGAAAAAAACAAAAATCTTGCCAATCTGTGGGATGGTGTTGAGCTTAAGTGTACTTTTAGAAGGACTTTTTCTGATGATCTAATGGAGCAATGATTAGATTTGTGTAGTATAGTTGAGACGATTCATTTAGACGGGGAGGAGGATAACCTTATCTGGCAATATGAGGTCGAACGGGGTTTATTCTTCCAAGTCGCTCTATGCTATTGTCAATTTTAGAGGGGTGCAACCAGTATTCCTTCCTGCTGTTTGGAATATCAAGGTGCCCCCAAAAATTCAGGGGTTCTTGTGGTTGTTTTCACAGAACAAGATCATGACTTGTGATAATCTAAGAAGGAGAGGGATGGCGAAACCTTTAGAGTGCATGCACTATAAAGAGATAGAGACAGTTTATCATTTATTCCTCGAGTGTGTGGTAGCTAGGAATGTCTAGAATATTGTTGAGAAGATATTCCAGGTAGATGTGATAGATTTTGAGTCGATTGCTAGATGCTGGTTATGTAACAAGAAGAATCTTCGCTTTAACTTCGTTTCTTCCGCAATCCTGTGGGGGTTGCGGAATGCTAGAAATGCTATTGTGTTTAATAGATGCTCATGGATATCTATGAAACAGGTCCTGGAACCAATCTTTGGGTACCTGAGAACCTGGACCAAGATATCCAAGGATCTGCCAGGGGGTCTGTTGGACAAATTTCAGAAAGAACTGTGGGAGATTTTAAAAGTCCCGTTTGCGCTGGAACTAGGCTGAGTCGGGAGATGCACAGTGTTGGATGCGGATCGTGGAGGGCAGCTGTGAGTGAAGCTGAACATGGGGGCATGACGTCGCTGGAATACCAGAAGATGCATCCGGAGGAAGCTGATGCTATTCATGTTGTCTTCTCTGGGTTCTGATGTATTCCCCTGTCCAATTTGTCACTGTCATGCCCGAGATGTGGTTGGTTTGGTATGTGTCAAGGAGTCTGGCGTAGTAGTTTGGTTTATGTGCTTTTACTTTGGGTCGGTGTGAGTTTGATTTCTGGCATGTGATGTGTAGAAGACCTGTGTTTGGCTTCGCTTTCTTAATGAAAATGGAGTCGGGGGGAGCCCCTTATCATCGAAAAAAAGGCTCATTTGTCCTGGTTCGGCAACCGGACTAAAGGGTCGGTACTAAAGCCCAACACCTTTAGTCTCGGTTCTTACACCAACCGGGACAGATGGGCCTCCACGTGGCCGCTGCGGCTTGCCCAGGCAGGGGGCCTTTTGTCCCAGTTGGTAGCACCAACCGGGACCAATAAGCTTCCACGCGTCAGCAGATCAGGGGCTAGGGTTTTTGTTTTTTTTCTGAAGGGGGGATGGGGTGGGGGTTTGGGGGTTTTGTAGGGTTAATTTAGGGGTTTCATATATTGTGTTAGCTAACTAATAGAGAGAAGTGTACTCTCTTATCTCCGTGCTTGGTCGACGCTACGTACTATACGTATAGAGAGGACTCGACACGCTAGCTAGTAAGCAAATGAAGGAAACAATTAAGTACAGAAGATCGTCATGAACATATACAGAGAGAAGTGATCGACCTCTCCTTCTCCGAGAGATTGGTCGAACAACAAGTTTTCATATATCTATCCGACGCTATTGGCTATATATATATATATATATATATATATATATATATATATATATATATATATATACACAATGTAAGATCTCTTACAATCCCCTAGCATCTGAACTTTCACATGGTATTCTCCGGCTTTATTAATGACGTGGTCAAGAAAGAATTTCGCTAATTCCTCTTAAATTGCTTTCATGCGATCTTGTGGTAGGAGTTCATCCTGCATCTGCCACATCTAATTTGAAGAAGGGGGTCAATACATATATATGAATGAAACTCAACACAAATGATGGTAATAGAATGAAATTGTGAATATTATTGCTTACGCACATCAAATTGTCTTTTAGAGTAGCCCTGGGTTTTTTTGCAAGTCGCGTTGTAGATGAACTCGCAAACGTAGTATCCATAGTAATCATTCCCAGGTTCCTGCCACAAGCACTTTACGAGAAATAGAGGTCAATCAAACTGATAAGGAAGCATTATAAATGGTATTGATGAAAGTAGCTAGAATCAATGGGATCGAGATGCGCGGAACTAGCTAGCTAGTACTACTTACTTTCGGGTATGTCCATCGCAGCTCCCCCTGCAGTCCTGGAGCTTGTGCGGTGAATACTTTTCAATCCCTGCGAGACAAAGAAAATAATTACTTGATATCAGGAAATGAACAAAGTTTCCGATATGGTGCGATAATGATCGATTGAACTTACTTGTCGAGCATTTTAGTCATGTCCACATAGTCCTCAGGAGATTTTCGTCTCGAGTCTAAGACGGTTACTAGTCCCTTCTCGAGCTTAATCTCTAGGAGAATATAGTGGAACTTGCGCGCGCATGCATAAATCATCAATTACATTACAATAACCTCGAGTAATAAGGGAAACCGAATATGCACAAGACAGTAACACTCACTTGAACTTGTAAGGAAAGAGTATTTTATCTTTGTTTTTATTTTGAAGCAACGATTGTAGCAAGTTGGCCTTGGTGTCTTTGGCATGAAATTTAACCATATATTCATCTATGAGATTTGTGTTAATGAACCCAATATCATAGATTTCTGCTTTTCTGCATTCGACGATCTTCAATCTGCATAATATAGTGAGGATAATTATATATACATGCAATGAAAGAGCTGAGCTATATATAGAGAGACTTAATAACATAATTAGTACTTACAGACATTAGCAAGTGACCATTAATTTATCGAGGGCCTTTTGATTGAACCACTGGAAGAACTCCTCAGATGGAACAGACAACGGTTCAATTCCAACGAGGTCGTGCTCCTCTTTAACTCTCAGTGTCAAAGTATCCTTCCCCCCAGACTCTCTGCAGGTTTTCATGTACCAATCATGGAATCTTCGCATCATCGTTGTCAGAGGACTTCCATCTTTGACGAGAGGCTTCCCGTACAGGTATTTGTGTTCGTCCACCTCCATTGTATCATAATGTGCATCATCGGGCAGGTAATCTCCAAGATTGGTACCGGGCAAAATCACCGGATGATTAGCGACGATATCGCTAGACACCTTGAGTGGGGGGGCACGATTGGTTCACTTGTTCGCTGAGTTGGGCAAAAAATTTCCCAGCTCGTCGTTCTGCTAACCTTCGATCACTGATAGTACTTCCCGACCGCTCCGCTTCAATATATGACCTTTCAATAATGCCCTCATAGTTAGTTTTCAGCGGAGACCGTGGTGGTTTCTTGAGGACATCGATAGTGCGCTCTGCTTACACCGGATCTATCTTCTCCTCCAGAGGTGGATGTTTCTTAGCTCTTTGCGTTTCAAAGAACTCCCTGATACGTCTCCATCATATCTACTTTTCCAAACACTTTTGACCTTGTTTTGGACTCTAACTTGCATGATTTGAATGGAACTAACCCGTCCTGACGCTGTTTTCAGCAGAATTGCCATGGTATTATTTTTGTGTAGAAATAGAAGTTCTCGGAATGACCTGAAACTCCACGGAGAATATTTTTGGAATATATAAAAAATACTGGCGAAATATTCAACGTCAGGGGTCCCACACCCTGTCCACGAGGGTGGGGGCGTGCCCCCTGTCTCGTGGGCCCCCTGATGCTCCACTGACCTCAACTCCAACTCTATATATTGACGTTCGGGGAGAAAAAATCAAAGAGAAGGATTCATCGCATTTTACGATATGAAGCCGCCGCCAAGCCCTAATCTCTCTCGGGAGGGCTGATCTGGAGTCCGTTCGGGGCTCCAGAGAGGGGAATCCATCGGCATCGTCATCATCAACCTTCCTCCATCACCAATTTCATGATGCTCACCGCCGTGCGTAAGTAATTCCATCGTAGGCTTGCTGGACGGTGATGGGTTGGATGATATTTATCATGTAATCGAATTAATTTTGTTAGGGTTTGATCCCTAATATCCATTATGTTCTGAGATTGATGTTGCTATGACTTTGCTATCCTTAATGCTTGTCACTAGGGCCTGAGGCCATGATTTTGGATCTGAACCTATTATGTTTCCATGAATATATGTGAGTTCTTGATCCTATTTTCCGAGTCAATAGTCACCTACTATGTGTTATGATCCGGTAACCCCGAAGTGACAATAATCGGGACCACTCCCGGTGATGACTATAGTTTGAGGAGTTCATGTATTCACTAAGTGTTAATGCTTTGTTCCGGTACTCTATTAAAAGGAGGCCTTAATATCCCTTAGTTTACAATAGGACCCCGCTGCCATGGGAGGGTAGGACAAAAGATGTCATGCAAGTTCTTTTCCATAAGCACGTATGACTATATTCGGAATACATGCCTACATTACATTGATGAATTGGAGCTAGTTCTGTGTCACCCTATGTTATAATTGTTGCATGAGGAATCGCATTCGACATAATTATCCATCACCGATCCAATGCCTACGAGCTTTTCAGATATTGATCTTTGCTTAGTTACTTTTCCGTTCCTACTGTTACAATCACTAGAAAACCAATACTATTACTTTTGCCATTGTTACCTTTACTTCCATATTGCTTTGCTACTAAATACTTTGTTGCGGATATTAAGTCTTTCAGGTGCGGTTGAATTGACAACTTAACTGTTAATACTTGAGAATATTCTTTGGCTCCCCTTGTGTCGAATCAATAAATTTGGGTTGAATACTCTACCCACGAAAAATGTTGCAATCCCCTATACTTGTGGGTTATGCGTGCATGCGTGGTATCCCTTGTTTGTCTGTCCTGAAAGGTTACTGCGAGCGGGCCAATCGTTGATGGTTACAAACAGCAATGCGTGCAGGTTAAATTCCTCCTGTTTGTGCTCATCCCACACACGTACACCGTTTCCATTCCATACCTATAAAAGTTCTTCAACTAATGGCCTTAGGTGCACATCAATGTCGTTGCTGGGTTGCTTAGGGCGTTGAATGAGAACTAGCATCATAATGAACTTCCGCTTCATGCACATCCAAGGAGGAAGGTTATACATACATAGAGTCAAGGACCAGGTGCTGTGATTGCTGCTCTGCTCCCCGTAAGGATTAAGCCATCCAAGCTTAAACCAAACCATACGTTCCTTGGGTCGCCTGCAAAGTTGGCCCAGTACTTTCTCTCGATTTTTCTCCACTGCGACCCGTCAGCGGGTGCTCTCAACTTCCTGTCCTCCTTGTTGTCTTTGCTGCAGCCAGAATCGTTGTTGCTTTTGCTACAGCCAAAATCGTTGTTGCTTTTTCTACAGCCAGAATCGCTGCTGCTTTGGCTGTAGCCAGTGTCTCTGCTGCTGCTCCCATTGCCTGTCCAAATGCAACAATGACCGTTAACAATCGACGGGAGACAAAGGCAAATGTAGAGGAATAAGTAGACGGTAAAGAACGTACTGGCATCATCGTCGTCAGCGTAGCGCATGCGACACATAGTCGTGTTGTACACCTTCATGATGAGCATGGTGGCGTCGTCGTCGTACCTGAAGAGAAGGAAGTACCCCTGCCGTAGGTCGTAGACATGGTAGAACTTCTCCCAGCCACGACACTGGTACATGTGGCCCTCCTTGATCACCAACTCCACGTCCAATAGCCTGTGAAAACCGCTGTCGGCCTGTCGCAACTTCTCATTATTTGGCGAATCTTCACCCAACATGTTCATAAAAGTGTCAGGCAGCCTCTGTAGTTTGGTACAATGAGTGGTGTAGCAAACAATAGAGTTATCATAATGAGATGGGTGAAGGGCAGATCTCTCCTTTTATATACCTGCCTCGTGGATGATACTGAAGTCCCAAGTATGATACTGAAGAACTCGAAAGCATCCAACTCGTACTCCGGTATGGCAGACCGGAGTCTGCGGTGGTGGCTTCCCCCCATCTCTGATAAGCAGCAGAAGAGACCAATTAGTACCCTTACAACATTATCATACACCATTATAACATAAGAAATTTTGAGCAGAAGATAATCAACTACACCAAGTTATCATTTCTCATTCAAAAAACAATGCACTTGTCGACATATGATGGCTCTAGTTGAGTTTATTAGTAGCACTAGTCGTCAAAAATGTTGACTTTAGTTGAATTTCATATAATAACTATTTTAACTTCTTTGGGTCAACAAACTAGGCAACTAGCTAGCAGTATAAAAACATTCAACTAAAGAAAAGAAAGAAACTGCAAAACGTGGAGGAACCCTAAATAAGAAAGTATAAAAACGTGTCTTTTTATTCTTCTTCCCCTTTTCTTCTTTTTTCCTCTTTTTCCTTTTCTTCTTCTTCCTCTTCTTCCTTTTCTTCTTCTTCTTCTTCTTCTTCTTCTTCTTCTTCTTCTTCTTCTTCTTCTTCTTCTTCTTCTTCTTCTTCTTCTTCTTCTTCTTCTTCTTCTTCTTCTTCTTCTTCTTCTTCTTCTTCTTCTTCTTCTTCTTCTTCTTCTTCTTCTTCTTCTTCTTCTTCTTCTTCTTCTTCTTCTTCTTCTTCTTCTTCTTCTTCTTCTTCTTCTTCTTCTTCTTCTTCTTCTTCTTCTTCTTCTTCTTCTTCTTCTTCTTATTCTTATTCTTTTTCTCCTCCTCATCTTCTTCTTCCTTTATCTTTCCCTCTGCTTTGCTCCTCCTCCTTGAACTCAGAGACTCCTCCTTGGACCAACCCATCTCCCACCCTACCACCACATGTTAAAGAAAGAGAGGTGAGTTGTTTGTTTGCATTTACCCTCGCCTTTGCAGCCAACAAGGCAGTAGGTACATTTTCTAGGCTCCATACTGAAAGGCAATTGAGCTGTCAAAGAGGCCCCAACTCTTCCTTACTACACCAGTCACCATCAATATAGGCTGGAAACCCACATAGTACCCTCAAATTTGTAAGAGCCCGGTTAATATTAGTGACCTAAGCAATTTTGAGGCTTTCGGTTAATATTAGCGACCTAAGAAATTTCTGCTCTCTACTCAAATACATCTGATCCCACTCCTTTGGTTTCTATAGACAATCTAAGATTAGTGTGGCAGAGCGGAGTCTACAGTGGTGGGGGAGGTTTTCCTTTCGTTCTTCTCTTCTTCTTCTTCTTCTTCTTCTTCTTCTTCTTCTTCTTCTTCTTCTTCTTCTTCTTCTTCTTCTTCTTCTTCTTCTTCTTCTTCTTCTTCTTTCTTCTTCTCCCTCCTCTTCCTCCCTCCTCCTCCTCCTTCTACTCTTCTTCTTCTAAACTAAAACTAAAACTAATCTAAAATAAAACTAAAATAAAATAAACTAAAACTAAAACTAAACTGAAAATAAA
>LT934116.1:764956165-764971697 GCA_900231445.1 Triticum turgidum subsp. durum
GAGGGAGACGGGGACGGCGACAAGACGGACGGCGGGGACGGCGATGACGACAGGCGGCGGGGGCGCGCGACGACGACGACGGGGACGACGACGACGGGCGGCGGGGGCGGCGAGGGCGGCGGGGAGGCCGACAATGTGCGGCGGGGGCGGCGATCGAGGGCCGCGGGGGCGACGGCACGGCGGCGCGGCGGCGTCGGCGTCGGCTAGATCGATGTCTCGCGCGAGAAGTGAAACGAAGTGGCGACGATAACTGATTTTTTGTAAGTGTAGTATATATAGGGGAGCCTTTAGTACCGGTTGGAGCCTCCAACCGGTACTAAAGGCCAATTTTGGCCAGCCCAAGCGGCGGGAGACGAGGGCCTTTAGTACCGGTTTGTGGCCCCAACCGGTATTAAATGCAACATATTAGTACCGGTTGGAGCCACCAACCGGTACTAATGGTCGTGCGCTCCCACCCGCAGTGCGCTATTTTTAGTCCCACCTCGTCGAGCTAAGGGCAGCCCTACTGGTTTATAAACCCAGCCGCGGCTGCCTTTTCGAACTCCTCTATATAGCAGGCTTCTGAGCCTAACTAGGGCGCGCTGCCCTGTGAGCTTGCTGGCCCTTCTGGGCCTGAATTTGCACACCCTAGGTCTGCCAGGCCCACCGGGCAGTGCCCCAACATTTTTTATATAATTTTTTTCTTTTCTGCATTATTTATTTTCTTCTATTTATTTTTGACTAATTTTTTATATAGTTTATTCTTTTCTGCTTTATTATTTTTCTTCTATTTATTTCTGAGTAGTTTTATTGCTGTATTTAGTTTCTTTGTGAATATTTTTGCTTTATATAATTTTTTCTTTTCTGCATTATTTATTTTCTTCTATTTATTTTTGAGTAATTTGTTTACATAGTTTTTTCTTTTCTGCTTTATTTTGTTTCTTCTATTTATTTCTGAGTAGTTTTTTTTGCTGTATTTAGTTTCTTTGTGAATATTTTTGCTTTATATAGTTTTTTCTTTTCTGCATTATTTATTTTCTGCTATTTATTTTTTAGTAATTTTTTATATAGTTTTTTCTTTTCTGCTTTTTCAAAGTTCATTTTGCTGTGATTTACTGTTTCACGGTCATTTAGCTCTCTAAACAAATTGGTAAATGACTGAAAAACAGAAGTGCCCGTGTAACTGATGAGTTCTCGTCCGAAACCCTGATACTCCGAAAGAGAATGTCCAGTTTGTACACGAAGTTCATCCCGTTTTTGCCGTGAACCTCTCCACTCTTTCGCACATGCTATGCGGGTGAAATGATGATACCTTCAACATTTTCAGAGTTTGTTTTGTAGTGATTTTCATTTTCACGGTCATTTAGCTCTGATATAAACAAATCGGTGACTGAATAACAGCAAATGATGTCAGAACGTGTTGGAAATTGATGACGTCGCTTCGAATGCTGCATAATGCCGGCTCAAAAAAAGTCTGGAGTTCAAGTAAGTTAAAAAAATGAAGTGTCCGTGTAACTGATGAGTTCTCGTCCGAAACCGGTGAAGACTCATATTGACTCCACAAATTATACACATAGAGTTCAATAAAGACCAAATGCTTGTGATAGTTTGAGAAGAAACATATTTAAATTGTGTATCTGAACACAGAAAAAATACATTGATCAGTACCGCCTTTCTGCCAAAACGCGCTACTGCTACAGAGAAGTACATATAAAAAATACATTGATCATCAATGATCTTTTTGTATAGAATCTAAATTGTCAATAGGAATCTACCACCGATTTAAGAACCGGTGAAGACTCCTATTGCAGCCACAGATCCTACACATGGAGTTCAAAGAAGACCAAATGCTTGTGATAGTTTGAGCAGTAACATATTTAAGGTGGTCAAATTCTTGTTATGGGAGCGAGGTGGGACTAAAAATAGCCCTGCCACAACCTCTTTAGTACCGGTTCGTATCACGAACCGGTACTAAAGGTGCTGGCCGGGCACCAGCATCTTTAGTACCGGTTCGCGGCACGAACCGGTACTAAAGATTCGCAACGAACCGGTACTAAAGATCTCCTCCCGCCTAGTCATTTGAACCGGCACTAATGGACACATTAGTGCCGGCTCATATACAAACCTGTACTAATGTTTCTCAGATTTGACCCTTTTTCTACAAGTGCTACCACCACCAGCCCAAAGCCCTAGGTTCCCCACCCTCACTGTAGTGATAGATGGAGGGAGAGGGGGACCTCAAATGAGCCAGGGAGTAGGGTAGATCATCCTCTGCTGCCACCACCGCGGCCTAAGTCAGGGAGAGAGAGCGGAAAGAACAACCCGCCCCTTGACGGTACATAAATCCACTCAAGGCTAGAGATTTTCTCATGAAGACTTGAAGAAGTATATATCCAAACCACAAGAACATACAACCAGGAACAAAGTAAAGAATATTAGTAAAATCAGTCAAAATACAGTAGTATTATGTTTGCAAATTAATCCTTGCCAGCGATCTTGTAACGACCTTGATTTGTTGGATTAAAAAATGCAGGAATACGGAAAACCGCAGAAATGCATTGTCACATTCACATGAATCCAATGGGATTGACCTTTTGTCAAAGATTGTTCGATTACACCAAAATAAATAAAGTTAAAATAATGGAGAGCACTCTGAAGATAATCTTTTCCAAGAGGTTGTGTAGATAGATTTTTAATGAAATATATCCTTAACAAAAATTCTCATAAGATTTAATACTACAAACCAAAGGACCCACATAGAAAAAGAAAACCATCAAGTTTATATCGTCTAAATCTTCTATCAGTATCCTTCACATAAAAGATGCCTCTTAAAATGAAGATATGTATGTACTACATTGGCCCTGTCAATTATTACTATTGATGTTGTTATCTTCATCCAAAAGATACGAAATTAGGTAACGGCATTTCAAATGCTAGAAGTTCACCAAGATTTTGTGCCTCTTGATTCTTGCTCTGAATAAATAATTGCACAGAGCCACATGATCCATTTATAGCGACCAACCAAGCAAGCACAATGCACCATGCTGGCCTTCTTTACCTTCCCTGACTTTATTTCCAGTAGAACATCGCGGACTATATGTATGCTTCAGGCATATGTGTCTCAATGATTCCGCCACTAATCTCACATCAATGGGTAGCTACTTATGTCAAAAAGAAAAGGATGCCTATTCATACTTAGGATTGTGAGGTACCGGGAATAAGTACACACTAGCATAAGAGTGCATCGGCACTTGTAGTAATCCTCTGAGAATTCAGTATCTTCTAAGCACGAGAAGAACACGCCCGTTTTTGCTACCCTAGCTAGTAGTACCAGTCACCACTAACAGCTCATGAACCTGAAAATGAGGCCATCTGATCAAGCAAGATCTTTGGTAGGAAGCTGCCACGGCCACAGGACACAAACAATGCCTGTCACACATACAGGCAGCTGTTGCAGAGTTGAGCTGCATTTTCATCACACATCTCTTGTGCTGTCTCCCATCCTTAACAGTGGCTAGCACAATTACTTCATCATCCGCAGCTTACTACAGCTATCAGATGGAGATTCTTCCTGGATGGCGATGCATTTTATGGGTTTTCCTCTCCTCTTGATGCTTTCTTCAACCGGTAGGCTGTTGTGATCAAGATCATAATAAGATCTTCCTGTTGGTTAACATTGAGAATTAGATGTTGAAATGCAATACAAACTGGACTTCAGGAGCCACCTACTATTACTAATGCTTCCTTTACCACAGCATCCACATGCATTTCATGTCCACTCATGACAGTTTTTCATACTTTCAGCATTATTAGCTCCTCACAACATAGATCATTAAAAAAAATTAGCACTGGCTAGTTGGATTTGCTTTTTAGAGAAACATTATATTCACCGTCTACAGTACACACCCTCCCAGCAGAGGGAACTGCTAATGAAGTATCGAAATCGGTTGCACACCATCAGCCAACATGATACGTGAACAAACGAGGACTTTTGCCGGTTGGTTGCAGAAACGTGCCATGCATGATGGCGATATTGAAGATGACATGTACTCGTTGTCCCAGTTACCATCTTTGAATATAATGACTTTCAAAGGGTACGAGATAAATGGAAATACATTTTACACGATCGCCCAAGATAAGAAGAGCACCAACCAAAACAGTGATGTCCGCTTTGATGCAACGACCAACACAGGAAAGGAAACAAATTATGGTTACATAGAGGACATATGGGAACTTAACTATGGAGCTGGTTTGAAGGTCCCTTTGTTTCGGTGCAAATGGGTCAATATGACAAGAGGCGGGGTAACGGAAGACCCGCAGTACGGAATGACAACAGTGGATCTCAACAATCTTGCATATGCAGATGAACCATTCGTCCTGGCCAATGACATGGCGCAGGTTTTTTATGTGAAAGACATGTCTACCAGGCCGAAAAAAAGAAAAGATAAGGAAGCGAATGGATCATACGATGAGCCAAAGCGCCATATAGTTCTTTCAGGGAAAAGAAACATCGTGGGAGTGGATAACAAGACAGACATGTCAGAAGATTATGAATAGTTTGATGAAATTTCTCCATTCACAGTGAATATTGACCCGAGCATCCAGTTAAATGATGAAGATTTCCCATGCCTACGACGCAAAGGGACACACTCGAAGAAAAAGTTTCACACCCAAAGATCTGAGATGTGATCGGCTTCACTATCATCACTTTCTTCTGTGTTTCACACCCAGGAGGGAATCTCTATAATAGTTAGGGTAGTTATGTGTTTTGGCATTTGAAACGCGAAGAAATTTTATGTGCAAACAAATTCTTTCATGCATTTACTGATTTTTTCAGCTAAATGACCCTGAAATTGAAAAGCATTTCAAATGAACTCAAAAAAGGTTGAAAGTTGGCAGGCATCATAATTTCACCCACATAGCATGAGAAAAAAAGTAGAGAGGGTTACCGCAAAAACTGGATGCACTTCGTGTACAAAATGGACAATCTCTTTCGAAGTATCAGGGTTTCGGACGAAAACCCATTTGTTACAAAGGCATTTCATTTTTTAAATAACCTAAGCATTACCAAATTGAATATAACGATAAAACACACTAATATTAAATATAAGAAAAAAGAATCGCTGATAAATCCATTTTCAAAGTTAAGTTATTCACAAACTAGTGATTCACACAAATTTCAAATACTTCAAAATTTAAACTATTCAAATTTGAAAACTACCGGCACTAACAGAAAGTTTGTAATTTTTTGTACCTAAAGCAAAAATATTCACAAAGAAACTCTAAATACAGCAAAAAGCAACTCAAAAATAAATAAAACAAAAATAAATAAAGCAAAAAAAATAAGAAAATAAAAAATCCTGCCTACTGGGCCAGAGCGGCCTGCATACGACTAGAAACCCAACGTGTTATTGGGCCAGGATGCAGGCCCGCAAAGGCCCAGTAGGCCCATAGGGCAGCAGATAACAGGTAGGCCCAGTAGGCCTGGTTTGGAGAGGAGCTCGAGAGAGCTACCGCATTGGGGCTTATAAACCAATGCGGACGCCCCTCGGCTAGCGAGGTGGGACTAAACTTGTCACACCGCACCTGTGCCAGCTGATACGTCTCCAACGTATCTACTTTTTCAAACACTTTTGCCCTTGTTTTGGACTCTAACTTGCATAATTTGAATAAAACTAACCCAGACTAACGTTGTTTTCAGCAGAACTGCCATGATGTTGTTTTATGTGTAGAAAAGAAAAGTTCTCGGAATATCCTGGAAATCCACAGAGGCACTTTTTGGAATTAATAAGAATTTTTGGCGAAAGAATCAATACCAGGGGGCCCACAGGCTGTCCACGAGATAGGGGGGCGCCCCCCCTAGGGCACGCTCTCCTATCTCGTGAGCCCCCCGGACCTCCACCGACCTCAACTCCAACTCCATATATTCACGTTCGGGGAGAAAAAAATCAGAGAAAAAGTTTCATCGCGTTTTACGACACGGAGCCGCCGCCAAGCCCTAATCTCTCTCGGGAGGGCTGATCTGGAGTCCGTTCGGGGCTCCGGAGAGGGGGATTCGTCACCGTTGTCATCACCAACCATCCTCCATCACAAATTTCATGATGCACACCGCCGTGCGTGAGTAATTCCATCGTAGCCTTGCTGGACGGTGATGGGTTGGATGAGATTTACCATGTGATCAAGTTAGTTTTGTTAGGTTTGATCCCTAGTATCCACTATGTTCTGAGATTGATGTTGCTATGACTTTGTTATGCTTAATGCTTGTCACTAGGGCCCGAGTGCCATGATTTCAGATCTGAACCTATTATGTTTTCATGAATATATGTGTGTTCCTGATCCTATCTTGCAAGTCTATAGTCACCTATTATGTGTTATGTTCCGACAACCCCGAAGTGACAATAATCGGGATACTTCTCGGTGATGACCGTAGTTTGAGGAGTTCATGTATTCACTATGTGCTAATGCTTTGTTCCGGTTCTCTATTAAAAGGAGGCCTTAATATCCCTTAGGTTCTGCTAGGACCCCGCTTCCACGGGAGGGTAGGACAAAAGATGTCACGCAAGTTCTTTTCCATAAGCACGTATGACTATTTACGGAATACATGCCTACATTACATTGATGAATTGGAGCTAGTTCTGTGTCACCCTATGTTATAGCTATTACATGAGGAATCACATCCGGCATAATTATCCATCACTGATCCATTGCCTACGAGCTTTTCATATATTGTTCTTTGCTTATTTACTTTTCCGTTGCTACTGTTACAACTACTACAAAAACCGAAAAACATTTATCTTTACTTTTGCCATCGTTACCTTTATTATTTAACCACTTTTGCTACTAAATACTTTGCTGCAGATACTAAGTTATCCAGGTGTGGTTGAATTGACAACTCAACTGCTAATACTCAGGAATATTCTTTGGCTCCCCTTGTGTCGAATCAATAAATTTGGGTTGAATACTTTACCCTCAAAAGATGTTGCGTTCCCCTACACTTGTGGGTTATCAAGACGAATTTCTGGCGCCGTTGCGGGGGAGCATAGCTCTGTTCTCTGAGTCACTTGGGATTTATATCTGTTGATCACTATGAAGAACTTGAAAGACGACCAAACTACTATTTTGCCCTCAACTACGAGGGGAGGTAAGGAACTGCCATCTAGCTCTGCACTAGATTCTCCTTCCGTTATTAGTAGACTTGCGACACCTAAACCTGCTACTGCTATGAATTCTGATACATCACATGTTATTGATGATGCCACTTCTTCTATGCATGATGAAACTACTTCTATGCGTGATACTACTTTGCCATTAGGTGAATTTCTTGATGAACAACTTGCTAGAGTTAGGGGGAATGAAAATATTGAAGATGCTATTATTGATGATAGTGAAGATGAAGGTTCTCCCAATGATTATGTATTGCCTGTTGTTCCTAAGGGTTATGTTATGAATGAAGAAGCTGCTAGGGAAATCTTTGCTTGCAATGATAGATATGATCTTAAGAAATTATTAGCTAAATGGAAGCAGCAGTCTCTTAATGCTAGAATGAAACCCGATCCTGCTTTTGCTACTTCACCTATCTGTGTTACTGATAAGGATTATGAATTCTCTGTTGATCCTGAGATTATTACTTTAGTTGAATTTGATCCTTTTTATGGCCTTGAATCTGAAACTGTTGTGGCACATCTTACCAAGTTGAATGATATAGCTACCCTGTTTACTCATGATGAGAAGCCTCTCTATTTATATATGCTTAAGATATTTCCGTTCTCATTAAAGGGTGATGCTAAGACTTGGTATAATTCTCTTGCTCCTGGTTGTGTGCGTAGCCCCCAGGATATGATTTATTACTTCTCTGCTAAATATTTCCCTGCTCATAAGAAACAAGCTGCCTTGCGGGAAATATATAATTTTGTGCAAATCAAAGAAGAGAGTCTCCCACAAGCTTGGGGGAGGCTTCTCCGGTTACTTAATGCTTTGCCTGATCATCCTCTTAAGAAAAATGAAACACTTGATATCTTTTATAATGGACTAACCGATGCTTCAAAGGACTACTTGGATAGTTGTGCTGGTTGTGTTTTCAGGGAAAGAACAGTCGACGAAGCTGAAATACTATTGAATAATATGTTGACTAATGAAAATAATTGGACTCTTCCCGAGCCAATTCCTGAAGTAATTCCTGAACCAATTGAGCCAACTCCTGAGCCTATTCCTAAACCCACTCCAAAGAAGAGAGGTGTTTTATTTCTCAGTCCTGGAGATATGCAAGAGGAAAAAAATCAATGAAAGAAAAAGGTATTAAAGCTGAAGATGTTAAGAATTTACCTCCTATTGAAGAAATACATCGTCTTAATATACCGCCTGAAGAACCATATTGTCTTGATAACCCGACACAGGTAGTGAAGGTAAATTCTCTCTATAGATATGATAAAGTTGAAGTCCCCTCTACTAAATTTCATAGCCCATGCTTAGATGAATTTGATGACTTTATGGCTAGACAAGAAAGTTTTAATGCTTATGTTGGTAGAGAGTTAAAGAATAATGCTTTCAAGATAGAACGTGTAGGCGATAATATAGCTAGAGTTAAAGATGAACTTCACCTCGTTAGCAAATATGCTTCTATGGTTGCTACTCAAGCTGAGCAAGTACTGAAAGCTCAAAATGATTTGCTTGATGAATTAAATAATAAAAATGACTTTGCTGTTAGAGTGGCTACTAGAACTGGTAGAATGACTCAGGAACCTTTGTATCCTGAAGGCCACCCTCAAAGAATCGAGCAAGATTCTCAGAGAAATAATTTAGAGGCACCTAGTTCTTCTAAGAAGAAGAAAAATAAAAACAATAGAACTTTGCATGCTTCTAGTGAACCTACTGTAGACACACCTGAAAATCCCAATGATATTTCTATTTCTGATGCTGAAACTCAATAAGGTGATGAACGTGAACCTAGTGACAATGTTAATGATAATGTTCATGTTGATGCTCAACCTAGCAAAAACAATGATGTAGAAATTGAACCTGCTGTTGATCTTGATAACCCACAATCAAAGAATCAACGTTATGATAAGAGAGATTTTGTTCCTAGGAAGCACGCTAAAGAAAGAGAACCATGGGTTCAGAAACCCATGCCCTTTCCTCCTAAACCATCCAAGACAAAGGATGATGAGGATTTTGAGCGCTTTGCTGAAATGATTAGACCTATTTTCTTACGTATGTGCTTAACTGATATGCTTAAAGTAAATCCTTATGCTAAGTATATGAAGGATATTATTACAAATAAAAGAAAGATACCAGAAGCTGAAATTTCCATCATGCTTGCTAATTACACTTTTAAGGGTGGAATACCAAAGAAACTTGGAGATCTGGGTGTTCCAACTATACCATGCTCCATTAAAAGAAATTATGTTAGAACTGCTTTATGTGATCTTGGAGCCGGTGTTAGTGTTATGCCTCTCTTTTTATATCGTAGACTTGAATTGAATAAGTTGACACCTACCGAAATATCTTTGCAAATGGCTGCTAAAACAACTGCTATACCTGTCGGTATTTGTGAGGATGTGCCTGTTGTGGTTGCAAATGTCACTATCTTAACGGACTTTGCTATTCTTGATATTCCCGAGGACGATAGTATGTCTATTATCCTTGGTAGACCTTTTCTTAATACTGCAGGGGCTGTTATTGATTGCAACAAGGGCAATGTCACTTTTCATGTTAATGGTAATGAGAATACGGTACAGTTTTCGAGGAAACAATCTCAAGTTCATAGCATCAATTCTATTGAAAAAGTTCCAACTATCATTTTTGGAGGTTTTTAATTTCCTCTCCCTACTATCAAGAAAAAGTATGATATTCTTATTGTAGGGGATTTTCATATCCCCGTTGAGGTAACTTAGTATTATTCGAAATTTCTCCGGTTCAGTGTTATTCGGAATGAGTTTGTTAACAAGACTTGATCAACCTTGTTAGTGGATTCATTTTGATGATCGTGAGATGGATGAAACTAGAAGGCACAACCTTCTGTACCCACTTTTTACTTTTTGTTATTTAGAATAAATAAAGCAAAAATAGTATTATCTGTCTGTTTTCTGAATTATCCGTGCATTAAAAAATAGTCCGAAAATAAAAGTGCTCCAAATGCCCTGCAAATTTAGTAAGATTTTTTTTAGAATATTTGAGGATTTTAGGCACTGAAATAAATGTAGGAGGGGCAAGCACAAGCCACGAGAGAGGAGGGCGCCCCCCCTATAGGGCGCGCCCCCCTGTCTCGTGGGCCCTGGTGGCCCCCCTCCACTTATGCCAGCACCCACACACTTCGTCTTCTACCCCAAAAAATCCCCATCCAGCTCAAGCACGAGTTCTAGCTCATTTTGCTGCGATTTTCGATCTCCTTACTCAAAGCCCCATTCATAAAACTGCTTTGGGAGCTTGTTGCTTGGTATGTGACTCCTCCATTGGTCCAATTAGTTTGTGTTCTAGTGCTTTATTCATTGTAAATTTTTGCTGCATAGGTGACCATGTTCTTGAGCTTGCATGTTAAATTTTTGAGGTCCCAAGCAATTCCAATGCATGATATAGGCTCTAGGCACTTGTAGGAGTAGTTGCGATCAATCTTGTTTAGTTTTATTCACTTTTATTTTGAAGTTACTAAAATTTCAAAAAAAAACAGAAAATGTTGAGGAAACTTTTGAGGGGCTCTTCTAGCCAAAGCTCTCAGGAAAAACAAGCCAAAGAAAAGGAAAAAAGCCAAGTATAATCTTCCTAGCTTAGCGGAAGTACGATCGTGTGAATGGCCATGTGAGGATTTCTTGAAAGAAGCTGGAATTCATGAAGATTTTTATGTTTTGATCGAGACTGCATGCCTCATGGTTTCATCAACAACCGAATCGATCAGTATCTCTTACTCACCAATACTTTCGTGCAAAACTTTTATTATTATCCTAAGAAGTCACCGCCTGCAATATCATTTCACTTATATGATGAGTTCAAAGAAATGTCTTTACGTCATTTTTGCGCGGTATGTAGGATACCTTATGAGGGAGAATTAGAGGAATCCCATCGTGAAGATGTGGGTGGCTTTGTTAATACTATAGTTGTAGAGGAGCCAAAGAAGGGCTACGAAGCAAAAGTCTCTAGCATACACTTTCCTGTTTTACGCTACTTTGCTATATTTGCTAGTAGATGCTTGATTGGTCGTGGAAATAATGGAAATTTGAGTGTTCCTGATATTATCATTCTTCAACATGCTTTGCTTGGAGATAATACTTTTAGTATGGGTGCCGTTGTTGCTAAACGGCTAGCCCTGAATCGTACAAAAGGCCCCATATTTGGAGGTATCTATGCTGCACGTCTTGCTAAGCATTTTCAGATACCCATTAGGCACCATGAGAAGGAGGAGATAAAATTGCCTCCTCACATTTTAGATTACAAGAGCATGGTAGCACACAAGTTTATTGTTGACAATGAAGATAAGATGCTCTTGTATAAACTTAGATTTAATAAGAAGCAAATTGAGATTATTATGTTGCCTGTGCCTCTGTTGTTTGATTTGCTTGCAGAAAAACTTCTTGTCACACCGGAAGCGGTGAACAATCATCGAGCTCAAGCTTTTACTCCAGAACCTGAACCTGAGCCGGAACCTGAACTGGACCCTTATCGTGCATCATCTGTCCAGTGGGATCCGGAGATGACCAGCCAGTGGTATCCTGATTACACCTCCCATTACACCGGGGAGAGTAGCGGCGGTCCTTGGTATTAGACCAACTTAGGCCAAAATCCTAAGCTTGGGGGAGTACGTATTTCTCACCGACTTTACATTCATGTTCACACACTAGTCGTTGGTGCTCATACTCTTTCATTGTATTATCCATGCTAGTTTAAATTCCTTTTCTAGTTTTCTTCTTGTGTGTTTGATAAACTTTAAGAAAAACCAAAAAAAATAGTTAGTTTAATTTCCATCCTTGTAGTAGAAATTAAAATGAAAACCCAAAAAGATTTCTTCTTCTTATTTTACTTGTTGGGAGCTTTCTCGTGTAAATAGTTTTATTTTCTCTTCTTTCTTTTTGGGGGTCGGGAAGACTATATTCAAAATGCTTAGTGGCTCTTATATACATGATTGTTTATTTAACTTAGAGCCCATATTACTTGTCTTCTCTCTTGAGTTGAATGCTCGCAAATTCCAGCTTAGTCCAATGCACGTGCACTCTTATTATTATATACATCGTTCGGTCGTGCAAGTGAAAGGCAATAATGACGATATACGTTGGACTTATTGGGATAAGAAAAGCTGGTATGAACTCGACCTCTCTTGTTTTTGTAAATATGATGAGTTCATCATTTCTGATTCAGCTTATTATGAAGTAAACATATTTGCAATGACATTTAGAGATTATAGTTGATTGTGCCATGCTTGATTAGCTATGAGTTATAATGGTTTACCTTGCGTGCCAACATGCTATTAGAATGATTATGATATGATATGATGGGATGGTATCCTCCTTTGAATGAATTGAGTGACTCGACTTGGCACATGTTCATGCATGTAGTTGAATCAAATCAACATAGTCTTCATGATATTTATGTTCATGGTGGATTATATCCTACTCATGCTTGTACTCGATGTAAATTAATTTTAATGCATGTTTACGACTGTTGTCGCTCTCTCAGTTGGTCGCTTCCCAGTCTTTTGCTAGCCTTCACCTGTACTAAGCGGGAATACTGCTTGTGCATCCAAACTCCTTCAACCCCAAAGTTATTCCATATGAGTCCACCATACCTACCTATATGCGATATTTACCTGCCGTTCTAAGTAAATTTGTATGTGCCAAACTCCAAACCTTCAAATAAAATTATGTTGTGTATGCTCGAGCAGCTCATGTTACAACTAGGGCTGCCTATATCTTCCATGCTAGGTGGGTTATTCTCAAGAGGAGTGGACTCCGCTCCTCATTCACGAGAAAGGGCCGGTAACCGGGATGCCCAGTCCCATGATCCAAAAAGATCAAAGCAAATCAAAATAATTAAACAAAACTCCCCAGGGCTGTTGTTAGTTGGAGGCACTCGTTATTTCGAGCAAGCCATGGATTGATGCTTGTTGGTCGTTGGGGGAGTATAAACCTTTACCATTCTGTTTGGGAACTACCTATAACGCATGTAGTATGGAAGATACAGCCATCTCATAGTTGTTGCGTTGACAGCAAAAGTATGCCGCTCAAAATGTTATTCAATCTCTATTTTAAAATCGAGCTCTGGCACCTCTATAAATCCCTGCTTCCCTATGCTAAGGGCCTATCTATTTACTTTTATGTTGAGTCATCACCCTTCTTATTAAAAGCACCCACTGGAGAGCACACTGTTATTTGCATTCATTATTATTGATTTATATTGGGTATGACTTGACTGGATCTCTTTTACCATGAATTACAATGTTTAGTCAGTCCTTGATCTTTAAAGGTGCTCTGCATTTATGTTTTGCGGTCTTAGAAAGGGCTAGCGAGATACCATTATGTTATATCATGTTATGATTATTTTGAGAAAGTGTTGTCATCCGAGTTTTATTATTATGGCTTGCTAGCTGATTATGCTATTGATATGAGTAATTGTGAGACCTAAGTGTTATTGTGAGTATGGTTAGTTCATAATTTGCTGAAACTTGAATGTTGGCTTTTCATGTTACAACAACAAGAGAAAATAGAGAGTGTAAAAGTTTTTCTTTATCACTTTCAGTTTATCAACTGAATTGCTTGAGGACGAGCAAAGGTTTAAGCTTGGAGGAGTTGATACGTCTCCAACGTATCTACTTTTCCAAACACTTTTGCCCTTGTTTTGGACTCTAACTTGCATGATTTGAATGAAACTAACCCGGGCTGACGCTGTTTTTAGCAGAACTGCCATGATGTTGTTTTATGTGTAGAAAAGAAAAGTTCTCGGAATGTCCTGGAAATCCACGGAGGCACTTTTTGAAATTAATAAGAATTTTTGGTGAAAGAATCAATACCAGGGGGCCCACAGGCTGTCCACGAGACAGGGGCGCGCCCCCCCTAGGGCGCGCCCTCCTATCTCATGGGCCCCCTGGACCTCAACCGACCTCAACTCCAACTCCATATATTCACGTTCGGGGAGAAAAAATCAGAGAGAAAGTTTCATTGCGTTTTACGACACGAAGCCGCTGCCAAGCCCTAATCTCTCTTGGGAGGGCTGATCTGGAGTCCGTTCAGGGCTCCGGAGAGGGGGATTCGTCACCGTCGTCATCACCAACCATCCTCCATCACCTATTTCATGATGCTCACCGCCGTGCGTGAGTAATTCCATCGTAGGCTTGCTGGACGGTGATGGGTACGATGATATTTACCATGTAATGAAGTTAGTTTTGTTAAGGTTTGATCCCCAGTATCCACTATGTTCTGAGATTGATGTTGCTATGACTGTGCTATGCTTAATGCTTGTCACTAGGGTCCGAGTGCCATGATTTTAGATCTGAACCTATTATGTTTTCATGAATATATGTGTGTTCTTGATCCTATCTTGCAAGTCTATAGTCACCTATTATGTGTTATGATCCGACAACCCCGAAGTGACAATAATCGGGATACTTCTCGGTGATGACCGTAGTTTGAGGAGTTCATGTATTCACTATGTGGTAATGCTTTGTTCCAGTTCTCTATTAAAAGGAGCCCTTAATATCCCTTAGTTTCCGCTAGGACCCCGCTTCCACGGGAGGGTAGGACAAAAGATGTCATGCAAGTTCTTTTCCATAAGCACGTATGACTATTTATGGAATACATGCCTACATTACATTGATGAATTGGAGCTAGTTCTGTATCACCCTATGTTATAGCTATTACATGAGGAATCGCATCCGACATAATTATCCATCACTGATCCATTGCCTACAAGTTTTTCATATATTGTTCTTCACTTATTTACTTTTTCGTTGCTACTGTTACAACTACTACAAAAACCCAAAAACATTTATCTTTACTTTTTCCATCGTTACCTTTATTGTCATACCAGTTTTGCTACTAAATACTTTGCTGCAGATACTAAGTTATCCAGGTGTGGTTGAATTGATAACTCAATTGCTAATACTCAAGAATATTCTTTGGCTCCCCTTGTATCGAATCAATAAATTTGGGTTGAATACTTTACCCTCGAAAGATGTTGCGATCCCCTACACTTGTGGGTTGTCACCAGCGCACCACCTTTAGTACCGGGTGGTGGCTCCAACCAGTACTAAAGGGTGGGTCTTTAGTACCGGTTGGTGCCACCACCCGGTACTAAAGGGGGAGCGCTTCTCGCCGCTTGACCTGGCCAAAACAGACCTTTAGTACTGGTTGGTGGCTCCAACCGGTACTAAAGGGGTGTTCTATACAAGAAAGCACTTCAAAAAAATTCATTTCTCATCTCTCCCTCTGCTTCTTTCTCCTCTGTCCTGTCGCCGCCGCCCCTCGTCGCCGCCTCCGTCACCGTCCCCGCCGCCGCCCCGGCCGTCCCCGCCCCTCGTCGCCGCCCCCGTCGCCGTCGCCGCCCCGGCCGTCCCCGTCCCCGTCGTCCCCGTCGC
>LT934116.1:764976622-764987947 GCA_900231445.1 Triticum turgidum subsp. durum
AAAGGCCCTTACGAACCGGTGCTAAAGACCGATTCTGCACTAGTGAGGTGCGCCATTAGTAATATGGCCAATAATAGCGCACCACATACATGGTGCGCCATTAATATCCATATTAGCTATAGTCGTTTTCCTAGTAGTGTCACGTGTTGCCCAGGTACTCTGGGCATCATTTCGGGTCGACACCATTCACATAAAATTGAAGGAAGACTTGACTTAACGCATGTTCAAGATTCCCTAGAGCATCTCCGGCTGTTCAGCTCCCCAGGGGTTTGAAAAAGCGCCGCCTCGGGGCGAGCCGGTGATAATTTCGGCGTGGGGCCGATCGAGTTCCCAGCCACCATCCCCAGGTCGCCCCCCAGAAGTCGTTTTTGAAACATAAAATCGGCCAAACACGACTCAATTGCGCCCAAACTTGGCGATTTCATTGATGTTTGTACAAAAACGTAAAAACAAAAATTCAAAACACAAACTAAAACTACAACTACGCCCAGCCACAGCCGCCTCCCGCCCTCTACATGCCGAGGAGCCGGGAGAACCGGGTGTAGTCGCCGCCGTTGTCGTCGTCGTCGCCGCCGTGCTGGGTGCCGCCGCCGTCCCTGCTGCACCCCTGACCAGCGTCGCCAATGTGCGGGGGGTTGGACGGCCCGGGCGCTTCCTCGTCGTCGCTGTCGAGGATGACGACGCCACCCTCCTCGCGTCCGTGGCGCCGGGCGGTGATCTCCTCAAGGGCGCGGCGCTGGCGCTCCAACTGCTCGCAGACGTAAACCGCCTTTACCCTTTTGAGGGCGGTCTCGTCGGCGGCGGCCATATCCTCATGCTCCTTCTTCACGGAGAGCAACCTCGGCTCGGTCTTCGGCCTAACAAGCCTGGAAGAAGAAGGAGACGGGCGGCCGCCCTGGTGGATGACGAGGGAGCCGCCGCGAGCGCGACGCCTGAGCGGCGTCCCCTGTGGCTCCGGCTTGACGGGGCGGAGCGCCGGCAAACCCGAGGAGAGGGAGCCAGAGCCCGACGACGAGGAGGTCACGGTCTCCATCTGCCGTGGCATCCAGGAGTTGCCGCGTCAGCACGAGAAGGTGGGGGCGTCGGGTACTCCAAGCGCGGCGTGTTGCCGGCCTCGATGTACTCGAGGACGGCTTCGAGGGTGCGGCCGGGGACGCCCCACCATCGGCGCTGCCCCTCGAAGTTGTGGCGGCCGCGGGGCTTGACACCGTAGGTGGCGGCAATCTGCTCCTCGTGGCGCCGCTCGAAGTACACCGTCCACAGCGCGTTGTTGTCGGGGACGTACCTCGGCTGGTTCGCTACGGCTCTGGGAGCGAAGACCGAATGCAGGCGATTTCGGTGCGTCGTGTAGCTCTGGTGGGCGCGGGCGGCACCGGGACGCCGCTGACACTGAGCCTCCAGGTGCCCGGCACCCGCATGTCCGAGGGCGCCGGCCAACGCCGTTCACCGCCGCGCCGTCGCCTGGGAAGCGCTCGGCCATTGTCGTCGGTGCGGGAGAGAACGGGAGTGAGGGGCATCAGCGGCGAGAGGTGGAGAGAAGGGCGTCGGTGGCGAGAGTTTGTGTGTTCACCTGCGAGGGAGGACGACTTTTATATCCACGGACGGGCGGTGGGAGAGCTGGCCGCCGTGTGCCACGTGGCGGGAGCGGGTGGGACGCGCGTCGCCGCGCCCTCACTGCGCTGCCCTTGAGGTATCAATGGAAGGCTGATCGGCACGGCGACGCGGCGACCTTCGTATTGATTCCCGCGGAAACCGAGGCGATGAGGACGATGAAGGCGGTGAGTCGCTGACTCGCCGGTCCCACTCCTTCTCGCGCCAAAAACGTTTGCCCCGGCGCCCCACAACGCGCCGGGTTAGGCCTGGGTTCGCTGGCGCCAAATTCGGCCCTAACCGGCAAAAATTGGGCTTTTGGAGACGCGACTAGGCCTTTTTTGGTGCCTGCGCTAAAAAAGGGCCTTGGGGGGCATGTTGGGGGGCGCGGCTATGCTCTTACCAACGGTGGAAGGCTAATCTACATTAATGCGGTTTTTATTAACGCTACCCACCCTTTTGGCAACAATATGTGCCCACCTGATTGTCTAAACCACATCCTGTAGCAGTGCAATGCGCTGTGAAAGGTACTCACACCAGAATACCAGATGATCTATCATCCATAAAGTGCAACCCTTTGTACGTTTCAAAGGATGCATAGAAAGTTGTTCTCATATACACCCAGGAACAACAGATGACAGTATGTACAGTAACTAATGAGCTTTTCAGCTTTTACAATTTTATTGCCACAAAACTCCTGTTGATGTCCTGCTCGAGACAATCTTTCTTTCAACCAATGGCACACACGTACTGTTTCTTCAGCTTATGTTAACATCCAACATCACATGGAACATTAATTAATTACATAAAATGTTAAGCACCTAAGGTGAATTGATAGACAACTCCAACAATGGGACAATTATAACAATATGTTTCAATACCTAAACAGATGCAATGGAATCATGAACAACAATGAACTCCAACAGAACATCTCATTGAATAGTTGAATATAATGCATTATTTCAGTTTAAGTAATGCCGCAGAACTTGCTAGTCAACAAGGAGGATAATCTGCCCCATTTCATCATCTGTGAAAACAAAACAGAGAAACAAAGAACACATGCATATTTGCTATATTTTAGTATTAAGAAGACCACCGGGTAATCTCCAAAAAAGGAAGACCTCAATAAGAGGACATGTTAATTCTGCAGCTCAGTTAAACAGAGGTAAGAGGCAGCTAAAAATTGCTAACTATTGAGTACTACGAAGGCTACTATATAAAGAAAAGAAAACAAAAAAACGTTCTTCGGTTCTGGAAAACATTACAGACGCTGATCCAAATGACTTGTAATTTTAGCATCAACATTCACCGACGCCACTTCGGCCCAAAAGGATATTCAGTGAAATATAACACAAGCATGCAACAGCCAGAGCCTCTTGATCGTAATTTTTTAACATCAACAAAGAGGCTAGCAGGCTCATAATGGATCCAGTTTAAACATACTGCAACTCATGTGGATACGGAGAGCTAGGACGACCAGAACCACCAACACACTCAACGTCCCTCGGATGAAAGACCAAGTGTTCACAACATAGCCCTCATAAGAAAGGCGAAGCGTTCACAACATAGCCCTCTAGTGTCGGAAAGAATGTATGTGAAACTAGAGTTTGTTTGAACCAAAGTCAAGTAGGACCGAGGCCCATAAGCAAAGAACTAATTCAGAAGTGGGCAAGACAAGGGAAGAATAATTGCACATGCAGACAAAAGATAGCATCAACCAAAGTAGATGAAGCATTAGACTGATCACTTGTCCTAATTAAGACATCAAAGTTAGTTTTCCCATTCAAGAAAACAAAGACATGAGACAGATCAGTTAGCACATATTCAAATGTGCACCACAATAACTTGGCAATTTGAGCATCAACACCTACAGATACTCTCTTCAACCCGGAACAATACTGAAGCAAGCATTGATTTTCTTTTTCATGCAACCACATACCAGTGAGGGCTTCTTGGTCATAATTTTATATGCATCAACAAATAAGGCAGTAAGTTCATAGTGGATCAAATTCATACAGCTTTGAAAAGAAGCTAGTGGATCAAATACATAACAAAGAAGCTAGTGGATTCATAGGGATCAAATTCACACATAGGGCAGTTCACGAGGATACAGACATTTAGACCTTTAAGAAGCATTGGCACACTCTAACATCTTTGAGATGAAAGGATGAGGATTCACAACATAACCTTAGTGTCAGAAAGAAGGATTGTGAAACTAGAGATTGTTTGAGCTGAAGTCGAGTAGGATCAAAGCCCCCATAATGGAAATGGGCCGAGCTTGCATCTATTGCTACGAAGGTGACAAATTTAAGTCTTATGAGTTCCATATTTCGTTTAAAAAAGAGTTCCATATTTGAATTTAAGCCGCATTATTTGAGGTTTCACAGGATCTGGAACTTGATGTCACATAGCAGCTATTGATTTTGTGCGGGCTGTTCTGCATCTTCCCAGTTCCAGCGAGCAGCGGATAACGTTTTCTGCATGTACTCTAATTAAGCATGGCGTATTATCTTTCCCTTTAGGCAATCTGAAACAGAAGTACTGCTATTATCCCAGGAAGTACTGCTATTATCCCAGGAAGTACTGCTAAACATCACTCTAAACTAATGCTAAGTTTATTTTCTTTCTCTTTTCAATCTACTTTTATTTCTCATTTCAATCTATAAATTTCCCACCAGTTTTTTCTATGTTGATTGAAATTGTATTTTCCCCTACTGTTCACGTGCTTTTCTTAACTTACTTTCGGCTTCAACCACATTCCAGCTCCAGCTAATAAATCCAATGGCCTCATTTACAGATTTCTTTCCAATTCCTAAGCCGAGGGTACTAAAGCCAGCGAGGTCCTGCATCAGACACTCTACCTTCTAACACTGGTACTTGACATGGCTTTGTACCGCTTATAGAGAGAGAAGGAACAGTTACAGCGTCTCAAGGAGAACACAATCCGGGACCTGAGCCTGACCATGGTAGAGATGATCTCAAACAAAGAAAGAGCAAAACGCAGAATTATAACATAATTTCACAATACCTAACCAGGCACAACAGATACACGAAGAAGAATGAATCTCAACAGAACACTTCACTAAGTTGGCTATAATGCAATCATGTAATTGAACGAGCAGCACTCCAAGCTCTTCCGAAAATCACGTTTCAGTTGCTACTTGCTACCCAACAAAGATGATAATTAATCTGCCTTAAATGCATCATCAGTTGCTACCCAACAAAGAGGATAATTAATCTGCCTTAAATGCATTACCAGCTACAACAGTACTTACGAACAGAAACCGGTAGTACATTGGCTAAATATATATATATATATATATATATATATATATATATATATATATATATATGGCATTAAGAGAAACCACTTGATTTTCTAACTAAAGAGGACCTTGATAAAAAACCAAGACAATTCTTCAGCTCAAAGACAAACAGACAAGGCAGGTCATTTGGCAACTATTTCAAAAGCTGACCAAAACAACTTCATAATTTTAGGGTAGTTGATTATAATGCATTCTTTCAGTTTAAATAATGCCGCATGCTCTAGTGAAATACCAGGTGCAACATGCTAGGCAACAAGGAAGATATAATTTGCCCCATTTCATCATCTGTTAAAACAAAACAGAGAAACAGGAAACATATGCATATTTGCTGCATTTAAGCATTAAGAAGACCATGCAGTAATCTCCAAAAAAATAAGACCTCAATAAGAGGACAAGTCAATTCTGCAGTTCAGTTAAACAGAGGTAAGAGGCAGCTAAATTGCTAACTATTGACTATTGAGTACTACAAAAGCTACTCCCTCCGTCCCATTATGTAAGACGTTTTTTGACACTACATTATGGGACGGAGGGAGTACTATATAAAGAAATTAAAGAAAAATACGTTCTTCAGTTCAGGAAAACATAGACGTTAGTCTAGGCAATTCGAGAACACTACAAACGCTGATGCAAATGACTCGTAATTTTAGCATCAACATTCACAGAGGCCACTTCAGCCCAAAATGATATTCAGTGAAATATAAAAGCAAGCATGTAACAGTCAGAGCTTCTTGATCATAATTTCTCAACCTCAACAAAGAAGATAGCGGGCACATAGTGGATCCAGCTAATACATACTTCAGCTCATGTGGATACGGAGAGCTAGGCCGATAAGAGGCACCAACACACTCAACGTCCCTCAAATGAAAGACTAATTGTTGACGACATAATCTTCTGGTCAAATGAAAGGCGAAGCATTCACAACATAACCCTCTAGTGCCGGAAAGAATGTATGTGAAACTAGAGTTTGCTTGAACCAAAGTCGAGTAGGACAGAGGCGTCCGCAATGTATACTAGCAACCAACTTGCCATCGACGTCAATCTGAAGTACCGAGTCACCAAATTTGACCAGCACAAGCACATCACCTTCATCAGACATGACCACCAGCCACCAAAGTTTGTAGAATTTTCCAAACTGATTGGTAAGCTCTGCAACCGGCAATTCAACCCGGTATTTTAAGGCCCAGATCTCGCTTTCATAGTCCCGTGTCATCCAGATATCAATGGATGTTTTTGCATCATTAAAGATGGACATGCTGAGTGTTCCATACATCTCAAAAAGGTCGGCGCCATCAGGATCAACCGGAGCGCGCATCTGCCGGAACGACTCGGCGGTGGTGTCAAATACAATTATCATGTTGTCTGTGCACCAATTGAGGCTACCATGGAACATGACAATCCCGGGGGCCCACCATATCACTTGGTCCACATGGGAGCACTGCATGTCTATGCGCCTCGGCGGCTGGCTGGAGCCTAAGGTGTAGATGTAGGCTCCATCCTGAGGTTTAGCCTTAGGTGCCAGCAATAGTCGGTAGTCGCCGGTAGGGGTGTGCTGGTACATCCCCATGAGATGGAATTGAGAAAGCAGCGGGAGGGGAGCATACTGACGCGTTGCTGGGTTGCAGATGCACAAGGAGTCGCCGTGGATGGAGAGGGCGAGGAGGCCGTCGCAGGAGCTCTCCAAAGTGAAGTAGGCGTACCCAGCTCCAAGCTGCGCGACGGACTGGAGCCTGTCGGCGGCCACGACCCCGGCCCGGTGATCGAAGAGGGTGACGTCCAGGGAGCGACCGTTGGCGTTGTGGAAGCCGCCCCGGAGGATGGGGAGGGTGGGCTGGCGGGCGTGGTGGGCAAGAAGGAAGTCGCGGGTGGAGGTGGCGCCTCGCCAGGCGCGGCAGACGGCGCGGCAGCGGAGGAGGGATTTTGGGGGCAGGCGGAGGAGGATCTCCCAGATGGAGATCTCATCGGGGAGGCCAGGGAGGAGAGCAGGAGGATCCGCCATGGCCGCCGGCTGGGAGCTCTCGTTTCGAGGAGCGGAAGAGGAGTGGTGGCAGTGGCAGTGGCAGTGGCGGCGGCGGAGTGGTAGGGTTGTAGCTCTTCCTCTCTCTCGCACAAACAAGAGAGATGCGTTTGGACTGCTGCTAGCGCTTAAACGGCCTGGGCCTGCCTCTTTTTGGTCCACATGAGGCTAAAATATCTCTCAAAAACATTTTGATGCGGCTAAAATTTGATGTTTTTGTTACTAGTTTAAAAGATCCCTAAAAAATGTTATTAGTTTAAAAAAAATCGATGTATTTCACTGGCTCTGTATGTCTACGTCATACTTGGCGCTGCGTGCAATCTATTCTCGAAAACGAAAAATCTTGGCCTTGCAATCTGGATAGATGTCTACGTACTTAGCAACTACTATATTCATCCACAAAAAGAATATATTTTTTATTCTTTTATAAATATTTTCGGCTTTTAGATAATTTATTTTAAGTTTTGTTGGCTTTGGTTTTCTTTCGTTTTTATTAGATCTTGGAACAAAAAGATTACACACAAAAATGCATTTTCTTTTTCTTTTCCTTCCACGAAAGGCACATACTTACTTCTCGTGGAGGTATGGATTTGTTTTCGCGAGAGACACAGATTTATTTCTCGTAGAGGCACGGATTTGTTTCCGCGAGAAGCACGGTCGTGCCTCTTCGGAAAGAGCAAATAATGTGTTTTCTTTTTCTTTTCTTTCACAAGAGGCGCAGATTTAATTCTCGTGGAGGCACGAATTTGCTTATTTGAGAGAGGCACGTTTTTACTTGTTGTGGAGGGCTGAATTTCCTTACTAACGTGCCTCTTCAAAAAGTACTATTTAGGATAATAATTGGATAAGAGAGCCTCTACCCTGTCAACGGATAGGGAGAGAACAAAATCTGGATAAATACCAATTCCTATTACTAGTAAAAAGATACAGATTAAAATAAAGAGTTCTCATGGTCCGGAATCCACAAAATTTATGTTTGGAACATTAAATAGCTTGTATATCCATAGAACATCTGGCGTAACATAGATAATAAATAAATAGGAGTTAATATCATTCCAATTGCCATTACAAAAGTAATTAGTGTTTTTGGCATTAATAGGAATTTTGGACTAGTAATTAGTCCAAAAAATACTACTAGTTCTGCAAGAAAACCACTCATTCCTAGTAAGGCAAGAGAAGACATTGAGAAGCTACTAAACATGGTAAAAAATTTAGGCATTGGGATGTTTTGGTTTTCTTTACTTTTGTGAGAGGTACAAATTAACTTGTCGTGGCGGCACAGATTTGTTTCCATGAGAGATGCAGTCATGCCTCTCGGGACTTTTTTCCCTTTCGCGAGATACATAGATTTACTTCTCATGGGGACACGGATTTGCTTCCGCAAGAGGCACAGAGGCAAAAAGCATGCTCTCAGTTCAGTATTTTTCGTCATTCGATGCGCCACTTGTCGCAACCTACGAAGGTGGGAGTGACCTTTGCGAAGAGTACTCCTTAATTAGTGATTTGGAATATGAGGCCAACCTCCCACGCGATGATGCGAACAATCTCAGTCAGAACCCCCTCTACTCACTCTGTGTGTTCGGTTTATTTGGTTTACATGGTTCTGTTTATATGGTTTTTTTGGTTTATGCAGTATTAATATTTTGGTAAATACGGTATGAAATTTAGGTACGGTTTGGTTTCGGTATGGTTTTGGTATATAGCATAAAACCAAAGTTGATGCGAATTTGAAAATGACATATGATAGTTTGCAAATTTATGACTCAAAACACATATCTTCTTATAGAAGGAGTATATAACTATATGCGAGTGTATATGCATGCATGGATTTGATGGTTATGGACGTGCTTAGCATTCTTTTGAAGAGAAGTATGACTATGTTACAAGAAAAATGGGTGCGCTTAACAGAAAATCTAGCTTATGTACAAAAAATGACTACTTGTACGGTTGTTCTCCCCAAGATATACACATATATTTTTTACTTCAGTTTATTCGGTAAAGTTTTTTGGTATATACCATAGAAACCAGAATTCAAAACTGGATGAAAAAAGTTTGTACCATACCGAAACCATAAACCATAAAAACGATAAAATCGGTCCAATTTGGTTTATTGTTGGTATGGTTTTTCGGTTCGGTTTTAAAATGCACAGGGTGACCCTCTACGTCAAATCCATGAAGCTCTTAGAAACATCACGTGCCAAAGGAAAAATGATCAAAAAAAGGGCCAGCTTTATCACCCCAAAACACAAAGCCTTACAAAGAAGCTACAATAATAATTTCCCATGTGTATAGATGAAAACTTGCCGATGTCCAGAAAAATAATTTGCCATAAATTTGAAAATTAAATTTTCCAATACATCTAAATTTCAAAGTAAATGACATTGTTGCTCTAAATTTTCTTTAACATAACATAAAATCACACGTGTGATAAAAATATTTAGCCATGTAATGTAGTACCAAATAATTGATGTGGTTATGATAAAAAATATAGTTGAAACAAAAAAAATCCACACATTTTAAACAAATGCTTTGAGAAAAATGAAATTTGCAATGCCTTATAGAACACAAACAAAACACCTGGTTGGATGTATGTTTTAACACAAGTTTACCATGCATGAAATTTTACAAAAAAACTGTGCATGAGAACTAAATCTGCCCTTTCTTAAGAAAAAAACTTAAACAAGTATATTTTAACCTAAATTTGCCAAATGTTTCACAAGATGATGGTGGAAAATTATTTAAATGAATAATTATGGAATAGTGATATGAAAACAAAATTTCCATGGGATGATCAAAAATAATTTTGGAATGGTGTACAAAAAAATAAATTTACCATTGTTTGTCCAACAAAATTGCCATGTTCCAAAAAAAATTATGGCCATGTTAAAAAATTATTGAGCCTGGTAAAAAAAAGTTAATTTGCCATGGTACAAATTAGAATTTTGCCATGATTTAAGCAAACAAATTGATTTGTATGTATAAAGGGCAATATAGACCTTTGACACTTGTATGTATAGTGGGTCACCTGCTGAACGTATATGCCGTATGGCCCAGACGCCAATACCAAACTTGGACGGCCCGGCCCATTTACATTTGTTTTGTTTCTTTTAAAATTCAAAAATTACATTGCGCATGGTGGGATTCAAACACCAGCACTATACCTTTACTACCAAAGGTGAAAACCACTGGGACAAACCAACACTTGTGCCCAGGTACTTCTTTCACCCTTCTTATCGCCAGTTTTCTTTGAGAAACCCTTTTTATGGCAAGTATATAAGGCTAATAAAAAACATGCGCCGTTTCTTTGTTCGGCCCACTGGGAATCTTAACCGTCTGATCTTCTGTTCGGCCGTTTTTGCTCGCTTTTTTTTGTTTATATTTTTTCCATTTTTGTATTCTTTTCATAATTCTCAATTTTTTATAAAATTAGTTAACGTTTTCCATTTTTTCATGAACTTCTTCTCAAACTTCATGAACTTATTTTCAAATCCATGAACTTTTTCAAATTAGTAAAATATTTATAATTTGTGAAATTTATTTTCATATTAGTGAACTTATTTTCAAATTCATGATTTTTTAAAGATTAAAAAACAATCACATTTACATTTTCAAATTCATGAACTTTTATAAATTTGTGAACCTTTTAAAATTTCATAACAATATAAAAAAATTCATTTTTTGTGCTTTTTATCAAATGGATGAACTTTTAAAAATTTCGTGAACTTTATTCAAAATTTGTGAACATATTTTGGAATTTCATAACCTTATTTTTAAATTCATGAACTTTTCTCATATCTGTGAAATTTTATCAACTTTTACGAACATTTTTATAGCACGTACTACAACCAGTTCAAGTAGCGAGCGTTTAATATTTTATAGCACTGCAAAACCTTAAGGACATCACCGACGCAAAAAAATAATAATTAAACTTCAAATGCAAAACAATTTTTTAAAACAAACACTTTTTAGATTTGTGAACAAAGTTAAAAAAACTGAGCATTTTTTGAAAACGGAAACATTTTTCCACAATCATGTTCAAAAGTAGACCATGTTCAACGGATTTGGTTAGGCTAGAAGGGTCCGTGTGAGAGCATACTTTTTTCAACATCCGTCAAATGACCCCAAATTTTTTCCATGAACTTATATGACCAACTAAAGGCACCATGCCAACTTGTTTTGGTTTTCGAGAATTTTTTTATTTTCTGGAGTGTTCTCGGTAAAAAAAGGTAGATAAATGATCGGACGTGCCACAACTTGCATACGATGTTGGAAATCGTTCAAACCTGACAGGGATGCCTTCAATGGGCATTGCCACCTGCTTCCAAAACTGGGGTTATTTCAAGAATGGCCAAAACTAGATCATGTTCGACGGAGGGTGTTTGAGTGGGCCAGAAA
>LT934116.1:764988497-765029676 GCA_900231445.1 Triticum turgidum subsp. durum
TTCCATGGCCTTGTATGACCAATTTAGGGCACCATGCCAAGTTGTTTGGATTTTTGATAAGTTTTGCATTTTTTGGAGTTTTCTCGGCGAAAAAAGGCTGATAAATTGCCCGAAATGTCGCAACTTGTATATGGTGTCGAAAATCATTCAAACCTAACATGGATTCCTACCAAGGGCATGCCCACCATCGTGCAAAAGTTGGGTTCATTTCAAGGATGTCCAAAACTAGACTGTGTTCAATGGATGGTGTCTGGGTAGGCCAGAACGCTCGCTTGAGAGCATATTTGTATCTCGACATCCTTGAAATGGCCCAAATTTTTTCCATAAACTTGTATGACTCAAAGCACCATGCCAAGTTGTTTGAGTTTTTCACAAGTTTCCATTTTCTGGAGTTTTTCCGGTGTAAAAAGGCCGACAAATGGCCAAACGTGTTGTAACGTGCATATGATGTCGGAAGTGATTCAAACCAGACAAGGACGCCTAACATGAGCATGCCCACCAGCTTGCAAAATTTGCGGTCAGTCCTAAGATTTCCAAAAAATTATCAAGTTCAACGTAGAGTGTTTGAGTAGGCAAGAAGGGTCTGTTTGGGAGCACCTCATCAAATGTGTTGTTTTCAAATTTGTTATGATTTTACTTATTCGCTTTGGGTAAACTAAACACTGAACCGAATAAGCCAGTTAATCGAATAAAAAAATGAAGAAGAAATAAAGGAAAATAAAAAATAAATCAAAGCAAAAGAAGGCCAAACAAAAGCAAAAGAAGAGGAAAACCGGACCAAGAAGATGCACAACAAGGAGAATAAAAAGAAGTAGTTAGGCACAACAATAGAGCTGCCCTAGTTGGTTATAGCGAGAGGAAGTAACCCAAGAGGCTTGGAGTTCTATTCTTACTTCATGCACCTATTTTTTGAAGGTTAAAAGAAGAAGAAAATTAAATAGGCTACGCCCAGGACGAAGGGGTATGGAGTAGCGGGCGCTCGCTAGATCCGGACATCGACTGCGGGCCAGTAAGGAACCTCTCCCTATTTTTTTGTTTGCTATTTCCTACCGTACATTTTTTCGAAGAACGCTCATTAAGAAAGGGGATGGTGTTTAATTACAAGATGACTTTTCAAAGGTTAACTGTTGACTTTAAGATAATTTTAAATTCAAGAAAGTTCACACAAAAAAATTAAAAAGCTCATTGGATTCAAAGAAACTTCATTGATTTGAAAAAAAAGCTCATCAATTTTGAAAAAGAGTTCACAAATTACAAAAAGTTCTTTCATTTTGAAATCATTCATGCAAATTTTGGAAAAAGTTCATCAATTTTCAAAAAAACAATCGCTGATTTGAGAGATAGTTCACGAATTTTAAAAAATCATCAATTTTGGGAAAAAGTTCACAGATTTTGAAGAAAAATTCACGATTTTTTAAAACAAAAAATTGTTTCAAAAAAGTCACAAATTTTAAAAAGTATGCAAATTTAATAAGAAAGAAAAAGGAAACAAAAAAAGAAAGAGAAAAAGGAAATTAAACAGGAAACAGTGCGTTTTTTCCATTATTTTATTGTAAGTGTTGAAAAACAAATGTAGCACATGAGGTTTGATTGCCCAGTTGGAAAATGTCGCCGTTATAAATCTGAATAGAGCGGGGTTCGAATCCTCTGGGACACGTGTTTTTTGCGGTTCTAAAAATTGTTAAAAGGATGAATGGGCCGGCCCAGCTTGGGATGGTGTGTGCGCCCTCCATACACAACGTATAGTATACGCCGCTAAAAACAGTATACAATGATTAAAAACAGTTCTAAAAATTGTTAAAAGGATGTATGGGCCGGCCCAGCTTGGGAGGGTGTGTGCGCCCTCCATACACAACGTATAGTATACGCCGCTAAAAACAATATACAATGATTAAAAAAAATATGACCATCATGCCCTTTATTATAAAGAGGTATGGGCTAATCTGGGCCGTCCTTGTGTTTAGCGGGGTGTATCAAAACAGAAGTGATAAATAAAACACATGCGTCCACCCAACAGCATACAGTGTACCTGTGTACGTATACAAGTAAAACACGTAAGGCCAATTGTGCTACAAACTGTGTTAAGCCATTCTTCAGTAACAACCCAGAAATTCAGAAAGAACATTAAGGTACAGAGGTACTAGTAACAAATAGGACAAGTAGTTGAAGTGCACACACAAAGAAGCGTCCCAAAAAGAGATGAAACACATACCCTGTTCTAAACCCTCCCTGGCCGCGACATACAGAAATTCCACAGGCCTAAAAAGCACCGACACGCCAGGAATCGCCGAACTGCCGTCCTGATACGCTGGGATACGGGGATATAGCGGGATACGGCGGGATACGCGAATTTTGGAGTATCCCCGAAATTCGAATCTACACTACTATTAAACGAGAGAACTTCAGGACAGCGGACAAAAACTCTGCCCGTAAAACAACCCACGCCCGCTTGAGTGTACAGGTAAACCCACGCCCAAATTACACGGAGTCATACACGGAAAACAATCACGGAAACAACTGAGCTCAATTAGCGGGAATCAATCCAGGCTCGACGTCCAGATTACATGCCCCTGCGCAGCCGCTGAGGCACCCGACGACGGCCGCGACGTCGCTGCCCTGCGCAGCCGCCGAGGCATCTGACGACGGCCGCGATGACGAGGTCGCCGTGTCACTCGACGACGGCCACGACGACGTGCTGTTCCCCAAGACAGGTGCAGCCGCACAGACGCCCTGCCACGGCCGCGACGAGGATCTCCTCGCCGACATAGGTGCATGCTCTTCTCTGATCTGAAGTTCGAAAGTTTTTTACATGCCGCTGCCGCCAAGGCTCCGCCTCCGCCGTGCTCCTTTCTCAACCTGTTCCTGTGATCCATCAATTGTTCTGGTTGAATGAAATTATGAAAAACAAGGAAAGTGTATGAACTGGTGAATTATGGCATGACCATATGCTAACAATCCCTGTTGTCCGTACCTGACCTAAACCTGACGTCGTTTCATGAATCCTTGTCAAATGAGCATTGTACTGACCTCACCTAAAAGCCTCATCAAGCTGCATATGAACAGGTTCAATTCTCAGATCCAAATATGAACACACATAAAGTCACTCTGAGATACACCTACATGAATATTAATGCAAAAGGAATTCAATTGGCGACTGAGTATTAACAAAGCTTTCATGTTAAACAGTAGGATGGAGTTGAACATAAAACACCTATCTGAGTTGTGGTAATAGTATTCCTTCAGTTACAATTGTGTGATACCATTCTTGACATTCACAGGGTTGAAGGACTTCATATGGCCCCAACCAGTCCCAACAGGGCGCGCACCTCGTTCCAGGATATAAGCAACAACCAATCCTTGGGTGATGAGCATTACACAACCACCCAATTTCAGATTTTGTACCCCAACTGCTAAATTGTGACATTATGTGCAGACTCTAAAGAAGTAAAAAGGCAGACGGATAGAGAGCGGTATGCACAAAATAAGGATGAGATTAATAAGAGACGACGTGAGGCCTACAAACAGAAGAAAATTGCCTCTGCTGAGATCAGTGGGACACAAACACAGCTGGGTGTATCACAAGGTAATAAAGATGAACTTCATTCTTCATTATATATATTGCTATATATAAATGATCTATTCTTCATCCACTCAGGCAGTAATGAGATTAATAAAGATGAACTTCATTCTCCACACTATATATTTCTATATATAATGATCTATTCTTCATCTACTCAGGCAGTAATGAGATTAAGAATCGTATGGAAAGGGAGCGGCATGCACGAAATAGAGAGGAATTATTAAAGCGACAGCGACAAACCCGCGAGCAAAATAAGCATATTGCTGCCGTCCTTGATGGCAGTAACATTGTAACGCAAGTGCCGGCTACCGGACAATCTGCAGTCACACAACTGCAGAACATAACAATTTTAGGGGGTGCGGTACCAAATTCTGTTCATTTGACCAGAGACAATGTGGACGATGAGTCCGATTGGTTGCACAGAAATGATGCGTACCAGATGCAACGGAATTCAAGACGACGGACACCCACACTTATGTCACTAGATGAGAACCCCCAACTCAGTACAATCGACAACCTACATATGCCAGAAAAGTCTTCTAAAAAAAGGGTTAGTTGCCTGATTTATTAATGGTGCGGCATTATCCGGTGTTTATTTCTTCTCTAATTTGCCATTCTATTTTTGTTTCGGGTACAGATCCTTCTTATGGCAAGAAACCTCTACCGATCCAACGTAATTATATTACTCCAGGGATGGAGCCGTCCCCATATGCAGGTCAAACCCCGGATAATCAAATTGGTACGGTCTTGTGGTACCATCCTGTGCATAAAAAGGGTCCATCTCTTTTGCTTACTCTTTTCTGCCAAATAAATGTTTTCAGCCAACGACCACGCTGATGCTTACGGACTATTGGAGCCCGATGTCCACACGATAAACATTGATGGTCTGCATAATGTCATTTTTAGTTTCATCTCCCCAGTATGCATAACATCAAATGAGCATCATTTACTACTCCTAACGCACTACTATTCAATATTCACAAATAGAATGCTTGGGAGACGGGAACCTAGGAGAAAAAACTGGAGACGTGGACCATGATGAAGAAGCTAGGATCTTCGCCCAACCAGGTTTATTCTTGCTGACATGAGTTACCAGTACAATATAGTATTAGTAATATGGTTTCTGGGTGAACTTTAATTAATGCATTCTGCTCCAGATGTTTATTTTCAATCCTACCGAGTGGAGCAAAAGTATGGTAATGGAGCTCCCAATAATGATGCTCACAACAGAGTTTACATGAACCTGCCCAAAAAGCATCATGTGCTTAGAAAAGTTACTGATTGCCGCCATTGTGGAGCTTTGCGATTTCAATACGAGGGGCCTGCGTTTTGCTGTAGAAAGGGGAAAGTGGAGTATTTACTCCAGATGTTTGTGAGGAGTTGAAACGGTTGTTTACAAGTCAAGATGATGAGGATGCTAGATATTTCAGAGAAAATATACGGTATTTCAACTCCCATTTCTCATTCACAAGTCTGGGAGTCACCCTTGATCGCCGAGTCAGCACCGCAGCAGGAACCGGCGTATATACATTTCGTGCGTGTGGGGGGTTGTACCACGCTCTTGATGATCTGGAGTCTGGTGATAATTGCCCTCGACATTTGCAGCTATATATTTATGATACGGATGAAAAACTTGTATCACAGGGTTAAGAGGTCTCCAAATCTTAGGTTAGATCTCATACGGAAGACTCTGGCAATACTAGAGCATAACCTTTATGCTCAAGTATTTAAAAGCCTTGGTGCTGTTCCAAATCTAGATGAATACAGGATCTCATTAAATACCGATATCAATCTTGACCAACGAAGGTACAATGCGCCAACAACTTCTCAGGTAGCAGCAATATGGGTTGAAGGGAGCGACCCACAAAAAACGTTTGATAGAAGTATTATCGTGTACGGGAAAGGAGAGCGTCCCCTGTATATTAGAGCATACTATGGGTGCTACGACCCTTTGTCATATCCACTATTCTTCCCACATGGGGAGATCGGTTGGAATCGTTTGATGCCATATATTGGGGCCGCCGATGACACAAACCAAGATTCAGTGGATGATTCTGCACGACAAGAGTACCCAGCCTATGTTCTTCCTTCAGGTATAATGTTCATAACTGATCTATACATTTTAATCAAATTTAAACGTATTCAGTAATCCATCTTGCAGACGATAACATGATTAGCAAACAACTTGGTCATGATGAAAGACATGAAGACCAGGCCACTGATTTAGCTGCAGGTATTGGACGTGATTTCTGTTTTTGTATTCTTATGGTTCTATTATACCTGATTTATGTTCATTATTGATTTATACATATTAATCATAGTTAGCCTTATTTAGTATTTCATCTTTCAGACAATAACATGATTATAGAACAACTTGATCATGGCGGACGACATGACGACCAGGCCACTGATTTAGCTACAGGTAGTAGACCAAAAAAAATTTCATTACTGATTTATACATATTAGTCAAAGTTAACCTTGTTTGGTATCCATCTTTCAGATGATAACATAATTAGAGAAGAACTTGGTCATGGCGCAAGGCATGAAGACCAAGCCACTGATTTAGCTGCAGGTATTGGACACGATTCATATTTTTATATTCTTATGATTCTATTATACCAACTTTAATGTTGTTAAACAATTTTTAGATGACTACGAGGATAACCCGGATGAGGATTTTGGTGACAATGAGATGAATGCCACAAAATCAAGGAAATATGTTAGCGCGAGGGAGTACTATGCCTTCAAGCTGCAGGTCCGGAAAAAGCTTTTTGACATCATCTTGTTTGGGGGGCGCCTTTTCCAACAGTGGGCGGTTGACATGTACATCAAGATTGAGACAATGAGGCTTGACTGGTACTCAAAGCCAGCAAATCAAAAGGTCATACGCGCTGACCTCTACCAGGTAACGTGCTTGTCTTTATACTATTAAATTGTATTACAGATGCCACTCTTTGCTTCAACATGGTATACTAATTGGCGTCAAATATTGATTTATTATAGGGCCTTGTTGACACCGTCATCGCTGGCGAGTCACGCGGTGATCGTATTGGCAAGAGAATCATGCTTCCACGTACCTTTCCTGGTGGTGACCGTGACATGCAACGCAGGTTCCTGGATGCAATGGCAATAGTTCAACGATGGGGTAAACCGGATTATTTTGTCATGATGACATGCAATCCCTACTGGGAGGAGATAACTATTGAATTGTTGCCTGGACAGCTGCCACAAGACCGTCCAGACCTTGTGGCAAGAGTATACAGAGCTAAGCAACGATCCATGATGGACTTACTGATTAAGGGTAAGAATTTTGGAGAAGTTATGTCTTATGTACATGTCACTAAGTTTCAGAAACGAGGCCTCCCTCATGAGCATATACTTCTAATCATGAAAGCTAAAAGTAAGTTCAGGACCCCGGATGACTATGACCGGGTGATATCGGCAGATATACCCGACAAAAATAAATATCATGTTCTCCATGATCTGGTGGTCAAACACATGTTGCATGGTCCATGTGGCGCGCTCAAAAAAAGTTGCCATTGCATGATAGATGGACAATGTCGGTTTCATTACCCACGAGATTTCTGTGATGCTACATTACAAGGGAAAGACTCATATCCCATCTATAGAAGGAGGGATGATGGGGTGAGAGTTAGGATCAGAGGAGCAGACTTGGACAATAGATGGGTGGTCCCTTACAACCCATTTCTGCTGATGACATACAACTGTCACATTAATGTCGAAGCATGCTCGAGCATCAAGGCAATGAAGTACTTATTTAAATACATCTACAAAGGGCATGATAAGGCATCATTTGCGTTCGAGCAGGATATTATCAATGATGGGGGAATCATCGATGAAATTCGACAATATAGGGATGCACACTACATATCTCCTCCCGAAGCTATCTACAGGATTTTCGGCTTTAAAATGTTTGGTGTCAGCCCAGCTGTGTTGCAGCTCCAGCTTCATTTTCCAAACATGCATACAGTCGCATTTAAGGCTTATGAAAATCTGGAAGATGTTGTCGCTCGGCCATCTTCTTCCAAATCCATGCTTACCGAGTACTTTGGGATGAACCAAAAATATCCAGAGGCACGGAAATTGATGTATAGAAGGTTCCCAGAACATTATAGGTGGATAGCCGGTAATAAGAAGTGGCAACCGAGAAAAAATAAGAGATCACAGATTGGAAGATTGGTGCATGCACACCCTGCTGAAGGAGAGATGTACTACTTGCGGGTGCTCCTAAACCATGTCCGAGGTGCCACTTCATTAGATGATTTAAAAACAATAAATGGCAAGGCATGCGGGTCCTTCAGAGAGGCGTGTGAGCAATTAGGCCTCATTGAGCATGACAGGACACTTGATGATTGCATGACGGAGGCAACAACATTTCAAATGCCTACTGCTCTTAGACGGTTGTTTGCGACTATATTGGTATTCTGTGAGGCAACACAAATCCGTCAGTTATGGGACAAACATCTAGCATCCATGTCTGAAGATTATCGCCGTAATCAATCGAATCAGGCAGCACTTGAGCAAATGGTCCCCAGGGATATCAGGGATCTGCTGCAATCCATGGGAAAGGATATTAAACTCTATGGACTTCCGGATCTGGTTGACGCAAATGGTTCTTCTTACTTTGACAATACAGAGGTAACAGAGGCGAGACAGGTCAAAGTGGACCAAGAACATCTAGATCTATTCAACTGTTTGAACAATGAGCAACTAGCTCGTTTCAATGACATAATGGATCATGTGACAAACCAAAAAAGCTAGATATTCTTTGTTGACGGTCCAGGAGGCACTGGGAAGACGTACCTGTACAAGGCGTTGCTTGCAAAGGTCCGTTCGATGGGTCTAATAGCGATCGCAACTGCTACATCAGGTATCGCATCATCGATAATGCCTGGAGGCCGGACTGCACACTCCAGGTTCAAAATTCCAATCAAGCTCACTGACAACAGCATGTGTAGCTTCACAAAGCAAAGTCGTACGGCAGAGTTGCTTAAACAGGCGTCCTTGATAATTTGGGATGAAGTTGCTATGACAAAGCGTCAAGCAGTTGAGACACTTGATAGATCGCTGCAGGATATAATGGAATGTTCTTTACCATTTCGTGGAAAGGTTGTCGTCTTTGGTGGCGATTTTAGGCAGGTCCTCCCCGTTGTGACCCGAGGGACAAGAGCACAGATCACTGATGCTACACTGTTGAGATCCTATCTGTGGCAGAAGATCCGCAAGATACGCCTCACACGCAATATGCGGGCACAAACAGACCCTTGGTTCTCAGAATACCTCCTACCGATCGGCAATGGGACGGAAGAAACAACTGGCGACGACTATGTGCATCTCCTTGAAGACATTGTGATTGCTTATACCGACGATGATGAACCTATTAACAAGCTTATCGAATATGTCTTCCCATCCCTGCACACCGATGCTAGGTCGAGAGAGTACATGAGCACACGTGCAATTCTCTCAACCAAAAACGAGCATGTGGATGACCTGAATGACAAGATGATCTCCAGGTTTCCGGGCGAAGAAAAGGTGTACCATAGCTTTGACTATATCGAGGATGACTTCCAGAATAATTACACAATTGACTTCCTGAACTTGATCACACCAAATGGGTTGCCCCCGCATGTCTTGAGAGTAAAAATCAACTGCCCGATCATTTTGCTACGGAACCTCGACCCTCATAATGGGCTATGTAATGGAACACGACTTATGATCAGGGCCTTCCAGGATAATGCAATCGATGCTAAGATTGTTGGTGGCCAGCATGCTGGAAAGAGGGTGTTCATACCTAGGATCCCTATGTCGCCCTCGAAGGACACCTCACTTCCCTTCAAGCTTAAGAGAAAACAGTTCCCCATCCGCCTGAGTTTTGCGATGACCATTAACAAGGCACAGGGTCAAACCATCCCAAATGTCGGTATTTACCTTCCAGAACCTGTTTTCTCACATGGCCAACTATATGTTGCATTGTCAAGGGGTGTCTCAAGAAAGACGACATGGATTTTAGCCAAGCCTAACAAGGAGGTTGATATATCTGGGAGAAGCACCAAAAACATTGTCTACAGAGATGTTTTGGAGGGGTGAGGTACGTGCAATAGTTTGTGTTTTCTTTGCACCTTTGATTTTGTACCTATATAACTAACTCTGAATCTAACACTTTTCTCTTGTTTCATTTGCAGGTTTTCATAACAGTGCGCTACATAATAGGCATGAAACACAAATGATGTTGATGTGACCTCCGACTCTTTATGTCAGAGTCGTTTATTAGTGTGATTTAATTGTAAAAATCATTGACATATTAACTGTCCCAAATTGAAAAAGTACAGACTTTAAATGTGTCACACTTGTTATTCCGTTCATGTTCTGATTACTTACAACATTCATTTGGGAACGTAGAAATTTCAATTTATTTTGTCAATTCCAGAACATAAGATTGCTATACCAGCAAAATGTAAGCTGCTGGGATCATTGACAGAAATAGTGAAATATTCCAATCCTATGTTGGCTGTTTTTCTCTGAAGTGCATATGTGATTGTTCGACCTCAGTCTCAAATATAACTGGTTGAATTGCCAAGCGCACGTGAACTAACTAAATTGAAACGATCCATCTAACATATAAATGGAAGAAAGAAGTGTCAATTTCAGTCTTGACTGGACGTGGTCATCATGGAGTACTAAGAATTCTCAGTCCTTAACACTAACAACCGTCGATAATAATGTGTAAACACAAAACTGATCACAACATAAGCAACAATGAACAAAAAGAGATAAAGGGCCAAGAAAGCAATCATTTTTTCTGACCACACGTGAGCAGCAATAATAATAAAACATAAGTACGGAACTCACCTTGATGGTTTCTTCATAAAATGGAAACCTATGATGTCACCAGTCCCAATAGCTTTGGGCTGTAGTACAATATTTGCAAGGTTACATGGTTTGATCTCAGGAATAGTGGATTACGCCATTTTATCAAGCTCAGTCTTGAAACAACCGAAAGCACTTTCTTGGCCCCTCCTGTCAAACACGGCCATTGAGGGCACATAATTAACTAACTGCCAAGACAAAGGATACAAGAATTATATTTCTGTACAGAATGATTAACTTTCTGTACATAATAAAAAAAAGGTAAGAGAAAGCACACAAAAAATAGATAAAGGTTCTGATGAGCCGAGCACAATATTTCTGTATAAACATGTATGACGAAAATAACTCAATTAATTCTATGTGCGTAGGGTATAAAAAAAGCAAAAAAAAACCATGCGTCCTGAGATAAATCAAAGGAGTTGCCAAAAAAAAAGATAGATCACAGGAAAGCGTGGGGCCTGAGATAACAATCACGATTCCCTTGCCTCCTCACGCTATGGAAGTCCTTCCCCTGATTTCCGCCTTACATATTGCCTACATCGAACGATCTTTCAACCAGGAGCCCACAGAAGCAACGGGTTTTGCACCGTAGGGTTTCCTTCATCCTCTCTCGCGAAGGATTGCCGCAGTCTCACACCCCTCCGCCGCGCCGGCCTCCTCCACCGCAAGTCTTTCCAGCTTGCCCCACACATGTGTCTGTGGTGAACTACCGTCGTTCCCACCATGTCTGTGTCACAATCCCCGATGGCCTCTACGGATCAATCTGCTATCATCGTGGTAATAATGTTATCTCTCTATAATTACATCCTATTCACCATTTCACATCTACAAGGCAACATAGTCGCTAGAGGTGATCCAGCGAAGTGAATCAACATGCCTTGTGTTACCCCGCAAAGTTACAGAGATTTCATTATGTGACTTAGGAAATTCTTTGGGCAAGATCCACCTGATTACTAGAGAGAATAGTCACGCAAGTTAGTCTCGAAAAGTTTACTGAACAATTAAAAAAATAAATAGATACTGAAACTTAGTTGGAAAGGATGTCCAGATACCACTATGTTAAGTAAACATGAGCAGATAAGTGCATACAGTTTTGATGTACTCCCTACGACCCAACATATAAGATCGATTTTCAAGTTAACAAAACATAGGGGCTGAATGTGTATGACGTGATAATAATATATGCTTTGATTTTCAGGAAAACATCGACAAAGGGGCAAAGGACGAGCATGGACAAAATATGCAGATTGAATGCATGATAACGAAAGATGAAGATATGAACACCGAGTCAACAAATGCAATAGAAGAACAAGGCATCATGGAAGATACAGAACATATGCAGATTGATGAGGTGATATCCTAACACAAGCATACAAACCCCAAGCCGACAAAGGCGGTTTTTAATTTCACATGCCATTATTATTCTTCTTATTCAGGGGGGACAAAACAATATGTAATCTATAGTATGGTAAGATAACATAAAGCCCTAATATTCCCCTAAATTGTTACCACAGTATTGAAGAACCATGTACTGACTATGAAGTATTGGTCGATACTAAAAGATGAAGTTGTATAGTAGAGGAACAACAGTCAAACCTGTTAAACACAAGATAAGTACAGAAGAACCTATAGACAGAACGTCTTGCAAACTGGACAATGTGTTGTTACATATAAATAGCCAAAATGACTGCATGACCATATGTAAAAACTGCACAATGGAAGTTCCATAATTCAGTGATTCGGTCACAAGAAAACTTCGGCAAACCAACATTTAGTTATTTCAATCAAAGTTCAGCTTATTTACTACAGAAGTGGCGCTTGGATTAAGAATTTTAAAAACATGCATGCAAGGCTGCCAATACCAATCGGCAGGCCAACATATAAGAACAATTATGCTTCTTGTATTGCAGATATTCATAGAAGCATGTACTGAATTTTCTGTGCAGAAAATGATTTGCCGTAGATTGTCAGAGAGATTATGTATAGTCCTTCCATTCAAATAGTCTAAAAACTAACATAAAAATGCAGTAATCCATTGGCATAATGCACTCCATAAAATCATACTGTACATTTTAGGACCGAGATAAAAAAGGAGAAACCATAAATTCATAATGTACAAGATGCTATTCCTCAGTCAATAACAGATCAAATGATATTCAAATCCTTTTTAGGAAATAAAACATAATACTTACCTGCAGAAAACAATGGATCGACACTCGATATTGAAGTCAGTATATTCTCATCTTCAAATAAATGCAGAAATAGATACTGTGTAGGTTTTGAATTACAATGATGCTTAAATCAGCTTTTTTTTTCTTGCAAAAAAGAAGCAACTTTCGGAGATATATTCTTGATTCATCGGCAAGCTTCAAAACAAAATTCAATTTATTCCCATTCAAGAATATTATATCTACGATTCTTTATTCATCTTCATAATATTTGCTCTTCTATACATATTGAAGAATAATATATTATTGTGTGTTTCAGTTACTAAGCGATGAAGAACCAGTAAGTACCGGGTAATATTATATTATGTGTGTTTCAGGTACGAAGCGAGGAAGAATCAAATGGAATAGACGACGACGATGAAGTACAGGAAAAAAAAGCACACAGGCCACAGATTGCGAAGTGGCAAAGGCATGCTTCCGTTTGAACTATCCCAAATAATTCTAATTCTCATTATATTATAATACTACATAGGGATTATTCTTTGTAATGTTGCTCTCAAGGATTAACCGTCAAGGAAACAAGTGAAGAAATGCAGCCAGCTCAAGACAATGAATTAGCACAAACATTCGACACCGAAGGGGCAGAAACTGTAGGGGACAAGCTTGCAGAATTAAATGGAATAGCCAACAAAGATGAAGTGGAGAAAAAGAAGAGCACGCGGTCCACAGATTCCGAGGTGACAAAGGCATATTTTCCTTTCCAACTATATGTCCCAAATAGTTCTAACTCTAATTATATTAAACCCTGCATACTGATTGTTCTTTGTAATCTTGCTCTCGGGAATTAACCTTGAATGAAACAAGTGAACAAATGCAGCCAGCTCAGGATGAGGAATTAGCACAAACATTTGGCACCGAAGGGGCAGACACTATAGGGGACACAATGAGAGAATCAAATGGAACAGCCGACAAAGAAGTGCAGAAAAAGCAGAGCACGCAGTCCAGTGATTCCGAAGACTCTGAAGTGACAGATGTATCTTTCCTTTTCCAACTACTATGTCCCAAATAGGTCTAATTATAAGTATATTATATCCTGCATACCCATTATTCTTTGCAATGTTGCCTCCAGGAATTAACCTTCAATGAAACAAGTGAACAAATAGATGCAATTGAGGACAGAGAATTAGAACTAACGTCTCGCATGGAAGGGGCACAAAGCCTATCCGACTGCATAACAAACCTAAGAAGGCACAAGACTACGTGGTGGCTCCAGAAGGCCCGGACAAATCCTTCTATGCCCTGCTTTTGCTACATTTATTTTCTTTGTCATTAATAAATGTTGTTACTTACATCATGATAGATTACGCCTGCACTGGTGATGATTGGTTCGTGATTGAAAATATCATGTCTGAACCAAACGATAAAAGAAATTTAGTGAGCATCGACGACTCACATCTCCAAAGAAAACAGTTACAACGTCTATTACTTCCCGAAGAATTTCTTGGCGACGAAGTAAGTATATGTAGCTTTCAGACAAGACTATGTTGTTTTAACACGAGTTTCTATTCTCTCCTCTGACTAAGGTGTGCACTTCATATTGTAGATCATAGACGCATACATACATTGCATAAGTGCTAAAGAGCATCTACAGATGAGGTCAGGTGGAAGTGTGTTCTTAGAGAGTGCATGCATCTCTAAGATGATAAAGGAATTTAGCTCTATACGGGATGACGCACCAAGATGGGTATTAAACAGAGCTACAACTTATTTGGAACATGATATGGTGAGTCTCAGTTCCATATAAATGTTTGTATAGATGGGACCTAAACTAACAAAAACCTTATTTTCAGATATTCATTCCAGTTAACATTGAACACTTCCATTGGTACCTAGCAGTTATAAATGTCGGGCAGCGATGCATCCAGGTGCTCGACTCGCTAGGCCCAGGAATGAGCCGCAAAGACCTCACCGCTATGGTTAGTCATTAGTCCCACTACACCATCTTTTGATAACACGATTTCTGTTATTGTTCGGTTGTGATGCTAATACTTTGTCATTTATTCATTCAACAGCTCAAAGGACTAGAAAATGTATTCGAATATGCATCGCTTCAAGTGGAACTAAAAACTGATAAGTGGAAAGACTTAAACATCTCATCATGGCCAAGGGAAGAGTGTATTAAGAGCAAACTGCAAAGAGATTGGTATACCTTCTAACTCAAAGGCTCAAGGTAATTGACTTCCAAAGACTCTGAATTTAGGCTTATTTTGACAGCAATCTGTAGGAGGAATTAGTTTAAATAAACATGGAGTAGTTTAACAATCTTGAAAGCAAGCTGCGCACACATCTTACTGAATTTAGGCTCATCTTGAAAGCAAAGTTTTGATAGTTTTTTAGCTTTGCCATACAATTTTGACAGTTTGGGGACAGATTTAGTCAGTGAACCAATTATGACCAGCAAACCATTAAACTTTAGTCTCAATATCTGAATTTCTATCTCTGCACCATGTGGCGGCAAGCAAGCAAATTAAATTGGTAAACAGTACAGTGTCCAACTGATTCAACACTAGAGGCCGACAATGATAGCACCGAGCGAAATTCAGTAATTATGACCAGCAAATCATTAAACTTAGTCTGAATATCTCAATTCTATCTCTGGACCATGTGGCTGCAGGCAAGCAAATTAAATTGGTAAACAGTGCAATGCCTATCTCATTGAACACTAGGGCCTGAGAGCAACTAGATTCAGTCAAGCATGCAAGTGAATCTAGAGCAGCAGAAAAATCAGGAAACCAGACCTATGAAATCAAAATGAGAGAGGGGTAGAGGGAGGCTTGACCTTGGGTTGCTGCTGCCCCATGGCTGGGCGTCATCCCATGAGAGAAGCCTCACTCCTCCTCTCCCTACATCAAGTTGGTGCAGGTGCGTGGTGAGTTGGAGGCTGGCTGCATCCATTGGCGTGTTGGGGTCTCCTGCAGCCCAGCACGAACACCAACAGAGCAACAAGGTGTGAGGAAGCCGCATACACAGCTGTAGAATTGAATCAAATAGAGAGAGGAGGCGGGAGGTGGCGCACTTTGTCCTTGAGTGAGTGCTGCTAAAAATCCATGGCTGGGTGTCTTCATCCCTCCTCTCTGTGCATACAGTCCAGTTGCTGCGTGCGTGAGGCAGGAAAGCACATCTCATCTCAAGGAAGGGAAGAAGAAGAAATCCAAGAGGAGAGGAGAAGGGGGCGGACCTGTATGTCGCCGGAGCCAGACGGAGCAGATCCAGCGCCGGCGCACGCGGATCCAGCGCCGGCGAACGCAAACCTCCTCGCCCAGTAGCACCATCAGCGGCGGATAAAACTTCAACCTTTGACCTACGAGGTGTGAGAGAGCGGCGACGCTGGTGACAAAGGGGAGGGCAGCCTGACCAGGGAGCACCGGTGGTGGTGATGAAGGGGAGGGGGCGGCCTGACCAGGGAGTGCTGGCTGTGGTGGAGAGAATGGGGAACAGAGGAGATTGTGAGGCAGTGGTGGGGAACTATCGAGAGAAGAATCTGAGGCGGCAGTGGAGAGGATGACTGACGTTTTTTTTGAGAAATCTGACGTTTTTTTCTTAATACTACTACGTAGAGTACTTTACTAGGCAGTGACGGGAGAGATTGTGATTGATCACGGCCTTGTCCGAACCAAAAAAGAAATTGTCTTATTTTTATCGGCCGTGTCCGATTCACCTCACATTCTTCTAATAAAAAATCCATTATTTTTATAGTCATAATCATTTGATGTTTTAATAGGTTCTTGTATAAATAATATCTAAAAAAGTTGAAAAAATATACTGATAAAAAACACATTCGATATATGTCAATTTTAGTTGAGGAAATGAGTATGAGTAAATAAATTCAAACATGAAGCAAAAGCTTTGATGTTTTCTTGATTATTAAGAAGATTGTCCGGTTAATAATGGAAAACCACACAAACACACACTAGGTTGGGGGCTGTCAGAGTGGGCGTAGGTGATGGGGAGCAAGGCGGCCATGGGGAGGAAGAGGGCGGTGACGACGGAGTGACACGACGGCGACGGAGACAGGGCAATGACGACGGAGCGACACGGTGGCGACGGGGAGAGGGCGGTGGGTAGTGGAGCGGTGGGGAACAAGAGCGAGTGGGGACTGGGGAGTGACTGGTCTGCGTGAGCGCGGGGGCAATTTCGAAACGCCGGTAAAATGCGCAACGTGACGAAATGTGTACTTGGAATTGTCCAACGACCTATGTTTTGGATTAGAGAGAGTACTACGTAATATATAAGCCAGTGACCCATTGTAAGTGAGTGTGGCATTTTTTCCAAACAAAATAAAAATATCTTTAAATTTCAAAGGGCATGTCCGGTTCACATGCTGCGTGGGTGAGATTTTTGTTTTCATCGCTGCTTGTTACAGTCATGATCATTGGATCATTTCAAAAAATAATATGAATCCCTATAAAAATGATAACAATTTATTGAGTATATTTAAGTTTTGTAATCATGCAGGTCATGTTGTGGTCTGTGGATGATAAATTTTATGGAGTACTTCACAGGAGATATTTTGTCTGATATTCTTACACAGGTACATTTCACTGTGTATCATTATACTTATTCTATGTTATATCACTACTTAACTCTTATTACTACTTTAATAGAAACATATGACAGATTTTAGAACAAAACTAGCTGTCATTTTAGTGGACTCGGAATTGAATGATGATAATATAAGAAATCGAGACATTGAAGATGACGAAAACAGCACAGATCCCACGGAATGTATGATTCTGGATAGACCTCCTGAGAATTTCAAAACATCAAATACATCAGGAGAAGTCGAGCTCATCTCGCAGTCATTTATCCTTTCACCGTCTGTCAATCCAACAAATGATGATTTAATATATGAACTTTGCTTGTTCATCGGTATGGTTGATAATGTTACTCTACTAGAGTAAGCCATATTTTTTAGTTCATTTTGTATTCCAATAAATTACTTTGATGTCAATATAATGACAGAATTTCGATTTTACAGGAGCAAATGGGTGAAAAGCTCTGATCCATATCCTATTAGCTTAAATTTGAGACAAATAAAAAACATATTGAACAATGATGAATACATGGATATCCATTGCTTTAATATGGTTGTGCGGATATTAGCGCGCCACGAAGTCCAGCTTCTCAGAGACATTCCATCTCACTATATGGATCTGAACTTTTGTGTAAGTTACTATAATCATGTATTACAGTTTTTTTTCTCATTGCACTAATATTTTCTCATTCTTATTTTAGTCGATGTTCCACTATGCACGAAGTCATCGTGAAAATATGGAAATTGCTACATTGAGACGGTTGTTTCATAGCTGGCCTGACAGTAATGATTACCATATCTCACAATGTGATGCGGTAAGATTTTAATTTTTCATCTCTAACAATGCTTTATTTGGTCTTAATTAATATCACATGTATTTCTAAACTATTTCATCATTGCAGATTTTATTGCCTTGGTGTATGTTTGGACTATTTCTATTGTTTGTGTTGGATCAAAATAAAAAGGTTGTCTCAATTTTTGATCCGTTACCAATACCTACTTTGGGGAATAACGTACTTAAAATTGTGGCCGACAAACCTAAACCTTGCGCTTGAAGTTGCAAACCCTGCATTCAAGGATAATATCTCTAAATGGGAATCCTTAGTTCCTGTTGCTCCAACAAACTCACATTGGTATGAATCTTTTAAACGCATTACAATATTAATTGATTCATTCAACACACATTATGTGTTTATTTCATACATGCAGTGCCCTGTCCGGTTATTTGGTTTTTAATTACATGCACTCATTGTGCGATGGAAAACTATATTTTCCCATACCCAAGGTGAGTATTTACACCATGCTTATTTCTATACACATTGCGCATGCAACTTGTTATAACAATGCTGTATAATGCATATGTAGGATGGTTTTCAGCTGAGGAAGCAATTTTTGGTGCATATTTTAAAGTACGAAGAGAATGAAGCTCAAAACAACATCCGATACATTGAACGAAGCATCATTGATCGCATCCATAGATGGACCTTCATTGCTTCAAAAGATGTACCTTCAAGACATGCTTAGTTGCGGGTTTTAAAATATATTTTTGTAACAATTATAATACATTTATTATGTGACATTGAATTTTACGCGGAGACATGTTTCCAGATCGTTTGTTACACACGCGCTCATATGGTTGTGCATAAGACACACTTAAATGGCTCGGTAAAAGAACTCACTAAATAAAAATTAGATCCAGAATAGATGTTTTTACTATAGACTATGATACATGTGTTGGATCAGAAATATGTCACACTTTTTGAAAATACAATTTGAGTGACATGATAACATTTTGTAGCGATCTGATTTTTTTAAAATTATTTTAGTATTATACCATGTTAACTTGTTTTGTTTGAGACGTGCGTTGCACGTGCATGCTTACTAGTTAAAAAAACGATTGGGATACACTGGGATACGCGGGGACACGCTGGGGATACGGCCTGGCCCAAAAACACTCCCGGCCCAGCCACGGCCCAATATGTAACCCTATTTTGCAGGGTCTACAGCGTGCCCTAGACATAAGTACGAGCTACTCCCTGCCTCCTAGATCGAACAGAAGGAGCCGCCACCTTCTGGATCGAAGTTGCCGCCACCTGGACTCGCCGCCGCCGCCGGCGGCGACTCCTGGATTCGACGCCGACTCCTCCATCCAGCACCAGCAGCAGCAGTCTCTCCTCGCCTCCTCGGCTCCTCGCAGCTGTAGGTAACCCAGCAGCTTCTCCATTCTTCAACCTCTTCCTCTTTTATTCTTCAGATTCAGATTTTGTTCCATTATTAAGGGATTAAGGTACTAGGTCTGGATGCTTGCTAGCTTGTTGTTGATGCTACCTCTCTGCTTGTGTTGCTGCTGTTTGTTATGCTGCTTCATTTGTGATGCTGCTCGCTTGTGCTGATGTTGCTGCTGCTAGCCTGCTAGTGCTACTGCCTACTTCTGAATTTAACAGCTTGTGTTGCTGCACACTTGCTAGTGTTCATTGTTTTTGTTGTTCAAGTGTTCATTGTCCTGCTAGTGCTAGTGCTCATTGTTGTGATGTGCTCGTACTTGTTGATAGGTAGAAACTAGCAAGTGGCATGGCATCTCGGAGCGCCACAGCTGGTAGCCAATCGTCCGTGGGTGAGAGTGAAGGCCGTCTTGGTCCTGGTGCTGTAGATCCAAGGTATCCTCTGTGGGCTTATGTGTAGAAGCTTGTACCAGAAGAAGCAAATGGTGATGGTGCAGTTGTTGCCTCTGGTAGCCGTAGAGGAAACGCCAAGTTCCCTTGCAATTTCTGCAAGAAAATTTACCCAGGCAGCTATTCAAGAGTGAAGCCTCATCTTCTTAAGATAACAAAGAAAGATGTAGCTACATGTGACAAAATACCACATGCTGCCTTTGAGCAACTTTGCAAGGAAGATAGAGCAGCTGCTCAACTCCTTCAAAATGGTCCAACCAGGCATACAATTCCTTTACCCCCCTATGATGCATCTGCTCCAACAAGAAAACGAAAACAAACAGCTATTGTAGAGAGTTTTAATGCTGAAGTCCGGCAACAAGGTGATGCTCATATTGCTATGATGTTTTACACTGCAGGTGTGCATTCTTTTCTTGTCAAACATGGATAGATTTATCATTTATGTGTTGCTTATTTGTTGAATGCTGAGTTGCTACCTTGGTGGTTTGTGTTTGTAGGGCTTCCATTCAATCTTGCAAGGAACCCTGACTTTAGGGCAGCCATGACCTTCATTGCAAACAACAACTTGGGTGGGTATGTGCCTCCAGGATATAATTCATTGAGGACAACTCTTCTTGATCAAGAGAAGAAGCATATTCAGAGGAGCCTAGAGCCTATTAAATCAACATGGCCTTACAAAGGAGTGACCATTGCGACGGATGGGTGGTCTGATCCTCAAAGGCGGCCCATTCTAAACTTCATGGCTGTGACATAAGGTGGTCCAATGTTCCTAAAAGCAATTGACACCGAGGGAGAGGTAAAATCTTTGTACCTACATAATTTACTTTGTCTTTTGTTCCTTTTAGTTGCATATATTGCTTGCTGACTTGTCTTCATTGCTAGATAAAAACCAAGGAATACATCTTTGAGAAGCTAAAGGAAGTGATCGAGGAAGTTGGAGTTGAGTGTGTGGTTCAAGTGGTGACCGACAATGCTGCAAACCGCAAAGTTGCTGGGTTGATGGTTGAAGCAAAGTACAAGAACATATTCTGGACTCCTTGCATAGTTCACACTCTCAATCTTGCATTGAAGAACATATGTGCTCCGAAGAACAACGAGGGAGACAATTTCCATCTTTGGTTCATCAAAGAGGTGGCTGAGGAAGCTTCTTTTATCAAGAACTTTGTCATGACTCATAGCATGAGGTTGTCTATGTTCAACGAGTTCAGCAAGCTCAAATTTCTTCAAATTGCAGAAACTAGATTCGCAAGTGTCGTGATCATGCTCAAGAGGCTTCTATTGATAAAGGATGCACTTGTTCAAATGGTTGTTCATCCTAATTGGGCTGCTTATAGGGAGGATGATACAGCTAAATCTCAAAGGGTTAAGGAGCTTGTTCTCAATGATATTTGGTGGGACGGAATTGAATGTCGTTTCTTTCACCGAGCCTATTTATGCAATGATAAGGTTGGCTGACACGGACAAGCCATGTCTCCATTTGATCTATGAAATGTGGGATTCCATGATAGAGAAGGTAAATGATTAGTTGCTTCAAGCCTTCAAGCATCTTTCAATTTTCCATTTGTGGAGCATGCTATTTTCATTTGTGGAGCATGCTGATTTTATTTGTTGCTTCTTTCATAGGTCAAAATGCCCATCTATAGGTTTGAAGGAAAGGAGGAAGGTGACGAGTGTATCTTGTATGACATTATTAAAGAGATCCTTGTTTCCCGATGGACCATGAGCAATACCCCTTTACATTGTCTTGCTCACTCACTAAACCCAAGGTATAATCTATTAATCTTCATTGTTTCTCATTCAAATTTTTTAACTTGAACATGCTTGCTGATTTTATTTACTTCATATTATAGGTACTATAGTCCAGCTTGGATTAATGAAGTCCCTGGCCGTATCAGCCCCAATGATGACCATGAAGTTACAGAAATGAGAAACAAGTGCTTTCGGAAGTTCTATCCAGATCAAGAGGATTTCAAAACCATCAAGAAGGAATTTGCTGATTTTGCTCTTTTCATGAATGCCTTTGAAAATCCAGATTCTATTGAAGATAGAGCTGATTTTGAACCTAAACAATGGTGGGGCACTCATGGAGTCAGCACAAGGCTACTAATTTTTTTGGCATTGAAGGTACTTGGGCAACCTGCATCTTCCTCTTGCTGTGAAAGGAATTGGAGCACATATGGTTTCATCCATAGTTCTGGAAGAAACAAGCTAACACCTGCTAGAGCTTCCGACTTGGTGTAGCAAATTTTGTTGTGCAGAAACAAGCACAACCAAACTTCATGGTCAACCGTTGTTTGACTTGGTGTAGCTCAACCGGAAGAAAAGCACAGCCAAACTTCCCAACAACAGTTGTGCTGCAAATTTTGTCATACCATTCTGCAGCAATGCCCAGAAATCCAACAACGGCCATAGACAACCGGTAAGCAAATGTAAAACTTGTTTCTTGCCTAAGACAGGGGGTCGCAAAATTACAAAGCTTAGGAGGTCGCAAAATTACAAACCTGTTTCTTGCCTAAGACAGGTTGACCATTGGCCAGAAATTAAGAACCACATTGCACATAAGATAGCATCAAGCTAAACAGTGGAGCACTGGTTACATATCATGTCCTAACAATAACCCCATCACAGAAGATACGACCTAGAGTTTTACTCAGAACGAGTCAAGGCATAACCAAAATAACAACCTATAAAACAGGAACCCTTACTTAGCAATGCATACCATAGGCTCAAATGTCATCCAGTTCATCAGCGCCTCATGTGGTCTGCTGTAAGACCAGTTCGGAATTCCGGATACTGATGGTGTAGCTCGATAGAAGCTAGATGATCGTGGAAGGACGGTCGCCGATCAGGACAAACTGCTTGTCCTGCTTCACAAAATAGATGGCTTCTGAGATTCTCTCTGCTTTCTGGTCCTCACATTCATAACCTGTTATAAGCCCTCCCTGGCTGCAACATACAACACTTCCACAGACAACCTGAAACCTCTTTCTGGAGAAATATATATACCCCTATATTTTGCTAGACTTACGGCCCGTCCCTCGCGTCCCTCTCTGAGGCGACTCGGGGGAACCTAGCTCCCTCCGCCGCCGGCCCTCAAACATCCTCCCTCCCCCCTCGCCGCCGCCGAGGGACACAGCCGGGCAAAGCCCAGGCAGTGCCGCCGGCGGCGGGGCCTCTCCTTGGCGTGTCTCTCTCTCTCCCCTGGCGGCGGTGCGAGTTCTTCCGGCGGCGTCTTGGCGGCGTGGTGCGGCGGAGCTCCGGGGATGACTCGGTCCTACGGCGAGGTGGAGGGTAGGGCACCGTCCAGTGGTGCTGCCTCCACGGCGGCTGCGGCTTGGGGCCCTTGACCCCGATCCGATCTGGATCTGGTGGTGCTTGGGTCTGGGCCATGGCGGTTGGCGAGGCGTGGTGTTCGTCGAGGCTTGTCGGCCTCTAGGCACCATGGGGGTGCCGGCGGCGACGCGTGCCCGGCGTGGTGACGCTGGTGGACGTGGTGGTCATCTTCTTCCAGAGATGGCCGGCCAGAGGCTTGGTGATCGGATCTCGAGATCCATCATCTTGTCCCGGCTGCGAGTAGGGGAGACATGGTTGCCGGTGAAAACCGAGCCAACGGCAGGCGATGGCGGCGTTCTCGCCGTTACCTTGATGGAGGCATTGTCGTGTAACTACTGTTCACCCACTCGTGCTACTCTGGGGGAAACCCTAGGATCTGGTGTTCCAGATTGGACGATGGCGGCACTGCGGTGTCGTTTCTCTCTTGGGAGCATCATTTGCGGAGCAGCGCTGGAAGTCAGAGGCAGGAGGTCGAGCGGCTTCGTCTTGCACGGAGCTTCGGTGGGGATGTCAAGTCATGCCTGACCGACAGGTGCTACGCTTTGTCATGCCTGGTCGGCAGGTGCTACGCACGAGAGATCTTCCAAGGACTTCAAGCTGTGTCGGCTGGTGGTACTTGGCAGCATGGCGCTGAGGTGTATCAGTGGCGACCGCGACATACTCAGCTGTTTGCGGGCAGGGAGGAGGTGCCGTTGGGCGCCGTGGTGGCGTCGACGATAGTTAGACCGAGCAAGGTTGATGCATCAGTACAGTTCTGAAGATGGAGCGGTGGCAGTTGGCGGCGGCGGCCTCTGAGAGCACGCCAGACCAGTGTGTGCCCCAGACCCCGCAAGTGGCTAGGCTGGGGTCTCAGGTCTTAGATGTTAGGCTTGGCTGCGATGTCTGTTTGGTATTAGGCCCAGGCTATCTGCGCCCCTTTATCAACTGGATAGGTGTAGCGACAGTTTGTTGCTTAGACGGCGGCTTTAGTTTTACTGTAGTATGACTTTGTAAGGTCTTGTGAGAATAATTAATAAAGTGGCCATATGCATCGCCCAGATGCAGAGGCCGGGGGTCATCCTCCTTTTCTAAAAAAAAAACTGAAACCTCTTTCTTGCCTAGGACAAGACAATGAAAAATTAGCAGGAGCAAAACTCAGAAGTTGGCACAGCTGAGCCAAGGATTTCTGCTGCCAGAAATTTAGCAGCAAACTACAGTGTAATGGGTGCACACGGACGTACATGAGAGAGCATGATTCAAAAGGGATGGAACATTGGGTTGATACCAAGTCCTAGTTAAGGCATGTTATCTAATTCAGAGTCAACCTATTTCTTGCCCGGAACAAGTCAAGGCAAAGCCAAATTAACGAAACAGGAAACCCTATAACATTAACATGTGTTTGCCATCGAGATCACTATCCTCAAAGTCAAAAGAATATATGTCAGAAGCTTATAACATTTGTTGCAAGGCCAGTTGAGAATCTGGGTCATTGATGGTGCAGCTCAGACCTCAGCAGATGCAAAAGAAGCATTTGTTCTGAGTCTCAACCTCGGAAAGAAAGGAAGCTTCAGAGGAGCAAACCTATACGACTCGTGCATGATTTTTTCTTTCTCAAAAGAATTAGTGTATGCTCAAGATGTTAATTGAAATTCATGATTTCTCCGGCAAACATTGCCAACTTCTGGTTTTCCTTGCATAGCTGAACTGCTGAAGACGCAACTTACCAGGACAGCAGGAGCCGAAGAAGTCACCAAGGCCCCCGAGTACCACGGACAGCCGAGAACCCAGGCCTCACAAGATGTGCTTGTACCGGCCGTTCCATGGGTCACTCTCACACAGTGGTCAGTCTGATCTATGTTCCAAGTTGCAGTTACTATTCTCAATTCCCTGCCAACTATTGTCTTTCTTTGACAGTACAAACTTGAGTTACTGATTCTTGACTGCAATCTCCGGCCAATGAGCATTCCTCACAATTAAATTTCATGGTATTTTAGTGTAATCAACACCTGTATCTCCGAATAGCATACAGTGTGTGCTAAAATAAAACATTTTTCAGGCAAAAATATTTATACAGCTGAATCTACAAAACCCATCCAGAAACCGCAACCATAAATTATATCAGAATTTTTTATAAGCAAAGCACATCTTAAGTTCTTAATAGCCATGGTGAGCTGCACGGCAATGCCCAGAAATCGAACAATGAACAAGCTACAAAAGAAAAGAGTAAAGGGGTGAATTATAGATTGCCAAGGAGCATTACAAAAATAGATGAACATTCTAAGTCCGTATGCAGCATACAGTAATTCCACAAGACAGACGGTAAGCAAAATTTAGGACCTGTTGCCTAGAACAGGATATTGCTAAATTAAAAAACCTATGGAGAAGCGGAGAACAATGAGGCATGTCATATATTCATAGATTCACCGGCAAGGCTAAATATAGAAAAGGGGGGAAAAGGTTGAGCTGACATTATCTGCTGCAGAAATTAAGAACCACATTGCACAAAAGATAACAACATCAAGCTAAGTGTAGCATTGGGTACATATCACGTTCTAATTAATGAGATAGCTAAGAGTGATTCCATCACAGAAGATACAACCTGGATTCTTGCCTAGAACAAGGGAAGGCATAACCAAAATAAACAACCTAGAAAACAGCAACCCTTTCTAAGCAATGCATACCATAGGCTCAATCATCAAGTTTAATGTTCAGAATCCCGGGTGCTGATGGTATAGCTCGAGAGAAGCTGGATGATCGTGGAAGGACAGTCGCTGACCAGGACAAACTGCTTGTCCCGCTTCACAAAAGCGACGGCTTCCGAGATCCTCTCTGATTTCCACTCCTTAATATTGTACTTCCGGATGTGAGCAGACGAACTGTGGTGTTCAGTATAGTAGATACAGTTTGCCTCGATTGATGGGAACAGATCAGCATCCACAACAAGGCACCTATGATGACCAATGAAGAAGGCATGGTTGCCAATGCTCTTCACAGGCAAAAGCATGCCGCTCTTGGCTTGGAATCTTAAAACCCAGAAGAAGCTTTGTCCCTTGATGACGACCAACATCTGACCATCAAATTCCATTGGGAAACACAGGGCATCGTTTGCGATTCCCATCTTGGTAGCATCACCGAAAATGTAATTTGACAGATCGACACTAAGCAACTGCCTCAGTTCGCAAATCTTGAGAGCCATGTCAGTTGTTCTGCTTAATTCTAGCCAACAGCCGACCAAACCACCCCCAACCGCCCTCCGGAAGAAACTGTAAACTGAAGGATCAATGTCTGGGGCGTCAAAGCTGTGAGGACTGGCCATGTACATCTTGCAACATGAGTTGCAGAACAAGGCGAGCATGGGCGGAGAGAAGCCAATGCTGACGCCAGCGGTGACCTGCGCCTCGGGCGGCACGGGCACCGTGAAACGGATGATGTCGCCGGTGAGAGGGTTCAAGACACGTGCGGCGTGAGGTGGGCTCCTGTCGGCCAGGACGAAGAAGCCGCTGAGAGTGGTGGCGAGTGGCGACGATGTAGTAATCGCGGAGCGCCGGGAGTTCCTTGTGGAGGAACCGGCCGGTGGCGGTGTTGAGCAAGAGGCGGCGTGTGTCGCTCTCGAAGACCTCGTCGAGGATGATCCAGCGGCACGGGTGGAACCGGGGATCCATGCTGCTCTTCCTGGGGTCGTCGGTGGTGGAGCGCCAGTTGTGGCAGACGGCGCGCAGGGCCGTGTATCAATCTAGGTCGTTGGTGGCGAGGAAGGAGTCAGCGATGCGGCGGACGATGTCGTACGGGAGGGCCAGTCTGCGGTCACCGCATTGGCCGGGTGGACCGGCGAGGCTTCCTTCTTCGTGCTGTTGGCCGACGGAACAACTTGAACAGGCGCGGCCGCCATTGCTGCGCACTCGATTCCGGATCTCAAGGACGGGTTTCCAACTGCAAAATCCAATGCCCTAATCCTCCCTGCCAGAAGGGGCAGGGCATTGCGAGTGAGGAACAAGGACGAAACATTGCAACAATCGATCAAGAAACCAAGAACCAAACAAAAAATCACTTACCAGACCAGTAGATTAGAAGTAGACCAGCGGCAACGGAGTGGATCAAATCGAGGCACGGGCCAAACGGAGGAACGGGCATGGAGTAGCTATCGTACTGTAGCACAACATGAACCAAACAATCTAAGAAAAAACCATGAACCAAACAGGTTTTTTCTTAGGCAAACCAAACAAGTAGTCGTTTTTCGTGGGCCGGCGCACGAGCACCTTTTTTTTTTGAGCATCTGTAACCTTTATTAAATCTGGATGTTCATAGGGATACAGATGATGTCGGGCGTATTTAGAAGCCACAGGTGGCGCCCGGGAGACAAAGAAGCCGCAGCTTTTGCAAGAGCGTGCGCTTCGAAATTATGCTTCCTATTCTCATGAATAAAATGGATAGTAGGAAAAAAACTAGCCCTATGGTTTATCTCACTCAAAACTGAGGCAAACTGGCAGGGAACATCTGAGCCTATCATGGAAATAACAACAGCACAATCCGAGGCCACGCATATAAAGTTGAGGTTGAGATCCATCGCCAAAGCAAGGGCTTCATTGCATGATTGTGCTTCCAGCGAGGGCGGATCCGTGAGACCCTCAAAAACTCTGGCTGAGGCTCCAAGAAAAGCTCCCGCCCTGTCACGACAGACCACAGCTGCTGCACCCCTTCTACCTGATCTGGACACGCCTCCATCAATGTTTAGCTTCGCTTCTGCATCGGTTGGAGGAAGCCAACCAGGTGATGTCGCTCTGGTCCTCGAGTTTCCCGCTGTTACATGCAGGTCCTTTGGCTTTGCATGCAATTCCCTCATGCGTGTCTTGTGCACAGCCATGCAATCAAGATCGGACAGAAATTTGTTGATGAAAACCGAAGTGCTCAAGGGGCTTTGGTACTGCTCATCATGGATAGCACGGCGCCGCGCCCACCATATGGCCCACATTGTGATCAAAATCTGAACAACTTCTTGCTCTTTTAGAGTATCCAGTAGCCAGAACATCCACAAACGAGCATCCTCTATTTGGTTTGAGATCATTACTTCTATCAGTTCCTCATCAGCCAGAGCCCAGACACAACGTGACATATGGCAATCAAACAGAGAGTGTCTCCACGTATCCACTGTCGCTTGGCAAAGTGGGCAAGCCGCCGAGTCCGTCATCTTCCTCTCCTTCCTCACCTCGCCTGTGGGGATCGATGTCTTGGCTAGCCGCCAAGCAAAAATTTTGATTTTGGGTGGGATGCTCAAATTCCAAAGTTTGCCCCAAGACTTCTTATCTGCATCCGTATCTGAATGCCCCGGAACATGCTCCAGCCATTCCGTTCTCTGTTGCTTTGTAGTCGCCAATAAACGGTAGGCAGACCTTACTGAAAAAGTGCCTCTTCTGTCATAATGCCAGGCCCAAAAGTCAGATTGTACTCGTGTACTCAAAGGTATATTCAGGATCGCTTCCTTGTCCATTGCATAAAAGTGCTCATCGAGGACATCAATATTCCAGCCCGCAGTAGTATGGTCAAGCAGCTCTGACACAAGTTGCGGTGGGTTTGGGGTCTTTGGGCACACCGGTCGTAGCTTGTGATCTCGCGGTATCCAGTTGTCCTGACAAATGCTCGTCTCACTTCCGGTGTCGATCCTTTTGATGATTCCCAATTTCAGGGTGTCACACCCCTCATGAATGGAGCGCCACACTTGAGACAGATTACTTCCCAGCCCAGCTTCCAGAACGGTGCAGTTAGGATAATATACAGCCTTTAATATGCGCGCACTTAGCGAATCAGGCTCTTGCAGTAGGCGCCAGGCTTGACGGGCAAGCAAGGCTAAGTTAAAAAGCTCGATGTCGCGAAAGCCCATGCCTCCCATAAACTTCGGTTGCGTCATGACTTCCCACGAGACTCATGCAGTTTTCCTTTCTCCCTTCTTAGATCCCCACCAAAACTTCCGAAGCATGCCGTTAATATGAAGGCATAGGCCCCTCGGTAGTTTGAAACACGCCATTGAATATGTGGGAATCGCTTGCGCCACAGATTTTATGAGAACTTCTTTGCCCCCCACCGAAAGGGCCTTTTCCATCCACCCTTGGACATGCTTCCAAGTCCTGTCCTTTAGGTACTTAAAGGATCCCTCTTTAGCTCTACCAACATCCGAGGGGAGCCCTAAGTATTTCTCTGATAATTGTTCATTATTGACATATAGGACTCGCATAACATCTTTCCTCAAGTCCCCAGAGCACCCCTTACTGAAAAAGATTGATGACTTATCTTTGTTAATCCGTTGTCCCGACGCATCACAATATCTCTGGAGTAAAACATTGACCCGTGTTGCCATCTCGGGTGTAGCGTCAAAAAAGAGCAAGCTGTCATCAGCAAAGAGGAGGTGATTAACAATTGGAGCATCTGGAGCGACCTGAATGCCATGGATACTCTCCCCTGGGACCGAAGATTTCAACAAAGATGAGAGGCCTTCTGCCGCCAACAGAAACAGATAGGGCGAATTGGGGTCCCCCTGTCGTAAGCCTCGGGTTGGCTTGAATTCCTCTAACTTGCCTCCATTAAACATAACTGAAAAAGAAACAGAAGTAACACACCTCATGATAGTTTCGGTGAACCGAGGGCTGAAACCTAGTTTCAACATTACTGCCTTCAAATATGGCCACTCGATTCTGTCATAGGCCTTCATCATATCGAGTTTTAGAGCACAGAATCTGTTCCCCTTCAACTTCCTTGTTTTCATATAGTGTAGACACTCATAAGCAGAGATGAAATTGTCGGTGATTAGACGACCAGGTACAAATGCAGATTGTTCCTCTGAAATGATTTCGGGGAGAATGAGTTTGAGCCGGTTAGCCAATACCTTTGAAGCAATCTTGAAGATCACATTGCATAGGCTTATCGGTCGGAACTGTGCTAAATTTTTTGGACTAGCAATCTTGGGAATAAGAACGATGAAAGTTTTGTTTATCTCCCCCGGTGAATCATCACCACTCAGAACACGCAGCACCATATCGGTTACCTCATCACCACATAAATCCCAGTGACGTTGGAAAAAGTGAGCGGGAAAACCATCGGGCCCGGGGGCCTTTGTCGGGAACATTTGGAAGAGTGCAGACTTCACCTCTTCCTTGGTATAAGGGGCGTTCAACATAGTGTTCATTTGGCCATTTACTTTAACCGGTATGTGAGAGAGAACCTCTTCCAATCCAATGGTATTTTGCGAAGCATATAAGTTCTCGTAAAAGCTAGTTTCCATTGCTGCCATCTCCTCCTGATCGGACGTCATTGATCCATTAGCTCTCTGAAGCTCCATAATGTGATTCTTGGCTTTCCTTGCACTAGCTTTTTTGTGAAAGAATTTCGTATTGCTGTCCCCTTCAGCGAGCCATTGTATGCGGGCCCTTTAACGCCACATGATCTCTTCCCGACAACACAGCTCGACCATGCGAGCTTCAACTTCCTCCTCTTCCGTACTTGGTCCGACGCGCATGGGTGCCGCTCGCAATTCCTCGAGTTTCTTGCGTAGTTGTCTGAGTTCATGTCGAACTGAACCAAAAGTGTGGCGCCCCCACTGTTGTAGGTCTGTCGCTAAATTAGCTAGCTTCTCTGAAAAATCAGAAACTGACTGAGCCACGGCTTTGGATTTCCATGCATTCTCCAAAACAGACCCGAACCGACCATCTCGTTCCCACATGCATTCATACCGGAAGGGCCGCTGGGCTGCCCGGACACTCTCACTGACTAGATCAGTCGCCAACAGGATTGGGGAGTGGTCGGACTTGGCCGCCGTAAGATGCTCTACACTGGCAAGAGGAAATAGGGTGGACCAAGAAGCAGACGCAAGTGCCCTGTCGAGACGAACTCTACAGTAATGACCACCAGAAACCTTCTTCTCCCATGTCCAGGCCCTTATAGCCCAAGTCCGCAAGGGCACATAAATCAGTTGCCTCGCGGAAAGCCTCCATCTGCGCACTATCTCTCTCATGTACTCCCATCTGCTCTTCTTTCCTGAGAATTTCATTGAAGTCCCCTATACACAGCCACGGCAGAGTGCTTTCGCCTCGCAAACGCGTCATCATATCCCACGTCTTATAGCGTAGGCTTCTATTTGCTTCCCCATAAAAACACGAGAGCCGCCATTGTTCCTTCAATGGTTCCTTAACCCATGCATCCACATGATACCGAGAAAAGTTTTTTATTGAAACATCCAGAGAATTTTTCCAAAAGATACATATGCCGCCACTGCGGCCTGAACTACCAACTCCAAAACTGAAATCAAAACCTAACGAAAAGCGAAGACCTTCAACACGATTCTTCGGCAGTTGAGTTTCAACTAAGCAAAGAATCAACGGCGAACTCCTCTCCACGAGATCGCGGAGTTCTCTGACCGTCGCAGGGTCGCCAATCCCGCGACAGTTCCAGCATAATATTTTCATTGGGCCTGGCGGCGCCCCGGCTCGAAGCCCGCCAATAACTCCATCTTATTATCCTTCTTCGGTGAGGAACCTTTCTTAGCTTTCTTTGACTCCCTTGGGGACACATACACCGGTGGAGGCGGTGGTGTATCAGACGTACTAGCAGGTACAGCACTTGCAGCTCCCTTCTGTGTCAGCACTAGCGCTTGGTTTTGATCAGTGATGTTTGCGTTTGTCCCCGTAGTGCTTGAAACTTCAGGCATGTTGCTACTAGCGTTAAGAACAACATTCAAGTTACGCCGTGCCGCTGGCTCCTCAGACGAGCTAAGGCCAGTTGTGGGTTTCAGAGGGCTAGTCACATCAGCATCTGTATCATCTCCATCTTCAAAGCCGGCATCCTGGGATGACCTTTTGCGCGGACCCTCCTGGTTGCTTGATGGGGCTCTCTCCCACCCAGTTCCGGCTCTGCCACGGCCCCGGGCCCAGCTCCCTCGAGTGGAACGGCCATACTGCTGTTGATTAGGGGCCACCTCCTTGCGTTGGGCGAGCATCCAGCTTCCAAACTGCCTCTGTTTTGGTTCCCACACCCCGTCTCCGCATTCTTCATGGTTGTGCCCCATGAAACCGCATACCTGACAAAAGTAAGGGATCTTCTCATATTTGACTGGGAGGAAACGACGCCCCTCACCCGTGACATTCAATGGCGTAACTCTGGTCAGGGGCTTGTTAACCAGCACTCTTGCTCGAACTCTGACATAATCTCCCTCATAGTAGAGCTTTGGAGCAAGTACCACCTCCTTAACTCTGCCAATTCGGCGAGCAAGTTGATCCACAATTTCTGTTTTACGATACAGATCAGGTATATTATGGATTTGTGCCCAAACATAGAGACCATCAAAGACCACTGATTCCGGGTCTGACTTGCCATCGTAATCCTCGATCAAAAGACCCATCCCCTTGAACAGCCATGGGCCGCCATGAACGACCTTCTTCCAGTCTCCCAAACAGAACATCTGGAACACAAACAGATTGTCGCCTGCCTCTCTGAACTTCGGCACCTGCGCTAGTCCCCAGATCGATTTCAGTGTCTCGAACATAGCAGTGGAACTAAAACGGCGCATCGTGTTCAGCTTCCCGATGGCCATCCACCGTGCCTCCGCCTCAAATTTCCTCAACTCCTCCTCGCCTACGACCACGTCATCCAACTCCTCGTCCTTCAGATCGAGGTGCTGAAGCATCTCCTCCAAGTTCTTCCCTGTCCAGCCGGCCGTCGATGAAGATCCTTCCGGAGTCGCCATCTAGGGTTAGACCAGGTAGCAACCCCGCGTGGAGAAAGAGGCTCCAATCCTATCCTCCCAGCAGCAGACCAGGGAGGTGTGCGCTAGCAAGGGGAGGACCGGCAGCCGGGTAAAAAACTCACAACGTCGATGAGATCGCCGTCGGAGGACGAGAAACCCTAAACGAGAGGGTAGCGTATACCTGCTCCCCCCGGCGCACGAGCACCTGTGTGCCTGGTACGTAAAGGGCCCAGCCAGGTACGTGACTAAATGGGCCGTGTTTGCTTGTGGCACACTATGTTCTGTCGAAATCACTAATTAAGGAGCACACTATGTACTTTTCCAGGTTGCGACAAGTGGCGTGCTGCATGTGCATCACTTGTCGCAACCTGGGTGTTTTCCCTTTTTTCGTAGATCCATTTATTCAAAACGTTTTATCTCTTAAACCGTGCGTCCAAATCTTGAACCGCTTTCGTCGTTGGATTTCCCGCGTCGAGATCTTCAAAGCTAGATCCTATGTTTATAGGTTTTGACGAACTTTTTTCACGAAAAAACCGGACGAAAAAACCGATGAAAAAACCGAACCGGGAACACTGGTTTGTTCCCCTTTCCGAAAGAGGTACGCCCGTGCCTCTGACGAAATCATAACCGTGCCTCTCGCGGAAGCAAAACCGTGCCTCTCGCAAAAGAAAAAAAAACAGAAAACGCGTTTTTTCCCTTTCCGAAAGAGTCACGCCCGTGCCTCTCGCGAGAGCACAACCGTGCCTCTCGCGGAAGCAAAACCGTGCCTCTTGGGGAAAAACAGAAAACACGTTTTTTCCCTTTTCGAAAGAGGCACGTCCGTGCCTCTCGCGAAAGCACAACCATGCCTCTCGCGAAAGCAAAACCGTGCCTCTCGCGAAAGAAAAAAAATAGAAAACATGTTTTTTTCGTTTCCGAGGAGGCATGGCCGTGACTCTCGCGAAAGCACAACCGTGCCTCTTGCGAAAGTAAAAAAAACAGAAAACACGTTTTTTTTTTCGTTTCGAAGAGGCACGGCCGTGCCTCTTGCTAAAGCACAACCGTGCCTCTCGCGAAAACAAAACCGTGACTCTCGCGAAAAAAACGCGTTTTTTTGCGCAAAAAAACTATTTTTTTGAAAATTTCTTTTTGGTCGAAAAGTTAGGGAAGACCGGTGAAAAATCAAAACGTTAAAAAAAACCAAGAAAAAACCGCTTAAAAAGCCGAAAACGCGTGCGAAAAAATAAAAAAACAAAATCCGAAGGAAGCGCCCAGAGTGCGACACGTGGCGAATAGCTGAGAGCGCGACAAGTGGCGTTGATCGTTGCGAGCCTCCTGAAGGAGCGCTCGTTAATTAGTTGCTCCCATGTTATGTGCTTATTCGCCCAGGTGAGGTTCGTGGGCCGGCACGGCATGACCTGTTTGTCTAAAAAAACCTGTTTGTTGGTTTTATTTTTTAAAATGACCCAAAAGGCTGAAAAGCATGCGGGCCGCCGGTACATGTGACGTGCTAGCCCAGCCCGTTTAATCATGCATGGCATGCTTCCGCCCAGGTGAAGCCCATGTGCCGGGCGCTGTGTTGGGATGCGTCGTGTTCGGGCCATCCCGCATTCCCGTTGGCCACCTAATTGCATCGAGTTCAATCTTTTTAGTAATTACTAACTCGGAAATTTTAATTGACCTGCAAAAGCATTTTATTGGATATGTTGTTAGAGCATCTACAACCAGACTGTCCACATTCGTCACAAACGCACGGCCACCCAACCGGACTGGGCAAACCCGGCCAAAATAAGGGCTGACCGGCAACCCCATATCCAACCCATATATGGGGCGGATATGGGGACGCTCGGACGTGCCTGCCACATCGGACTGACGTGCAGGTCCCAAGCGGAAACTCATTAGTCCAACGCGCACCTAGCTCCTCTGTTTTTTCGATGAGGGCATTCATGGCTCTGCATGGCGCCGCTCCGGTGGGCAGCCTGAGGTACCAATTCCGACTATTTAAGCCAGGTCACAGCGGCCCAACCCTAGCTCGTCCCCATTTCTCCCTTCCCCTTCCCTCCATGCCACCACCTTCTGATTCAGTCGCCGTAAGCCGTTACACATGGCCTGACAAAGGATATGTTGGGGAACATTGCAGAAAATAAAATTATTGAGGACATATGCTTTGGTTCTCTGGGCTGTTCATAATGTCTTGGTTCTCGCCGTCAGCCTGTTCATAACGTCTTGGTTCTCTGGGATGGGTGCTTCACCTAGCGGTCCTTTTAGGACATATGCTTTCTTGGCAGCTATGAGGATGATCCTCAGGTTCCGGACCTAGTCCGTATAGTTGCTGCCATCATCTTTCAGCTTGGTTTTCTCTAGGAACGCGTTGAAGTTCATGTTGACATGAGCGTTGGCCATTTGATCTACAAGACATATTTTGCAAAGATTTTAGACTAAGTTCATGATAATTAATTTCATCTAATCAAATTATTTAATGAACTCCCACTCAGATTAGACATCCCTCTAGTCAGCTAAGTGTTACATGATCCGAGTCGACTAGGCCGTGTCTGATCATCACGTGAGACGGACTAGTCATCATGTGAACATCTCCATGTTGATCGTATCTTCCATACGACTCATGTTCGACCTTTCGGTCTCTGTGTTCCGAGGCCATGTTTGTACATGCTAGGCTCGTCAAGTTAACCTAAGTGTTTTTGCATGTGTAAAACTGTCTTACACCCGTTTTATGTGAACGTAAGAATCTATCACACCGGATCATCACGTGGTGCTTCAAAACGACGAACTTTAGCAACAGCGCACAGTTAGGGAGAACACTTTCTTGAAATTGCTATAAGGGATCATCTTATTTACTACCGTCGTTCTAAGTAAACAAGATGCATAAACATAATAAACATCACATGCAATTATATAGTAGTGACATGATATGGCCAATATCATATAGCTCCTTTGATCTCCATCTTCGGGGCTCCATGATCATCTTCGTCACCGGCATGACACCATGATCTCCATCATCGTGTCTCCATGAAGTTGCTCGCCAACTATTACTTCTACTACTATGGCTAACGGTTTAGCAATAAAGTAAAGTAATTACATGGCGTTAAATCATTGACACGCAGGTCATACAATAATTAAGACAACTCCTATGGCTCCTGCCGGTTGTCATACTCATCGACATGCAAGTCGTGATTCCTATTACAAGAACATGATCTCATACATCACAATATAGCATTCATCATTCATCACAACTTTTGGCCATATCACATCACAAAGCAATTGTTGCAAAAACAAGTTAGACGTCCTCTAATTGTTGTTGCATCTTTTACGTGGTTGCAATAGGGTTCTAGCAAGAACGTTTTCTTACCTATGAAAAAGCCACAACGTGATTTGTCAACTTCTATTTACCCTTTGTAAGGACCCTTTTCATCGAATCCGCTCCAACTAAAATGGGAGAGACAGACACCCGCTAGCCACCTTATGCAACTAGTGCATGTCAGTCGGTGAAACCTGTCTCACGTAAGCGTACGTGTAAGGTCGGTCCGGGCCGCTTCATCCCACAATACCGCTGAAGTAAAATAAGACTAGTAGCGGCAAGAAAGTTGACAACATCTACGCCCACAACAAATTGTATTCTACTCGTGCAATAGAGAACTACGCATAGACCTAGCTCATGATGCCACTGTTGGGGAACGTTGCAGAAAATAAAAAATTTCCTACGGTTTCACCAAGATCCATCTATGAGTTTATCTAGCAACGAGTGATGGTAGTGCATCTACATACCTTTGTAGATCGCGAGCGGAAGCGTTCAAGAGAATGGGGTTGAGGGAGTCATACTCGTCGTGATCCAAATCACTGATGACGAAGTGCCGAACGGACAGCACCTCCGCATTCAACACACGTACGGAGCGGATGACGTCTCCTCCTTCTTGATCCAGCAAGGGGGAAGGAGAGGTTGATGAAGATCCAGCAGCACGACGGCGTGGTGGTGGATGCAGCAGGGTTCCGGTAGAGCTTCACCGAGCTTCTGTGAGAGGGAGAGGTGTAGCAGGGGAGAGGGAGGCGCCAAGACTTCAGGGTGCGGCTGCCCTCCCTCCCCCCTTTATATAGGCCCCCTGGGGGGGGGGCGCCGGCCCTAGGAGATGGCATCTCCAAGGGGGGGCGGCGGCCAAGGGGGATGGAGTGCCCCCGAAGGCAAGTGGAGGCGCCCCCCACCCTAGGTTTCCAACCCTAGGCGCAGGGGGGCCCAAGGGGGGCGCACCAGCCTACCAGGGGCTGGTACCCTCCCCACTCCAGCCCACGGGGCCCTCCGGGATAGGTGGCCCCACCCGGTGGACCCCCGGGACCCTTCCGGTGGTCCCGGTACAATACCGGTGACCCTCGAAACTCTCCCGATGGCCGAAACTGCACTTCCTATATATAATTCTTTACCTCCGGACTATTCCGGAACTCCTCGTGACGTCCGGGATCTCATCCGGGACTCCGAACAACTTTTGGTTTGCTGCATACTCATATTCATACAACCCTAGCGTCACCGAACCTTAAGTGTGTAGACCCTACGGGTTTGGGAGACATGTAGACATGACCGAGACGGTTCTCCGGTCAATAACCAACAGCGGGATCTGGATACCCATGTTGGCTCCCACATGCTCCTTGATGATCTCATCGGATGAACCACGATGTCGAGGATTTAAGCAACCCCGTATACAATTCCCTTTGTCAATCAGTACGTTACTTGCCCGAGATTCGATCGTCGGTATCCCAATACCTTGTTCAATCTCATTACCGGCAAGTCACTTTACTCGTACCGTAATGCATGATCCTATGACCAGACACTTGGTCACCTTGAGCTCATTATGATGATGCATTACCGAGTGGGCCCAGAGATATCTCTCCGTCATACGGAGTGACAAATCCCAGTCTCGATCCGTGTCAACCCAACAGACACTTTCGGAGATACCTATAGTGCACCTTTATAGTCACCCAGTTACGGTGTGACGTTTGGTACACCCAAAGCACTCCTACGGTATCCGGAAGTTACACGATATCATGGTCTAAGGAAAAGATACTTGACATTGGAAAAGCTCTAGCAAAATGAACTACACGATCTTGTGCTATGCTTAGGATTGGGTCTTGTCCATCACGTCATTCTCCTAATGATGTGATCCCGTTATCAATGACATCTAATGTCCATAGTCAGGAAACCATGACTATCTGTTGATCAACGAGCTAGTCAACTAGAGGCTCACTAGGGACATACTGTGGTCTATGTATTCACACGTGTATGACGATTTCCGGATAATACAATTATAGCATGAATAAAAGACAATTATCATGAACAAGGAAATATAATAATAATCCTTTTATTATTGCCTCTAGGGCATATTTCCAACAGGATAACCACCTATGGCTTGCTCACTTTGGAGTGGTGGTTGCAGCTACTGGAGGACACCCGGGGCAGATACGAAGTTCAGATCGCAATCGGCCTGCCTCCGGATTCACCAGAGGCGGCGGAGGAGGAAGAGGCCGAAAGCGAGGCTAATCCGGCGCCTCCAGCTCCGGTCTTTGCCATGGGCGATGCGCTGGAGGAGTTCGAGGGGGCTCAAGTGTAGGAGGCAATGGAGTAGTAGCCCATCCTCGAATCCATCCAGTCTGAGGCGAAGGTGGAGGAGAAGATCTTTGCTGACGAGGAGGACAAGGAGGAGGAGCCGCCAATAACCATGAGGCCAACGTCTTCGACATGAACTTCATCAACATCTCCAAAGAGGAGAACGAATAGTGTAGTTCATATGTAGTTCATGCCGTTGCATGTTTTTTGTATGGAAATGCAAATCATGATATGGATACTATGGTTGTGGGAGCCCAAATATGGGGCGACCGGTCACTGTCCGCGGACCTGCCCCGCCGTATCTGCGGACATTTGACAACTCAAATTAGGTATGGGTGATTGTAGATGATGCTTAAAATGATGATAGTGGCATTTGGAAACTTATTTTAGGGGCCAGCAGAAACTGAAGTTAAACAAAAACATATGTGAGGTCTTGCCAAACCTACATGTGGAGTAGAATATACATGTGAGACAACACAGAATGCAATCAATACTATACGTACGTAGAACTAAACAACAATGTCTTGATAAATTCTATGGCAGGTTTGTGCAAGCATCATAATAAGCTCCAACGACTCCAAAAAAAAGTTCCCCCCTGCCCTTCCGCGACACTCCGCGGGCGTCCGTGAGGCAACCCTAGCGCCGCCGCCGCCGCCCCCCTTCTCCCCCTCCTCCCTCGCCGCCGCCAAGGGGCACGAGCGGGCGAAGCCCGGTCGTTGCTGGCGTCGGCAGGGCCCTTTCATCTTCTTGCATGGGAGGTGTGGCGCGGGTCGGATCTCGCCGGCTGGGATGGTGCGCTCGATGCCGGGCGTAGCGGTGCGGCGACGCTCCAGAGTGGGCCAGCGTCGGCGGCGTGGCACCGGGCGACAAGCGGCAAGGTGGTGGTGCAGGTCGGCGGGTGGCGTCGGTGGCGGCTGCCTCGCAGCAGCGCCTCGGCGCCACGTCTAGCGCTGCGGGTTGCGGGCGACCGGGTCACGGGTGACCGAGTCGCGGGCGGCCCCTCTCGCCGTGGATCTCTGGTGGAGGGGCGGCACAGCAGCAGTGGAGGTGGGCGGCCCCGTCCAGCTGGGCCCTTGCGGCTGGACGGCGGCGCTGGGCGCGGGAGGGCCTCCCTGGTGACCTCATGGCTGAGGCGTCGGCGGTTTCGTGCTCCCTCCTCCTCAGCAGCGGGCGGTGGCCGGCGCTCTCTTGTGGATCGGGGCGTTCGGCTTCGGGGGCGAGACATGGGGTCTCAGGGGGGGAGGGGGGAGAGCTGATAGGAGGGACGGGTGCGCCGTTGCGTGCCCCGTCGCCGACGCAGAGGTGCCGGTCGTGGCCATAGGCCGCTCCTCCTCCTCCCCCTTCCCCCGGCCGACTGGGCACGGTTCCTCTTGAGGTAGTGGTCGCCGGCGGTTCTGAGGTGGTTGGGCTCGTGGATCTTGTCCATGGCGTGACCTTTGGGGCTTCTCGGGGTGGTCCGGTGGCGGGGCGGTGGCCCTGGCGGTTGGAGTCGCGTTGGTCGTAGGCGGACTGCGCGACTCGGATGTGGGCAAGCAACCATAGCTGCTTGGGTGGCATGGCTGCAGGTGGTTGGCGGACCGGAGATGCGGCGAAAGGGTGGAGCCTCGGGGTTCATCACTTACATGTCTGTGCACGGGTTGACGGTGGCGGCATCTGCGGACGTCATGTTCCTCCTTGCAGGCTTCGTCATGGTGCTCCCACTCCTCCTGTCCTACTCCGGGTGATAACCTGATCTTTGGATCGGACGATGGCGAAGGTTCGTGGTTGCGCCCTTCTTGGAGGCATCGTTTTGGAGCCCTCGGTCCGGCTTGTCCATTGCACCTCTTCCCAGATGATCTCTCATCTTGATGGTGGTCTCTGTTGGCTACAAGCAGTTCTTTTTGCTCATTTTGTTGATACTTGATAGTCGTTGAGGTTGTGTGTTGGTGCCCGGCATTCTTGTACCTTGCCTTGGGTTGTGTGTGGCGTGCGGTTGTATCAGTTGCTTGGATGTAAGTGTTGGTGCTTTATATATAAAGTGGAGGAACCCTTTTATTTCCCTAATAATAATAAAGCACGGATTGATTCCGTGGGTTCACCGTCACAATACGCTTTTTTCCGTGAATTTACACCTGGGCACGGATCTATTTTTCTGTCGGGTCATGTGATCAACGACACTCATCTCAATTTCTTTTGGGTTATTCATCCCGTTAAGCACAAGATCTACCAGCAAGTTTTACTTAATTGGCAGTACACAATGGTATGAATGCATATTGGCAAATGCATGCTGCATCTTTTGCTCTTGTGCTAATTCAGGAACGCAATCAAGGCAAGTGCTTCAATAATGTGAGAGGAATACTATGGACTGATTGATTGCCCAGTTCAACAACTCGAAAATCAATCTTTTAACTAAGTAGTCTTGGCGTAGCTTATTCTCAGTTTTTATTCAAGGATAAATCTCATTTGTTTCTTGCCACATACAAACTGAAATACGAGAAAATTGCCTCGTTGTTAAATTTTTGAACATGCTTTCTTTCTTCACAACGTATTAGTTCATATGGAACTAATCTCATATCTAGCTCATATGTATAATTAATTAAGCTGCTGATTCATTGGTGACTAATGAAGACATCATTTCAAGCCAATGGCGGAGGTATGTGTAGAGCTAAGGG
>LT934116.1:765029789-765053319 GCA_900231445.1 Triticum turgidum subsp. durum
CCTAAATGCTTCAAAGCGTGCGCGCTAATTGACGGTTGCGCACGGCCGCGCTACACGACAAGTCTGCCACTCCACTAGTCGCATGCATGCAACACTGTAGCACATCTTACACTGTAGCATTTTTTATTTGCCTAATAAAGTAGTACTACTACTATACCTTGTAGCAATGATGGATATGTGCAGGCATTTATTCGGATTTAGAAACTTTTAAAAAGTCATATCTTTCAAACCGCGTGTCGAAATTCAGATCCGTTTTCATCATTGGAATCCTCGCGATAAGATCTTTGAAACTAGACCCCGCATGGGTATGTTTTGACAATTTTTTTCGATGCCAACTTTGATGCTATATGGTGCAAGTCTATTAGTACGCGGTGCAAAATTAGTACTGCATGGTGTAACTTTTTTCTAAAACCAATTGTAGACTTAGCATGATCTAACTTCTTAGAAGGTTGTAACCTACAATTCATGACAACCAACTTTTTGCGTTGTGCAACTAATCTACTGTCCCGACCTACTACCTAGTATATGTTCAAACCCCCTACTAAGAGATGTGTAGTTTTTCACTGTTGACACACCCTATCCCATCTACCCTATCAACGATATGTGTAGCTTAATCTGTTGTTCCAGCCAACCGCCTAGTAGCCAATGTGTAAATCCTTCCCCTTCCTATTTTGTGGGTGTGTACTTTCAGTTGGCAGGGGCAATATACAGAGTTACACACACATTGATGTTTAGTTGGCATGACATAGTTGCACACATATGCACAATTGACGCGGTAATGTAGTCTAATTGCACACACATTGATATTTAGTTGGTAGGATTAGTTACACACATATGCTCTGTTGGCGCGGCAATGTAGTTTAGTTGCACACATGTTGATGTTTAGTTGGCAGGACTATTGGCACACACGTATGCTCAGTTGGCACTGCAATGTAGTCTAGTTGCACACATATTGATGTTTAGTTGGCAGGACTAGTTACACACATATGCTCTGTTGACACGGCAATGTAGTCTAGTTGCACACACATTGATGCTTAGTTGGCAGGACTATTGTCACACACATATGCTCAGTTGGCGTGGCAATGTAGTGTAATTGCACACACATTGATGTTTAGTTGACAGAAAGACTATTGACACACACATATGCTCAGTTGGCACGGCATGTAGTCTAGTTGCACACATATTGATGTTTAGTTGGCAGGTAGACTAGTTCGTCAAAACATACCCATGCGGGATCTAGTTTTAAAGAGCACGTCGCGAAGATTCCAACGGTGAAAACAGATCGCAATTCTGATGTGCGGATTAAAAGTTATGCCTTTTTAAAATTTTGAAACCACAAATAAATGCATAGGAGAACAAAGTGCATGCACCGAAAAATATGGCTGTGTTGCTATTTAATACGTCGCGGGAAAATGGATTAGATGAGAAAGATTTCCTGATTAAGAAAGGGGACAAAAAATTTCCTTAAATAACCGGGTAGACGCGTCCAAATTTTTTTAGGGAGCAAGTATTCTCATTAGTCCCTATTAACATGTATACTTTGCTTTTGCCTCCCCCCTCCCCCCTCCAACATTGCATTCAAGCTCCGCCACCGTTTCAAGGCTATGACTATGAATAAGGAACCCATACTACAAAAAATGAATCAGATATGCTCTATGACTATGAATGCATTCCTCACCTTTTCACTTGGAGGTCTTTTTCGATTTTTTTTTTCACAACGCACTCATTTTGATTGTCAAGGTTTAACTGAATTGAATTCTCCTGCGATCCAGTTACTTGCCAGATCAATCCTAATTCATTGAAATTGCCATTTGCTCCATATTGAAGCACATGTGTTGCATTTAACACAATTGATCATGTGCTATAAACATTTATGAACCATTGCAACGCACGAGCCCTTTTGCTAGTAAGTAATGAGCTGCAACAACGCGCCTGCATTAATTAAATCTCGTCATCTGCCATTGCTGGCCCAGGACACATCGCTGCAAACATTGGTTGACGACGAGATGTAGCCATGTGATCCAGGGGAGATGTCGGGTGGCGGCTGTAACAGGGCCGGCAGCGCCACGTCCTCGGACTACAGGGCTCTCATGGCCTTCTCGACGGACGGTGGCGCGCTGGGGCGCGGGTGCGTGCACCAGAGCCCGACGAGCAGTGTGCGGCGCGGTTGCCACCTGCAGCCGTGCCCCTCATCGAGCTGCTCGTCTCCCTTGAGCCTCCCATCCACCGCTTCAACAACGGCACCCTTCTCGTGCAGCTCCCAGTGTTAGGTTGATCTCGTACCGATCGAGCCCAACGGCTCGATGGGTCCCTTGGCCCGCGCCCTGATCGGGGGCGCCCAACCCTCTTATGGGTGGTGGGCCCCTGTTGTAGCGCTATATAAAGAGGTGGGGGAGCCGGCTGCACGCTGTACGAGGTTCACCATGCACCGCAACCCCCACTGATATCCCTACCGATCTAGGGTTAGCGCACAAGCGACGGGAAGCTCCGCCACCAGCCACTTCACCGCCGCCATCCACTCTCTGCCTTCACCGGCCACCGTCACCATGGCCGGCACCGGGAGTTCCTCATATGGACAAAGAGAAGGTAGGTACACCGTGAATTCCTAAGCATAACCGATCCAGTTATCTATCAATGGTATCAGACAGGTTGGGAATAGGATTTTTCGGTTGAAATAAATCACAAAGAAAAAAGTTCCCCTCCCCAAAGAACTCTAGCAGGGCAGAGAAAAGCAAACAAAAGAACCACAAAAGTTCACTGGAGTATAGACTCTGGCCTCGCCGGCAAAGAGCGCCGCCGTAAGGCCGCGACTGTTCCTCTCGATCCCGTCGTGCATCGGCAAGCCGAGGCAACAGGGACGAAGAACTACCCCCTCACAGGGGCAAAGTACAGGCACCACCACCGAGCCGTTTGACGGCGGCGCGTTCACCATCGAGGTGCTCGCGCATGCCGGCAAAGGGGACAGGGAGGGCGCCGCCGTATCACGCGCCGTAGCTCGCGGCTCTCTCTAATAGAAGGAGGTGGTGGATGGGTGAAAAAGAGAAAGGAAGGGGGAAAGGGAAGGCTCGCACAGCGCGGCCGTCGCCGGTGGCCGGCGTGGCCCCATCCGCCGCATCGGTTAGGCCGGCTGTGCCTCTCTTCTCTCTCTCACGCTCTCTGTTGCGAGAGACGGGGAGAAACAGAGGGAGGAAAAGGAGGAGGCTCACGTGGCGCAGTGATGTCTACTACACAACCTTCTTCTTGTAGACGTTGTTGGGCCTGCAAGTGCACAGGTTTGTAGGATAGTAGCAAATTTCCCTCAAGTGGACGACCTAAGGTTTATCAATCTGTAGGAGGCATAGGATGAAGATGGTCTCTCTCAAACAACCCTGCAACCAAATAACAAAGAGTCTCTTGTGTCCCCAACACACCCAATACAATGGTAAATTGTATAGGTGCACTAGTTCGGCGAAGAGATGGTGATATAAGTGCAAAATAGATAATATATATAGGTTTTCGTAATCTGAAATAATAAAAACAGCAAGGTAACTAATGATAAAAGTGACCGTAAACGGTATTGCAATGATAGGAAACAAGGCCTAGGGTTCATACTTTCACTAGTGCAAGTTCTCTCAACAATAATAACATAGATAGATAATATGACAAGCCCTCAACATGCAACAAAGAGTCACTCCAAAGCCACTAATAGCGGAGAACAAACATAGAGATTATGGTAGGGTACGAAACCACCTCAAAGTTATTCTTTCGGATCAATCTATAAAAGAGTTCGTACTAGAATAACACCTTAAGATACAAATCAACCAAAACCCTAATGTCACCTAGATACTCAATTGTCACCTCAAGTATCCGTGGGCATGATTATACGATATGCATCACACAATCTCAGATTCATCCAACCAACATAAAAGTACTTCAAAGAGTGCCCCAAAGCTACTACCGGAGAGTCAAGAACGTGTGCCAACTCCTATGCATAGGTTCCCAAGTGTCACAAAACCCGCAAGTTGATCACCAAAACATACATCAAGTGGATCAATAGAATAATCCATTGTCACCACGGTTATCCCACGCAAGACATAAATCAAGTGTTCATAAAAGACTCAATCCAATAAGATAACTTCAAAGGGGAAACTCAATTCATCACAAGAGAGTAGAGGGGGAGAAACATCATAAGATCCAACTACAATAGCAAAGCTCGGGATACATCAAGATCGTGCCATAGAGGGAACACGAGAGAGAACACGAGAGAGAGAGAGAGATCAAACACATAGCTACTGGTACATACCCTCAGCCCCGAGGGTGAACTACTCCCTCCTCGTCATGGATAGCGCCGGGATGATGAAGATGGCCTCCGGTGATGGGATCCCCCTCCGGCAGGGTGCCGTAATAGGGTCCCGATTGGTTTTTGGTGGCTACAGAGGCTTGCGGCGGTGGAACTCCCGATCTATCTTGTGTTCTGGAAGTTTTACGGTACGTAGGTATATATGGGTGCAGGGGGTACGTCGGTGGACCTCCGGGGTGCTCACGAGGTAGGGGGCGCGCCCAGGGGGCGGGGCGCCCCCACCCTCATGGGCAGCCTGGGACTCCCGTGACGTGCACTCCAAGCCCATCAGGTTGGTTTCCTTCCAAAATTAATTTCTCCACTTGATTTCGTTCCGTTTTGACTCCGTCTGATATTCTTTTTGCTTGAAACACTGAAATAGGCATAAAACAACAACTACACCACAACACTACATCACCAACACACAAGTCGGTAGGGGAAACAACGTCCACCAACAGACAATTGGTCGGGAAAGACTATTGCCGACCGACCTAGTCTGTTGGGGAAAGTCCAGACGGGAAAGCCTTTTCCCGACCGACATATCTTTCCCGACCGACTGTTTGACGGCTGTCGAAAGCATTGCCGACCGACTTTCTGTTGGCCCTGCTATGAACCTTTCTCGACCAACTGTCTGATGACAAAATTTCCCGACCGACTGTTTGATGGTACTTTCTTTGCCAACCGACTTTCTGTTGGCCCTGCCATAAACCTTTCCCGACCGACAGTCCGACGGCAATACATTTGCCGACCGACTTTCCCTTGGCCCTGCCATAAAACTTTCCCGACCAATAGTAGGACGTTGTTATCTTTTGCCGACCAACAGTTCGATAGCATTTTGTTTAGCTAAGCAAGATATATTTAATACCCAACCATTATTTGGCTTGTGCCTTGCCAAACAAGATCAATCAAGTTGCATATCTCATTGCAACAGAAACTTGCATGAACTCTGAAAATATTAAGCCAGAACCAAAGAAGAATATTCTTATATAGGTAAAAAGTAACTAACTGAAAGGAGGAAACATTCATGTTTCAATCACCAAGACACCTGATTGGTTTACAAAATGATAGATGCATGTCTGACGATTCATTGTTTGCTCCTTTACACAAAATACCCAGTTGACAAGACACCATATAGGTTTACAAAATGATAACTAAAAGACACATTGTATTTGCTCCATTACACAAAATGTCTAGCTGATGCAAACTGCCATCTTCATGGTTCCTTCCTGGTCCTCTTGTATGTCATTCCTACAAAGGTTAAAAGGGTCACGGGTGAATTCACACATTCATAGAGATAATGGCAAAAATAATAATTGTATAAAGCATCAATGGCAAAAACAAACTGGGATTTTAGTATTATAAAAGCAGGGCATGTTCTAATTAGAATCTGTGATGGTTAGACATAATAAAGCATCAATGCCACACCGACCCACCATATAGCATGCATTAATCTCCTCAAGCCGTAGACCAGGAAGTATATTAAATGGAAAAGGAGCATATGCATCATCTGGCCATAGGGCAACAATTTAACATGTCCAGACACCCAATTATTGTGAGCAACACATCCACCAACGGACACATGAAAGTCATTTTTGAAGAAAAGACTGCACTATGTTTCTTCTCTGGGGTGGAAAAGACTGCACTTTGCTGCACTAGACAGCAATACATTAGGCAAAATGATCACTACCTAATACACAGCTAGGAGTTTCAATGATAAGTGCAGTATGCCCTGGGAAAAGCATTCTCAAAAACCCACGTACATCAGGAGGTTATACATACTTTCCCTATGTTAGAAATGAATCTCAAGGAGAAGAATCTATTAGCAATCATGTCTAAATGCAGTACTAAGCACATGAGGACTTGCAAAATACCAAACAAAAATCATCTGAACTTACACTGCACCTGACTATTATATTCATAAAAGCATCTGTACTTCAGTGCCACAAATTCGATTAAACTGATGACCATCGTCTGATCTCACTGCACTATGTTGTGGCAATTGTGGGACAGATGCGGGCGGATTAACAATGACCTTTTTAGAACTAACCTGCTTATGCCATATGCATGGTAGGATCACCATTAAGCACCTGACTTGCTACTGCTCAGGATTCAGAAACCGAGAAGATTTCTCCTATACATTACACAAATACTGTTAGGATCAAGGAGGTATGCACATAAATTAATTTTCAAATAGATATCAGCGCTTTAAATGGAATATCATGAAGCTTTCCTTCCCCACTAAAAAACTGAGCGAAATTTATCTCAAGAATGTTCACTTATGATAACCAAGAGAAACTATCTGTGCATATAAGTGTTTTAGAAGCAACAATATAGTACTGGCAACCCAGGATATAGGTTCCATTCGTTTCATCCATCACTATACATTTAAATTTCCATGGACTGACAGTAGTGACCACAATTCACATGCAAAACACTATGTAAAAACTGCAAATCTTGATTGAATCTTGATGCATAGAAAATGGAGTACTAACAAATTAAAGCCCTTACCTACACCGCTGGTCCTTTGCTTCATTTTTCTAAAACTTGCAACCATTTCATATGTGAGTGTAGTCCTTTTTTTGTTCAGTGAATCACATGCAGCTAGAAATAATAAAAGCTCTTAGCTAGCTTCATGCCATATCTTAAAATGCATCGCTACACCAATATGAGTTGCTCTACAATGTACAGATAAACAGTACGAGATGTATTCAGAAATAAGTAACAAATTTCTTCATGGATACAATGGCCTAATAAAGCTGAACTGTCTACAGTTGTGAAACCATGCTCATTGCAAAATTGCAAATAAAAGATGGTGTAAGTTTATACAAGCCTAAGAGTAGAACCCCTCAACTGAACTAGGAGTATTCTGGAAGTTACAGAACTACTAAAGAAAATTTATAGTGAAAATAAAACTCTAAAATCTTTAGAAGCATTACTGTCGAAATACAAACGGCTAGATATATATGTATTTTATCATGATTCTAGAAAAACTGTACCAGGTACTACAGAACCATTGTTGCAAAATTATGGAGAACAAAAGGTGTAAGTTAATACAAGCCTAAGTGTAAAACCACTGAATAACTGAAATAATCTACAAGCTTCACAGAACTAATTTCGCAAAAATACAGAAATACAACTGTAAATCTATATATAACCATGAGTGATGCTATGTCCTCCTAGCGAAAATCCTTGATTGGTGCTATGTCTTCCTACCGAAAATCCTTCTGCTAGAATTGGAGCATTGAGACTAACAATTTAACAAACACTTGCAGTGTGTTGCCCTATAGCAAGAAATAAGCAGGAGGGACAAGAACAGGGGAGGATTGGATGTGGGGAGAGAAAAAGTAAACGATACCTTGTTGTTGGCCAGAAAGAGTAGCAAAGCTCCAGCCTCTAGGTCAATATCATCCTCGTAGAAGTCATCGACAAAGAGGTCTATTTCCACCATCTTGCAGAGCCTGTGTATGGTGTGTCTCAACTCTCACCTGGTTCAGAGGATGAAGATTTAATATACTCCTCTGTTTGCAAGAATTCTACAATGCTTAACTAAAAATCTGAAACATTAGTATGATTATTTGGATTTTTTGTGGAACCTGAAGCTAGTTCTCAGGGTTGTCCCTCGTATCAAAGCACAGATATGTGGATAAATTTATATATATAGAAAGTAATGAATTTTCATAGGAATAATACCCTTTTATTGACCTTCAAGCATCCTATGAAATCAAAAATTACAACTCACAAGCTCTAAAGTTCACAAATCAATCACAAGCAGTTCCTAAAATAGTAGCTAATTAAGGATTGCTGCAACAGTACTGAAAGGAATACCTGTAGTACAGATTTTTTTTGTAATCATAGCATCAAGCTTGTTCTTCTCAAGTTCTCATCCTCTCATATCCAGAAATCAGATGAGCAGTAGCCAGCCCTTAGACTGCATTGCCGGCTACCCCATTAGTAGATAGAGCCCATGTTTTTGATGTTCTGCTTGAGCTTGAGCTCCCAGCCGAAGCGTTGCTTGCTGGATAGAAGTACTATCCCAAGTCATGGCAGATCTGAACGGAAAAGGGAAAGGCAAACAAATCAACTAACGGAAGTACCGATTGGGGAGGGGTGGAGAGGGAGAGGAGAGTGAGAAGAACACTCACCATCGGGGGAGGGGAAGCACCAGCAGTCAACGGCCAGATCCTTCTTCAAACGAACTGGCGGGCGCAGATCAGAGGAAGCCGTGGCATGGCAGCGGTGGTGGCGGCGCCTGGGTGACGAGCGAGGGTACGAGTGCTCTCTCTCGTAGGTGACCACCTCTCTCTCTCTCTCTCTGTCTCTCAGCCCCGGATGTGAGAGGGACGGCGGCATCCACCATCGTGCCTTGGCCTCTCCCCAAACTCCAGCACACAAGGTAGGGTTAGAAGTGTTTGGGGGCTAAGCAGTGGGGAACTGGGGATGCAGGAGGATGAAGGAGACAGGGCAGCAACCTTGCTACCGCGGTGACGGCGTGCTGGAGACGGCGGGCGGTCGGTGGCGTGCGGGCTGCCAGATAGCTAGCGGTCGGCGGCGGAGGGAGTGTGTGAGGGGATTTAGGTTTGGGGAATTTGGATTTAGTCGTGGCACGAAAGCTGAGTGAAAAAATAGGAGGGAGGCTTGGCGCTGAGTTTTTGGCCCGCGCGCGCAAAGATGGGTCGGCCCAATTGGTAACCAGCAGTCGGTCGGCATTAATCGCCGACCAACAGTGTGACGCAGACAAAAGCTTTCCCGACCGACAGTCCAACGTGAAATACCCAAGTATTGCCGACCAACAGTTAGACACGATATATAAGTATTGCCGACCAACAGTTCGTTAGAAGTTTTCCCAACTAACAGTCTGTTAGCGAAATTGACTTTTCCCAACACACACCGGTAGGGAAATCTGGTGCGTGGTGTAGTGAACAAATCTGGGCTAGGCCTCTGGTTAATAGGTTAGTCCCAAAAATAATATAAAAGTGGATAATAAAGCCCAATATTGCCTAAAACAGTAGATAAAGTAGCATGGAGCAATCAAAAATTATAGATACGTTGGATACGTATCAAGCATCTCCAAGCTTAATTCTTGCTCGTCCTCGAGTAGGTAAATGATAAAAAAGAATTTTTGATGCGGAGTGATACTTTGGCATAATTTCAATGTAAATTTTCTTAATTGTGATATGAATATTCAGATCCAAAAGATTCAAGACAAAAGTTCATATTGACACAAAAATAATAATACTTCAAGCATACTAATAAAGCAATCATGTCTTCTCAAAATAACATGGCAAAAGAAAGCTATCCCTACAAAATCATATAGTCTAGGTATGTTCCATCTTCCCCGCACAAAATATTTAAATCATGCACAACCCTGATGACAAGCCAAGCAATTGTTTCATACTTTAACATTTTCAAAACTTTTTCAATCTTCACGCAATACATGAGCATGAGCCATGGATATATCACTATATGTGGAATAGAAGGGTGGTTGTGGAGAAGACAAAAAGAGGGAAGATAGTCTCACATCAACTAGGCGTATCAACGGGCTATAGAGATGCCCATCAATAGATATCAATGTGAGTGAGTAGGGATTGCCATGCAACGGATGCACTAGAGCTATAAGTATATGAAAGCTCTACAAAATAAACTAAGCGGGTGTGCATCCAACTCGCTTGCTCACGAAGACCTAGGGCATTTTGAGGAAGCCCATCATTGGAATATACAAGCCAAGTTCTATAATGAAAAATTCCCACTAGTATATGAAAGTGAAAGCATAGGAGGCTCTCTCTATGAAGAACATGGTGCTACTCTGAAGCACAAGTGTGGTAAAAGGATAGTAACATTGCCCCTTCTCTCTTTTTCTCTCATCTTTTTTTATTTTTTTTATTTTTTTGGTGGGCTTCTTTGGCCTCTTTTTTTTATTTGGGCTTCTTTGGCCTTTTTTTTTGTAAAGTCCGGAGTCTCATCCCGACTTGTGGGGGAATCATTGTCTCCATCATCCTTTCCTCACTGGGGCAATGCTCTAATAATGATGATCATCAAACTTCTATTTACTTACAACTCAATATTACAACTCGATATCTAGAACAAAGATATGACTCTATATGAATGCCTCCGGCGGTATACCGGGATATGCAATGAATCATGAGTGACATGTATGAAAGAATTATGAACGGTGGCTTTGCCACAAATACAATGTCAACTACATGATCATGCTAGCAATATGACAATGATGGAGCGTGTCATAATAAACGGAACGGTGGAAAGTTGCATGGCAATATATCTCGGAATGGCTATGGAAATGCCATGATAGGTAGGTATGGTGGCTGTTTTAAGTAAGGTATATGGTGGGTGTACGATACCGGCAAAACTTGTGCGGTATTAGAGAGGCTAGCAATGGTGGAAGGATGGGAAAAAGTGCGTATAATCCATGGATTCAACATTAGTCATAAAGAACTCATATACTTATTGCAAAAATCTAGAAGTTATCAAAGCAAAGTATTACGCGCATGCTCCTAGGGGGGTAGATTGGTAGGAAAAGACCATCGCTCGTCCCCGACCGCCACTCATAAGGAAGACAATCAATAAATAAATCATGCTCCAAGTTCATCACATAACGGTTCACCATACGTGCATGCTACGGGAATCACAAACTTCAACACAAGTATTCATCAAATTCGTAATCACCCAACTAGCACGACTTTGATATTATCACCTCCATATCTCAAAACAATTATCAAGCATCAAACTTATCTTAGTATTCAATTCACTCAAAAGAAAGTTTCACATATCTTGAACACCAAGTATATTAACATTAAGCAAATTACCATGCTATTAAAGACTCTCAAAATAATCTAAGTGAAGCATGAGAGATCAATAGTTTTTTTGAAACAAATCCACCACCGTGCACTAAAAGATATAAGTGAAGCACTAGAGCAAAAATTATCACGCTCAAAAGATATAAGTGAAGTACTATGAGCAAAACTATCAAGCTCAAAAGATATAAGTGAAGTACATAGAGTATTCTAACAAATTCCAAATCATGTATGGCTCTCTCTCATTAAAGAATTTCAGATCTTGATACTTTATTCAAACAGCAAGCAAATCTAAATAAAACATTGCAAGGATAGCACAACTCATGTGAAGAAGCAAAACCTTAGGCTCAACCGATACTAACCGATAGTTGTTGAAGAAGAAAGGTGGGATGCCTACCGGGGCATCCCCAAGCTTAGATGCTTGAGACTTCTTAAAATATTATCTTGGGGTGCCTTGGGAATCCCCAAGCTTGAACTTTTGTGTCTCCTTAATTCCTCTCATATCATGGTTTCTCTTTTTTATCAAAAGCTTCATCCACAACAAACTCAACAAGAACTCGTGAGATAGGTTAGTATAAACCAATGCAAAACCTTATCATTTTCTACTTTAAAAAATCACTAAAATTATTATTCAACATTGAATACTAAATGACTCTGCATATTTAATACTCCTATCATCAAATAGAATTATTAAACAAGCAAACATATGCAAACAATGCAAACATAACAGCAATCTGTCAAAACAGTATTGTCTGTAAAGAATGCAAGAGTCATCATACTTACCTAACTACAAAAATTATGAACTAAAATTCCAAATGTAATAAATTTATCATAGCTCAATATGCAAAAAGATTCAACATTATACCACTCTCTTACTTTTCTAGGGAATTTTTGCAATAGCGGTAAACTTTCTGTTTTCAAACAGCAACATGTATACTAGCAAAATAAGCATGGCAAAGGCTATCCTTGACTTATTTATTGAAACTAAAGATGCAAAACATTATTCTAACTAACAGCAAGCTAATACTAACAAAAGGAAATGACGCTCCTAGCAAAACACATATCATGTGGTGAATAAAAATATAGCTCCAAGTAAATTACCGATGGAAGTGGACGAAAGAGGGGATGCCTTCCGGGGCATCCTCAAGCTTTGACTCTTTGGTGTCCTTGGATTATCTTGGGGGTGCCATGGGCATCCCCAAGGTTAGGCTCTTGCCACTCCTTGTTCTATAGTCCATCGAATCTTTACCCAAAACTTGAAAACTCCACAACACAAAACTTAACAGAAAACTCGTAAGCTCCGTTAGTATAAGAAAATAAAACAACCACTTAGGTACTGTAGTGAACTCATTCTAAATTCATATTGGTGTAATATCTACTGTACTCCAACTTATCTATGGTTCATACCCTCCGATACTACTCATAAATTCATCAAAATAAGCAAACAACACATAGAAAACAGAATCTGTCAAAAACAGAACAGTCTGTAGTAATCTGTATCAAACGTATACTTCAGTAAGTCCAAAAATCCTACCAAATTAGGAAGTCCTACGCAATTCATGTACCAATCCAGATCAAAAAGAATCAGACCAACAACACGTTTCTTTGAATTAACAAAACTAATCTACTGGGTGCAAAAGTTTCTGATTTTCAGTAGGATCAACACAACTATCACCGTAAGCCATCCTAAAGGTCTTACTTGGCACTTTATTGAAACAAAAGCTATAAAACACGATTACTACAGTAGCATAATCATGTGGACACACAAAAACAGTAAGGATAAATATTGGGTTGTCTCCCAACAAGCGCTTTTCTTTAATGCCTTTATAGCTAGGCATGATGATGACAATGATGCTCACATAAAAGATAAGAATTGAAACATAACGGGAGCATCATGAAGCATATGACTAGCACTTTTAAGTCTAACCCACTTCCTATTCATAGGGATTTTGTGAGAAAACAACTTATGGGAACGGTAATCAACTAGCATAGGAAGGCAAAACAAGTATAACTTCAAGATTTTAAGCACATAGAGAGGAAACTTGATATTATTGCAATTCCTACAAGCATATGTTCCTCCCTCATAATAATTTTCAGTAGCCTCATGAATGAATTCAACAATATAACCAGCACCTAAAGCATTCTTTTCATGATCTACAAGCATAGAAAATTTACTACTCTCCACATAAGCAAAATTCTTCTCATGAATAGTAGTAGGAGCAAACTCAACAAAACAACTATCATGTGATTGAAAATTAAGATCAAGATGACAAGTTTCATGGTTATCATTATTCTTTAGAGCATACGTGTCATCACAATAATCATCATAGATAGGAGGCATGCTTTCATCATAGTAAATTTGCTCATCAAAGCTTGGGGGACAAAAAAATATCATCTTCATCAAACATAGCTTCCCCAAGCTTGTGGCTTTGCATATCATTAGCATCATGGGTATTCAAGGAATTCATACTAACAACATTGCAATCATGCTCATCATTCACATATTCAGTGCCAAACAATTTAGAGATTTCTTCTTCTAGCACTTGAGCACAATTATCCTTTCCATCATACTCACGAAAGATATTAAAAAGGTGAAGCGTATGAGACAAACTTAACTCCATTTTTTTTGTAGTTTTCTTTTTATAAACTAAACTAGTGATGAAACAAGAAACAAAAAGATTCGATTGCAAGATCTAAAGATATACCTTCAAGAACTCACCTCCCTGGCAATGACGCCAGAAAAGAGCTTGATGTCTACTACACAACCTTCTTCTTGTAGAGGTTGTTGGGCCTGCAAGTGCACGGGTTTGTAGGACAGTAGCAAATTTCCCTCAAGTGGATGAACTAAGGTTTATCAATCCGTAGGAGGCATAGGATGAAGATGGTCTCTCTCAAACAACCCTGCAACCAAATAACAATGAGTCTCTTGTGTCCCCAACACACCCAATACAATGGTAAATTGTATAGGTGCACTAGTTCAGCGAAGAGATGGTGATACAAGTGCAAAATAGATAATAGATATAGGTTTTTGTAATCTGAAATAATAAAAGCAGCAAGGTAACTAATGATAAAAGTGAGCATAAACAGTATTGCAATGATAGGAAACAAGGCCTAGGGTTCATACTTTCACTAGTGCAAGTTCTCTCAACAATAATAACGTAGATAGATAATATGACAAGCCCTTAACATGCAACAAAGAGTCACTCCAAAGCCACTAATAGCAGAGAACAAACATAGAGATTATGGTAGGGTACGAAACCACCTCAAAGTTATTCTTTCGGATCAATCTATAAAAGAGTTCGTACTAGAATAACACCTTAAGATACAAATCAACCAAAACCCTAATGTCACCTAGATACTCCATTGTCACCTCAAGTATCCGTGGGCATGATTATATGAGATGCATCACACAACCTCAGATTCATCCAACCAACATAAAAGTACTTCAAAGAGTGCCCCAAAACTACTACCGTAGAGTCAAGAATGTGTGCCAACCCCTATGCATAGGTTCACGAAACCCGCAAGTTGATCACCAAAACATACATCAAGTGGATCAATAGAATAACCCATTGTCACCACGGTTATCCCACGCAAGACATACATCAAGTGTTCATAAAAGACTCAATCTGATAAGATAACTTCAAAGGGGAAACTCAATTCATCACAAGAGAGTAGAGGGGGAGAAACATCATAAGATCCAACTACAATAGCAAAGCTCGGGATATATCAAGATCGTGCCATAGAGGGAACACGAGAGAGAACATGAGAGAGAGAGAGATCAAACACATAGCTACTGGTACATACACTCAGCCCCGAGGGTGAACTACTCCCTCCTCGTCATGGATAGCGTCGGGATGATGAAGATGGCCTCCGGTGATGGGATCCCCCTCCGGCAGGGTGCCAGAAAAGGGTCTCGATTGATTTTTGGTGGCTACAGAGGCTTGGGCGGTGGAACTCCCGATCTATCTTGTGTTCTGGAAGTTTTAGGGTACGTAGGTATATATGGGTGCAGGGGGTACGTCGGTGGACCTCCGGGGTGCTCACGAGGTAGGGGGCGCGCCCCCCACCCTCGTGGGCATCCCGGGACTCCCCTGACGTGCACTCCAAGCCCACCAGGTTGGTTTCCTTCCAAAATTAACTTCTCTAGTTGATTTCGTTCCGTTTTGACTCCGTCTGATATTCCTTTTCCTTGAAACACTGAAATAGGCATAAAACAACAAATCTGGGCTGGGCCTCCGGTTAATAGGTTAGTCCCAAAAATAATATAGAAGTGGATAATAAAGCCCAATATTGCCTAAACATTAGATAAAGTAGCATGGAGCAATCAAAAATTATAGATATATGTATCACACAGCGCGGCGCGGTGGCGCTCGTCGCCGTTGCCGGTGACCGGCGCGGCGCGGTGGCCCGCTGCCGGAGTGCGAGAGAGAGAGACCGGGGGCGCGCGAGGTGGATAGAAAGAACCGAAAGGAGGCTAGGGTTTTGATCGGGTGGCCGGGCTGCTCATTTTTGTTCTAGCGAGAGGTGCGGTCGACCGTCGGATGAAGTCGAACGGCCCAGATCGATAACCTAACCCGCTGCTGGGCCACTGGGCTTAAAAGAAGCCAAGGCCGCCGCCGCGGGCGCAACCCACGCACTAGGCTGAGGCCGGCTGCCGCAGCGCACAGGCCATGGGCCGCATCGCTCGGGCCACAACCACGCGGCCTGCAGTAGCAGACTGTAGGCTGCATACACCACACACACACACAAAAAAGGGGGTTTCTCTGCCATTTTGTTACACAGCAGAGTTTTGATGAATTTTGTCCAGCTTTTGGGCAGATCTTATATATAGTTTCTACGCAAAAAAAATCAACGAATATTTGTTTAAAAAGAGAAAGGAAAAATGACAGAAATGTTTCTGAAAAGAAAAAGAAAAGTTCATGAATTTTATAAAGAAAATAATAAAGTTCATGAATTTTTATTTTGTCAAAGAAAAGTTTCTGTAAAGAATTAAAAGTTCATGAATTTTTATTCATGTTTTTCCGCTGCGTAAATAATTAATAGTGTTTTTTTACAAAGAAAGTAAAAGTTTTATCATCCAATTAAATTGGAACCAACCATAAAATTTAATTAGATGAATATTTTTGAGATAAGTTTTTTTTTCACTTGTGGGTGAAATCAGATTTAAATAGCTTCTGCTATAACAGAAGAAAGATATTTGATTAAAGTTTAATTATGGTATTGTTATTTTCTGACCAACGTTGATGATGATGATATTATAATTTTATGAGTCTTATGTTCAAAGCTTAAATCTCTGATAAAATTTGTATCCAAATTTACAGAGAATAGATAAAAGATCAAGAAATGTTTTTGAACGAGAGAAATGTATATTTCTTGTTTCCGCTGTATTAAAGTTGATGATGATGATTATTTCTTAGCAAAGTTGTTTAATAGACATACTATGAAAGAAAGTTTATACTATCATCACATTGTTTATGAGTTATATGCATTATTTCATTTCCGCCCAACGGTGATATGGAATTAATGTAGAAGGATGATGTTTTATTTTAATTCCGCCCAACGGTGATTTAGAATATAAAAGAAAGTGTTAAAAGTTTAATGTGCATTTTTTAACCAGATTAACATGGGGTTATATTTTTATGCTCATTATTGTTGATTATTGGCTAAGTTTTCTCAGACTAAAAGTTTTCCATGCTCTCATTCGTGAAAGCGCATGGCTGGGTACTTGTGACCCGAAAGATGACCAAGAAAGGTGATAATGTGAGGGAGTATGTTCTCTCTAAAGAATGGCTTCAAAAGAAAATAATTCTTGGATATTAATATCCAAGAAAAGAAAAGAGATAGATCATTGAGAGTCTTGGTTGACGAATGTCTTTCATGTACTCTCTATGAAGAAGATTTCAGTCAACATGATTTGAGATGAAACAAGCAACATGCGTGTTTAATTTGACCAACGTCAGATCAAGCATGTGTGTCAAAGAGCATTTAGATTTATTTATAAATTTGATGATTGAATATGCAGTCAAAAGAGCCAATTCTGGCATTTATGTCCCTTACAGGGAATTACCTTCATGGCGGGAAAATATGATTATGATAAAACCCGCATGGCAGGAAAACTCTGGGAAAATCCCTGCGTAACCCATATGGCGGTAGAAATTTTCTCAGACTTATCCTGTATGACAGGAGAAAGACATGATGACTCATGTGATTTTAATGTGTCTCACTCTGGGAGAAAAGTATGGAGTAGCTATTATGCTTTCCTAGTATCGACCGTACATCTTATGTGTAACGGTCATTAAGCACTCAATAACTCAAAAGAGAATAAAAGTTACAGATGAACCTAAAGATAAGAATGATATGCAAGTGTGACTTGCAAAAGTACTAATGATAAAGAACTCTATTGTGTTTTTGAAATGGAATAAGGAAAAATACTCCCATACCAGTTAACAGATAATTTCATTACATATGAAGTAATCAGATAAATGAAGTAGATACTCAAAGTTTCCTCAATTCACAAGAGTTGTGAATGGTTTTCCGAAATTGTGGTAGAAAAGTTCTTGCCACATTTCGAGGGGGAGAAAGGAATATGAGATATCCATTAATGAAGAATGTGATCATCTGGGGGAGTACGATGATCATAATAATACCCCTCAAGAAAAGAAAACTAAGGAATACTAAGATGGTGCTTAAAGTGTCATAAAGAAGAAAGTTTTAACAGAATAAACCCAAATAATAAAGTTTAAAGATACACCATTCTTAGTGAAGATGGAGTAATCTGGGGGAGCATGGTATGAAGATACCTTAGACTCAAATAGATTGTATCTGGGGGAGCATGTTGTATGAGCTATACAACACCCGTTGTTAGCTCTATAAAGGAGGAATGATTAAACATGGATCTTGTGATAAAGGTCCCTGTAAAACCTATTGCCTCTTGGAAGTGAAAGACTATACAATTAATTTGCCTCTTGACAATGACAGAGCAACAATAGCCCCATATGAAAGAAGTGTCAGTACTTGAGACACAGATGGTCTCAAGGAATGAGAAAATCAGATACTTTTGATTACTATAAAGTCTATGTTAGTGAAATTTAAATGGAGGTTGATCCCACCTCATTTAAAGCGCTCAATCGAGCTTTGAGAAGTGTCTGCTTATCTAAATGATAAGAGACTATGTGAGATGAAATGAAATTGGTGAATTCCGACGATGTTCGGGACTCATGAGTAATTTCCAATGGATCAAAAATAGTAGGCTGTAAAGAGTCTACAAGGTCAATGTGACTCCAAAGGAAATATGTAAAGGTGTAAAACACGACTAAAATCAAAAGGGTTTTGCGCATTTTACACTGAATAGATTACAATGAGCATTGGTAGCACATCATGATCTGAGTTTACATCAGATGAAAGTAAAGAACACAGGGGATACTGCCTGAAGAAGTCTTTTATGGACTAAAGCAATCAAATGTTGTTTTGGGTTAAAGAAAATGAGAGTACAATTGTGTTTGTATAAAGTTATAGAATGGGAATTTCATTTCCTATATCTTGTACATGCGGATAACATTCTGCTTGTTAGTAGTGATGTTAATTCGACTACAGGAGGAAAAGAAGTTCTTGTCCTCAAAGTTCAAAAGAATGTCTCTCGTTATAAGGATCGAGATTCACCAAGAAAAGAATAAAAGGGGTATTAGGAGTGTCGCATGGGCATGCTAAGGAAAGTTTCTAAAGTATGCATGCGAGAAAACCTACACCTGTTCTTGTAGTAAAGGATAATGATTTTTGGGAACTTTCGTGTTCCAAAAGTCAATACGAAATAGACCAAATGAATATGGTACCATATGCTTTAGCTGTTGGAAGCTTAACGAATGCAAAAGTATAACATTATCGTGACACAGTTCACGTAACCGGTTTGTTTTGGTAATGTCCAGCCCAAATATAGATCACTGGAATGGAGTCAAGGATATCGGCCTCATGCTGAAAGAAATAAGTGCTCTCAAAAGATTGTGAGTACAAAGACAGGACTCGTGAAATATACAGCGAAATCCACAATTGTCGCTGACTTTCACACTTGGAGTTTTTGTGTGGAAAAACTCTAAAGAATGAATCAATTATCATTAATATAATGTAAAGATAATGTACTGCATGATATGAGGCTGAGGGACAGGCAAAAAGGTTAAAGAAACATGTACCAGGAATTGATAGTGGTTGACAACTGCGATAACCATTTTAAGTTTTTCGCTCCTATGACAACGAGTCAAGTGTTGATGCCAAACACACTGACACAGAGTTATGCGTTGTAAAGGAGAAAGTCCGAAATTATGTAGAAATGCTTGAAGCATAAAAGCAACAGACAAGTGTTTGCAGATCTGTTTATTAAAGGCTTACCGCCCAGTGTGTTAGGAGAACACACAATCGACATGGATTTTATGGTATAGTCTAAGATTTCCGGACAATAAAAGGGCCCAAGGTTAAAGAATCTGTTTCAAAACAGAGGAGTGTGTTGTAGGTGTTGATTCTATCGGGATGGACCGTGATGATGAGACATGCTCTACATGCAAATCTGTGATGGAACGAGTGCTTTGAAAATAGTTATTTCAAAGTATAAAGTTAAAACGAAAGTTAAGATCAAGGGGGAGAATGTTAGGTTGATCTCGTACCGATTGAGCCCAACGGCTCGACGGGTCCCTTGGCCTGCGCCCTGATCGGGGGCGCCCAACCCTCTTATGGGTGGTGGGCCCCTGTCGTGGCGGTATATAAAGAGGTGGGGGAGCCGGCTGCACGCTGTACGAGGTTCACCGTGCGCCGCAACCCCCACAGATATCCCTACCGATCTAGGGTTAGCGCACAAGCGATGGGAAGCTCCGCCACCAGCCACTTCACCGCCGCCATCCACTCTCTGCCTTCACCGGCCACCGTCACCATGGCCGGCACCGGGAGTTCCTCATCTGGACAAAGAGAAGGTAGGTACACCGTGAATTCCTAACCCTAACTGATCCAGTTATCTATCACCCAGATCCACTTGAGCAGCGGGATGGCCTTGTCAGACAGTTGTTCCACCTCCATCTGCGGCCGCTGGCCCGACACAATCTCCAGCAGGACAATGCCGAAGCTGTAAACATCGGACTTAGTGCTCGGCGGACGCGTGAAGATGAACTCCGGGTCTATGTAACCCAAGGTGCCCATGACGACCTGCGTCGTCCGAGGCCCGACTCCATGCTCCACCAGTCTCGCCAGCCCGAAATCCGCTAGCTTGGTGCCGCGTGACGAGTTCAGAAGTATGTTGCTGGGCTTGATATCGCCATGCAGCACACACTGATCCCACTACGTGTGGAGATAGCGCAGTGCAGATCCCAGACCAAGGATAATCTTGTATCTGCATCCGTGCGTGTTATTAATTCAACCAAAATAACATCTATCGATGTGCTACTAGTATATAATTAAACCAAAATAACGAAAAAGATACAAACTATTGATCAATTATTTTGTTGCGTACGTGCGTACCTCTGTGGCCAAGTAAGCAGCAGAGTGGTGCTGTATATGTGTCAGTCAAGGCTGCCTTCCGACACAAGTTCGTAGACGAGCAAGAGCTCTCGGCGACTATCACTCCATCCCAGTAGCTGCATGAGGTTTCGGTGCCGCAGCCGGCTGATGATCTTCACCTCCGACTCGAACTCTCTCCTACCCTGCGCAGACGATTCCGTGGAGAGCATCTTTATGGCTACCGGGCGATCTTGGTCGCTAAGGCTGCCCCGATAGATGTTGCCAAAGCCCCCTCACCCGAGCTTCTCCTCGTCGGCAAAGAGTTTGAGAATAGGATTTAGGGTTTTCCGTGGGGCAATGCCTCTCCACGTCTCTCTATATATAATGATCAGCACATACAATTACATAAATACAAAGTAAGTGTAAGTGACACGCTAGACCTATTTTAACACCCCCCCCCCTCAATCTGAACTTCTACTCTGTACAAGGTTTAGATTGGAACTAAAACGGTCTAGCATCTGTCTAGTGGCTGGTTTGGTGAACACATCAGCCAGCTGATCATTAGAGGAAATAAACCTGACCTCAAGAGCTCCAGAAGCTACACGCTCACGCACAAAATGGAAATCAATCTCAATGTGCTTGATACGCGCATGAAAAACTGGGTTGATAGTCAGATATGTGGCTCCTAAATTATCACACCAAAGAACGGGAACACGCTGCTGTGAAACACCAAGCTCTCTGAGTAGTGATTCTACCCAGATGGCTTCTGCAACTCCGTTTGCCAAAGCTTTGTGTTCAGCCTCACTACTGGATCTCCACACTGTCGGTTGTTTCTTAGAGCTCCAGGAATGAGATTCAGTCCAACAAAGATGGCAAAGCCTCCGGTGGATCGTCGATCATCAGGGCATCCTGCCCAATCTGCATCAGTAAAGATACTAATGCTAGTGAAGGAAGCCTTCCGAAACTTCAGTCATGTGTGGAATGTCCCTTTCACATAGCGCAGAATGCGCTTAACAACTTCCCAATGAACATCCGTGGGCTGCGAGAGAAACTGGCATACCCTATTCACTGCAAACGATATATCCGGATGGGTGAGTGGCAAATACTGCAGTCCATCAATGACACTGTGATACCAAAAAGAATCATCGGTACTGAGAGATTGTCCAGACACTCGGAAAAGCTGATCTGTGGTAGACAATGGTGTGGAAGTGGGCTTACAATTCTCCATGCTCACACGGTGCAAAAGATCCAAGGCATACTTCCGTTGAGTCAATGTCATCCCCCCTGAATTGTACGATGCTTCCAAACCAAGGAAGTACTCTAACGGACCAAGGTCCTTGATAGAAAAACTGGCCGCAAGGGAGTGAACAAGACCATCAATGGCTCATGAAGAAGATCCGGCAATAACAATATCATCCACATAGACCAGCATATAGATCTGAATATCACGATAGAGAAAGAAGAACAGAGATGTGTCCGCTTTGGAGGAGACGAAACCAAGCTGAAGAAGATGCGCACTGAGCCGAGCATACCACACACGAGGGGACTGTTTGAGTACGTAGAGAGCCCGCTGTAGCTTGCACACATGCGAGGTGTACTGGGGATCCTCAAAACCAGGCAGCTGCTGCATATAGACATCCTCACATAAGAAACCATGAAGGAAGGCGTTACTGACATCAATCTGCCGAAGACTCCAGCCACGAGAGACAGCAAGAGCAAGAACCAATCGAACTGTGGCCGGCTTGACAACCGGGCTGAACGTGTCGCCATAGTCAATGCCGAGCTGCTGGGTGAAACCACGGGCGACCAGTCGGGCCTTGTACTTACCAACAGAGCCATCGGGACGATGCTTGGTCTTGAATATCCACTTGCTGCCAACAATATTGACTCCGCGCGGACGAGGCACAAGTGAAAGAAATATGCCCTAGAGGCAATAATAAAGTTATTATTTATTTCCTTATTTCATGATAAATGTTTATTATTCATGCTAGAATTGTATTAACCGGAAACATAATACATGTGTGAATACATAGACAAACTTAATGTCACTAGTATGCCTCTACTTGACTAGCTCATTAATCAAAGATGGTTATGTTTCCTAACCATAGACATGTGTTGTCATTTGATTAACGGGATCACATCATTAGGAGAATGATGTGATTGACATGACCCATTCCGTTAGCCTAGCACTTGATCATTTAGTATGTTGCTATTGCTTTCTTCATGACTTATACATGTTCCTGTAACTATGAGATTATGCAACTCCCGTTTACCGGAGGAACACTTTGTGTGCTACCAAACGTCACAACGTAACTGGGTGATTATAAAGGAGCTCTACAGGTGTCTCCAAAGGTACATGTTGGGTTGGCGTATTTCGAGATTAGGTTTTGTCACTCTGATTATTGGAGAGGTATCTCTGGGCCCTCTCGGTAATGTACATCACTATAAGCCTTGCAAGAAATGTAGCTAATGAGTTAGTTACGTAATGATACATTACGTAACGAGTAAAGAGACTTGCCAGTAACGAGATTGAACTAGGTATTGGATACCGACGATCGAATCTCGGGCAAGTAACATGCCAATGACGAAGGGAACAACGTATGTTGTTATGCGGTTTGACCGATAAAGATCTTCGTAGAATATGTGGGAGCCAATATGAGCATCCAGGTTCTGCTATTGGTTATTGACCAAGAATAGTTCTAGGTCATGTCTACATAGTTCTCGAACCCGTAGGGTCCGCACGCTTAACGTTACGATGACAGTTTTATTATGAGTTTATATGTTTTGATGTACCAAAGGTTGTTCGGAGTCCCGGATGTGATCCCGGACATGACGAGGAGTCCCGAAATGGTCGAGACATAAAGGTTGATATATTGGAAGCCTATATTTGGATATCAGAATTGTTCCAGGAGAAACCGGGGTTTTTCCG
>LT934116.1:765053629-765094110 GCA_900231445.1 Triticum turgidum subsp. durum
GGCGGCGCCCCCCTTTCCTCTTTCCCCTCCCCCCTTTCCTTCTCCACCAAGGCAAGAAGGGGGAGTCCTACTCCCGGTGGGAGTAGGACTCCTCCAGGCGCACCCCTAGGGGGGCGGGCGCACCTCCCCCCTCGCTCCTTTATATACGGGGGCAGGGGGACACCTCTAGACACACAAGTTGATCTTCGATCGTTCCTTAGCCGTGTGCGGTGCCCCCCTCCACCATATTCCACCTCGGTCATATCGTTGCGGTGCTTAGGCGAAGCCCTGCGTCGGTACAACATCATCATCGTCACCACGCCGTCGTGCTGACGGAACTCATCCCCGAAACCCTGCTGGATCGGAGTCCGGGGATCTTTATCGAGCTGAACGTGTGCTGAACTCGGAGGTGCCGTACGTTCGGTGCTTGGATCGGTCAGATCATGAAGACGTATGACTACATCAACCGCGTTGTCATAACGCTTCCGCTTACGGTCTACGAGGGTACGTGGACAACACTCTCCCCTCTCGTTGCTATGCATCACCATGATCTTGCGTGTGCGTAGGAATTTTTTTGAAATTACTACGTTCCCCAACAATGGCATCCGAGCCAGGTTTTATGTGTAGATGTTATATGCACGAGTAGAACACAAGTGAGTTGTGGGAGATATAAGTCATACTGCTTACCAGCATGTCATACTTTGGTTCGGCGGTATTGTTGGATGAAGCGGCCCGGACCGACATTACGCGTACGCTTACGCGAGACTGGTTTTACCGCCGTGCTTTGCACACAGGTGACTAGCGGGTGTCTGTTTCTCCAACTTTAGTTGAACCGAGTGTGGCTACGCCCGGTCCTTGCGAAGGTTAAAACAACACTAACTTGACGAACTATCATTGTGGTTTTGATGCATAGGTAAGAACGGTTCTTGCAAAGCCCATAGCAGCCACGTAAAATTTGCAACAACAAAGTAGAGGACGTCTAACTTGTTTTTGCAGGGCATGTTGTGATGTGATATGCTCAAGACGTGATGCTATATTTTATTGTATGAGATGATCATGTTTTGTAACCGAAGTTATCGGCAACTGGCAGGAGCCGTACGGTTGTCGCTTTATTGTATGAAATGCAAACGCCCTGTAATTGCTTTACTTTATCACTAAACGGTAGCGATAGTCGTAGAAGCAATAGATGGCGTAACGACAACGATGCTACGATGGAGATCAAGGTGTCGCGCCGGTGACGATGGTGATCACGACGGTGCTTCGGAGATGGAGATCACAAGCACAAGATGATGATGGCCATATCATATCACTTATATTGATTGCATGTGATGTTTATCCTTTATGCATATTATCTTGCTTTGATTGACGGTAGCATTTTAAGATGATCTCTCACTAAAAATTATCAAGAAGTTTTCTCCCTGAGTATGCACCGTTGCGAAAGTTCTTCGTGCTGAGACACCACGTGATGATCGGGTGTGATAGGCTCTACGTTCAAATACAACGGGTGCAAAACAGTTGCACACGCGGAATACTCAGGTTAAACTTGACGAGCCTAGCATATAACAGATATGGCCTCGGAACACGGAGACCGAAAGGTCGAACGTGAATCATATAGTAGATATGATCAACATAGTGATGTTCACCATTGAAAACTACTCCATCTCACGTGATGATCGGACATTGTTTAGTTGATTTGGATCACGTGATCACTTAGATGACTAGAGAGATGTCTGTCTAAGTGGGAGTTCTTAAGTAATATGATTAATTGAACTTAAATTTATCATGAACTTAGTCCTGGTAGTATTTTGCAAATTATGTTGTAGATCAATAGCTTGCGTTGTTGCTTTCATATGTTTATTGATATGTTCCTAGAGAAAATTGTGTTGAAAGATGTTAGTAGCAATGATGCGGATTGGATCCGTGATCTAAGGTTTATCCTCATTGCTGCACAGAAGAATTATGTCCTTAATGCACCGCTAGGTGACAGACCTATTGCAGGAGCAGATGCAGACGTTATGAACGTTTGGCTAGCTCAATATGATGACTACTTGATAGTTTAGTGCACCATGCTTAACGGCTTAGAATCGGGACTTCAAAGATGTTTTGAACGTCATGGACCATATGAGATGTTCCACGAGTTGAAGTTAATATTTCAAGCAAATACCCGAGTTGAGAGATATGAAGTCTCCAACAAGTTCTATGGCTAAAAGATGGAGGAGAATCGCTCAACTAGTGAGCATGTGCTCAGATTGTCTGGGTACTACAATCGCTTGAATCAAGTGGAAGTTAATCTTCCAGATAAGATAGTGACTGACAGAATTCTCTAGTCACCATCACCAAGTTAGTAGAACTTTGTGATGAACTATAGTATGCAAGGGATGACGAAAACGATTCCCAAGCTCTTCGTGATGTTGAAATCGACGAAGGTAGAAATCAAGAAAGAGCATCAAGTGTTGATGGTTGACAAGATCACTAGTTTCAAGAAAAGGGCAAAGGGAAAGAAAGGGAACTTCAACTAGAATGACAAGCAAGTTGTCACTCCCACGAAGAAGCCCAAAGCTGAACCAAAGCCTGAAACTGAGTGCTTACATAGCAAAGGAAATGGTCACTGGAAACGGAAATACCCTGAATATTTGGTGGATAAGAAGGATGGCAAACTGAACGAGGGTATATTTGATATACAGGTTATTGATGTGTACCTTACTAGTTTTTATAGTAACCCCTGAGTATTTGATACTTGTTCGGTTGCTAAGATTAGTAACTCGAAACAGGAGTTACAGAATAAACAGAAACTAGTTGAGGGTGAAGTGACGATGTGTGTTGGAAGTGGTTCCAAGATTGATATGATCATTATCGCACACTCTCTATACTTTCGGGATTAGTGTTGAACCTAAATAAATGTTATTTGGCGTTTGCGTTGAGCATGAATATGATTTGATCATGTTTATTGCAATATGGTTATTCATTTAAAATCAGAGAATAATTGTTGTTCTGTTTAAATGAATAAAACCTTTGATGTTCATACACCCAATGAAAATAGTTTGTTGGATCTCGATCGTAGTGATACACATATTCATAATATTGATGCCAAAAGATGCAAAGTTCATAATGATAGTGCAACTTATTTGTGGCACTGCCGTTTAGGTCATATCGGTGTAAAGCGCATGAAGAAACTCCATAAAGATGGATTTTTGGAATCTCTTGGTTATGAATCATTTGATGCTTGTGAACCGTGCCTTTTGGGAAAGATGACTAAAACTTCATTCTCCGGAACAATGGAACGAGCTGCTGACTTGTTGAAATAATACATACCGATGTATGCGATCCAATGAGTGTTGATGCTCGTGGCAAGTATCGTTATTTTCTGACCTTCACAGATGATTTGAGCAGATATGCATATATCTACTTAATGAAACACAAGTCTGAAACAGTTGAAAGGTTCAAAGAATTTCAGAGTGAAGTGTAAAATCATCGTAACAAGTAAATAAAGTTTCTGCGATCTGATCGTGGAGATGAATATTTGAGTTATGAGTTTGGCCTTCAGTTAAAACAATGTGGAATAGTTTCACAAACTCATGCCACCTGGAACACCACAGCGTAACGGTGTGTCCGGACGTCGTAACCGCACTTTATTGGATATGGTGCAATCTATGATGTCTCTTATCAGTTTACCACTATCGTTTTGTGGTTATGCATTAGAGACAACTGCATTCACGTTTAATAGGGCACTATCTAAATCCGTTGAGACAACACTGTATGAAATATTGGTTTAGCAGTAAACCTAAGCTGTCGTTTCTTAAAGTTTGGAGTTGCGATGCTTATATGAAAAAGGTTTTCAACCTGATAAGCTCGAACCCAAATCGGAGAAGTGTGTCTTCATAGAATACCCAAAGGTAACTATTGGGTACACCTTCTATCACAGATCCAAAGGCAAGTTATTCGTTGCTAAGATGGATCCTTTCTAGAGAAGAAGTTTCTCTCGAAAGAAGTGAGTGGGAGGAAAGTAGAGCTTGATAAGGTAATTGTACCTTCTCCCGAATTGGAAAGTAGTTCATCACAGAAATCAGTTCCAGTGACCACTACACCAATTAGTGAGGAAGCTAATGATATTGATCATGAAACTTCAGATCAAGTTACTACCAAACCTCGTAGGTCTTCCAGAGTAAGATCCGCACCAGAGTGGTACAGTAATCCTATTCTGGAAGTCATGTTACTAGACCATGATGAACCTACGAACTATGAGGAAGCGATGATGAGCCCAGATTCCATGAAATGGCTTGAGGCCATAAAATCTGAGATGAGATCCATGTATGAGAACAAAGTATGGACTTTGATTGACTTGCTCGATGATCAGCAAGCCATGTTAAATAAATGGATCTTCAAGAGGAAGACGGACACTGATAGTAGTGTTACTATCTACTAAGCTCGACTTGTTGTGAAAGGTTTTCGACAAGTTCAAGGTGTTGAATACAATGAGATTTTCTCACTCATATCGATGCTTAAGTCTGTCTGAATTATGTTAGCAATTGCCACATTTTATGAAATCTGGCAAAAGGATGTCAAAACTGCATTCCTTAATGGATTTATTAAAGAAGAGTTGTATAGGATGCAACCAGAAGGTTTTGTCAATCCTAAAGGTGCTAACAAAGTGTGCAAGCTCCAGCGATCCATTTATGGACTGGTGCAAGCCTCACGGAGTTGGAATATATGCTTTGATGAGTTGATCAAAGCATATGGTTTTATACAGACTTTTTGAGAAGCCTGTATTTACAAGAAAGTGACTGGGAGCTCTGTAGCATTTCTAATATTATATGTGGATGACATATTGTTGATTGGAAGTGATATAGAAATTCTGGATAGCATAAAAGGATACTTGAATAAGAGTTTTTCAAAGCAAGACCTCGGTGAAGCTGCTTACACATTGAGCATCAAGATCTATATAGATAGATCAAGACACTTGATGAGATTTTTCAATGAGTACATACCTTGATAAGATTTTGAAGTAGTTCAAAATGGAACAGTCAAAGAAGGAGTTCTTGCCTGTGTTGCAAGGTGTGAAGTTGAGTAAGACTCAAAACCCGACCATGGCAGAAAATAGAAAGAGAATGAAAAGTCATTCCCTATGCATCACTCATAAGTTCTATAAAGTATGCTATGCTGTGTACCAGACCTATTGTATACCTTGCTCTGAGTTTGGCAAAGGGATACAATTTTGATCTAAGAGTAGATCACTGGACAACGGTCAAGAATATCCTTAGTGAGGACTAAGGAGATGTTTCTCGATTATGGAGGTGATAAAAGAGTTCGTCATAAAAGTTACATCGGTGCAAACTTTTACACTGATCCAGATGACTCTAAGTCTCAATCTGGATACATATTGAAAGTGGGAGCAATTAGCTAGAGTAGCTCCGTGCAGAGCATTGTAGACATAGAATATTTGCAAAATACATACGGCTCTGAATGTGACAGATCCGTTGACTAAGCTTCTCTCATGAGCAAAACATGATCACACCTTAGTACTCTTTGGGTGTTAATCACATAGCGATGTGAACTAGATTATTGACTCTAGTAAACCCTTTGAGTGTTGGTCACATGACGATGTGAACTATGGGTCTTAATCATATACACATATGAATATTGGTGTTAAATCACATGGCGATGTGAACTAGATTATTGACTCTAGTGCAAGTGGGAGACTGAAGGAAATATGCCCTAGAGGCAATAATAAAGTTATTATTTATTTCCATATTTCATGATAAATGTTTATTATTCATGCTAGAATTGCATTAACCGGAAACATAATACATGTGTGAATACATAGACAAACTTAATGTCAGTAGTATGCCTCTACTTGACTAGCTCATTAATCAAAGATGGTTATGTTTCCTAACTATAGACATATGTTGTCATTTGATTAACGGGATCACATCATTAGGAGAATGATGTGATTGACATGACCCATTCCGTTAGCCTAGCACTTGATCGTTTAGTATGTTGCTATTGCTTTCTTCATGACTTATACATGTTCCTGTAACTATGAGATTATGCAACTCCCGTTTACCGGAGGAACACTTTGTGTGCTACCAAACGTCACAACGTAACTGGGTGATTATAAAGGAGCTCTACAGGTGTCTCCAAAGGTACATGTTGGGTGGGCGTATTTCGAGATTAGGTTTTGTCACTCCGATTATCCGAGAGGTATCTCCGGGCCCTCTCGGTAATGCACATCACTATAAGCCTTGCAAGCAATGTAGCTAATGAGTTAGTTACGGAATGATGCATTACGTAACGAGTAAAGAGACTTGCCGGTGACGAGATTGAACTAGGTATTGGATACCGATGATCGAATCTCGGGCAAGTAACATGCCAATGACAAAGGGAACAACATATGTTGTTATGCGGTTTGACCGATAAAGATCTTCGTAGAATATGTGGGAGCCAATATGAGCATCCAGGTTCCGCTATTGGTTATTGACCAAGAATAGTTCTAGGTCATGTCTACATAGTTCTCGAACCCGTAGGGTCCGCACGCTTAACGTTACGATGACAATTTTATTATGAGTTTATATGTTTTGATGTACCGAAGGTTGTTCGGAGTCCCGGATGTGATCCCAGACTTGACGAGGAGTCTCGAAATGGTCGAGACATAAAGATTGATATATTGGAAGCCTATATTTGGATATCAGAATCGTTCCGGGAGAAACCGGGATTTTTCCGGAGTACCGGGGGGTTACCGGGGGGGTTAATGGGCCTACATGGGCCATGAGGGAGAAGAGGAGGGCCGGCCAGGGCAGGCCGCGCGCCCCCTCCCCCCCTAGTCCGAATAGGACAAGGAAAGGGGGGCGGCGCCCCCCTTTCCTCTTTCCCCTCCCCCCTTTCCTTCTCCACCAAGGCAAGAAGGGGGAGTCCTACTCCCGGTGGGAGTAGGACTCCTCCAGGCGCACCCCTAGGGGCCGGGCCGCACCTCCCCCCTCCCTCCTTTATATATGGGGGCAGGGGGGCAACTCTAGACACACAAGTTGATCTTCGTGATCGTTCCTTAGCCGTGTGCGGTGCCCCCCTCCACCATATTCCACCTCGGTCATATCGTTGCGGTGCTTAGGGAAAGTCCTACATCGGTAGAACATCATCATCGTCACCACGCCGTCGTGCTGACGGAACTCATCCCCGAAACCCTGCTGGATCGGAGTCCGGGGATCGTTATCGAGCTAAACGTGTGCTGAAGTCGGAGGTGCCGTACGTTCGGTGCTTGGATCGGTCGGATCGTGAAGACGTACAACTACATCAACCGCGTTGTCATAATGCTTCCGCTTACGGTCTACGAGGGTACGTGGACAACACTCTCCCCTCTCGTTGCTATGCATCACCATGATCTTGCGTCTGCGTAGGAATTTTTTTGAAATTACTATGTTCCCCAACAACAAGAACCCAGGTCTTGTTGTGATGAAGGGCGGCTAACTTGTCAATCATTGTTGTACGCCAGGCGGTCTCCTGGAGAGCATCGCGATGGGAGACAGGCACCGCATGAAACGCGCACCGGCGAGGATCATACCGGACAGTCCCATGAGTCAGTACAAGCGCATGGCGGGTGTGATCGCGGGTGTGGGTGAACATGGTGTGACCAGGAGCAGCTGGAGGCGTCGCGGTCAAGGGAAGAGGGCTGCCCTCGACAGAAGGCGACGCGAGCTGATCAGTTGGCGACGACGGAGTAGCGGCATCCTGCACCGAGGCAGAGGGCGAGTCGGGCGTGACGTCAGCACGTGCCAAGCCAGTAACGGGCGGTGAGGGGACCGCCGATGGGCCAGGCGAGGCGGCCGCCGGGGTCATCGATGGGCCAGGCGAGGCCGCCGTCGGGTGCACCGATGGGCCGGGCGAAGGGGCAGCCGACCGAGCGGGAGACGTGCATGGGCCATGCACGTCGATCACCGAGGAGGGTGCTGCGTTGGCCGCGGGAGAGCGTGGAGCAATGGACGGGCCGGACCCGCGCCGGGCGGGGGGCATGCATGCGCCATGCACGTTGCATGCCGGGGATGGATGCACGTCAACTGCAGTATCCTGCACAGAAGGAACATGGCCTAGAACAGGCGAGTCAGTAGACAAGTAGGACAGGTCGTATTTGCGCATATGGTCACCCGTAGCCGGTTCACTGGAAGAAAAAGAGAGAACATCAGCTAAGGAGGAGACATCAATGGTTACCCCAGGAGTGGCGTAGGGAAGAACAGACTCATCGAAAACAACATCATGGGAGATGAATATGCGTCCCGTGGAACGATCGAGACACTTGTATCCCTTATGCATCAGACTATATCCGAGGAACATGCACATGGTGGAACTAAAAGCAAGTTTGTGTGTGTTATATTTGCGCAAACTAGGCCAGCAAGCACACCCAAAAGTGTGCAGGACTGTGTAATCGGGTTGCACCTTAAGGAGACGAAACATGGGTGTATCATGTTGAAGGACAGGTGTAGGCATGCGGTTGATGAGGTAGCATGCAGCGAGGAATGCTTCATCCCAAAAACGTAACGGGAGAGAGGAATGAGCGAGCAATGCAAGACCTGTTTCTACAAGATGACGGTGTTTGCGTTCAGCACTCCGTTTTGTTGCAAGGTGTGCGGGCAAGACACATGATGGGAGATCCCAGTGCGTTGAAAATAGAGATGCAATTTGTGGTACTCGCCACCCCAGTCCGACTGAACGGCTATGATTTTAGTGTGGAGAAGAAGCTCAACATGAGCCTGAAAAGCATAAAACACTTGCTCAACGTCAGACTTGTGCTTAAGGAGATATATCCAACAGAAGCGAGAATAATCATCGACAAAGCTCACATAATACTTATAACCTTCGGAAGAGGCAAGGGCAGGCCCCCATACATCGGAATGAATTAACTCAAGAGGCATAGTGGAAACATGATGAGATAAAGTATATGGCAATTGTCGACTCTTAGCACGCTCACAAGGATCACACACTGAAGTATGACGTTCAGAAGAACACACTAAATCATTATTCTTAACAATGTTTTGAACAATATTATTGGAGGGATGACCGAGACGCTGATGCCACTGAGACAGAGTGGTCTTGACGCTGAGAGACGCTTGGCGGGTGGAGGAAGACAACGCGCGACTAAACGGGATGGGGTAGAGTCCACCATGACTTATATCGTGAAGAAGAATTTTCTTCGTGGCCATGTCCTTAACAAGGAAAAAGAAATGATGAAATTCCACAAAAACATCATTGTCAAGGACAAGACCATAAACAGAAAGGAGATGTTGATGAATATGTAGAAGACGAAGAATATTGCATAAACGAAGAGATGAACCGGGTATAGTGGAATGACCAATATGCGAAATAGACAAACCTGCACCATTTGCCACTTGCACTTGATCCTTCTCGCCATAGCGCTCATGGAAGTGTAGGCGGTCGAGATCACTCGTCAGGTGGTCCGTCGCACCGGTGTCCAGGATCCAGTGCGGCGAAAGAGGAGGACGCGGAGTTGGCGGCGCGATTGTCAGTATCGTAGCGGCTACGACAATCACCCGCCTCGTGCCCTCAGTTTTTGCAAATCTGGCACCGGGGGCGCCAGTGGTGATTGCGACCGTTGCCGCCGTTGCGGCCGTTGCCGCCGTTGTTGCCACTATTGTGGCCAGGAGCACCGCCCTGGCCGGGGCCGTAGCCAGCCGAGCCGGGCGGGAGGGAGGCGCCAGAAGGACGGCCGCCGCTCGGGCGGCCCGAGTCAGGCGCACGGCCGGGATTGGTGGTGTAGACCGGTCAGGACGCGGCGTTGGCGGAGGACTGTCAATCCTCAAGCTCCGACTGCTGCTGCTGCAGGGCCTCGTAGTGAAGGACACTCGAGTAGAACGCAGGAAACGTGATGGGCACGCCCGCGAAATTCATCGAAGCGGCGATAGGGTTAAACGCCGAGCCGAGCCCGGTCAGCATGTAGTCGATGATCTCATCATCGCGAAGAGGAGAGCTGGCGGCGGCCATCGAGTCAGCGAGGGCCTTCACCTTCTGCATGTACTCGCCGGTGGGTCTGTCTCCTTTCCTCAGCGCTTGGATCTGGCGCCGGAGATTACGCACGCCGGCGCTGTTCTCGGCGGTGAACATGGTGTGCGCGGACGCCCAAGCTATGGCCGCCGACCTGCAGCCAATCAGCTGCGCGGAGATCTCGATGTTCATCGAACCGAGGAGATGTCTGAGGACCTCCTGATCAAGAGTCCACCACTGCTCGTACTCGGGATTGGACACGGTGCGAGCAGCGTCACTGGTGCCTGTCGTCACGGTCGGTGCCGGCGCCCTGGCCGAGCCATCAAGGAAACCGTGGAGGCGAGCTCCGGCAAAGTTGGGGAGGGCGAGAGCCCTCCAGAGCATGAAATTGCTACGGTCCAGAGAGACCGCGATGGGCGGAAGGACGGGGATGGGAGCCGACGCCGTGGGTGGAGCGATGACCGGGGCGGAGACGAAGAGGGTGAGCGCGGAGGAGGGGGTGGACGTCGCGGCCGGGGAAGTGGACATCGCGGCGGCCGCGAAAAAGAACTGCGGCGGCGGCGGAGGGAGGAGAGACGGCGGCGGCTAGGGTAGGGTAGGCTCTAATACCAAGTTTAAAAATAGGGTTTAGAGTTTTCCGTGGGGCAATGCCTCTCCACGTCTCTATATATAATGATCAGCACATACAATTATATAAATACAAAATACGTGTACATGACACGCTAGACCTATTTTAACACGAAGTCCTTGGTTGCAGCGGCGAGCTCGCAGTAGCGGTACCGTCTGGGACCTACCCCTCTCTCGAACTCTGCTTGGTCATGCTCCTCGTCGTCGGAATCATGTAGCCTCTGCCACATGCGTCGCCGACGGACTAGGATGACAGCGACGGCGCAGAGCAACGCAACAAAAGCTACTACTGCGGATGACACTATCACGGCCACTAGCCGTCGTCGTGGTGACCTGGTACCGGCGCGATCTAGAGTGGAGGTAAACGACCAAGACAGAACCTGATGCAGCTCGATGCAGGTACCCATTGCTGCCGAGAAGCCAAACGCAACGTCCTGGGGCAAGGCCGTCGTCATGTCCACCGTCCACTTTACGTTGTACGGCTCGTCGCCCTCCATCTGGAGACGGGCGGCGAGAACACCCGTCTCAGCGTCGTAGCTGATCTCGGCGGCCATGATGGCGTCATCGGTGACCATGCTCCTGGTCACGTTCGTGTAGGACTTGGACTTGATGGAGTTGACGTCTATACCGACATGACTGTTGCTCGCGTCGAAGTCACCAAGGACGGTGTCGAACTCCACCGCCACCATGCGGTCATCGCCGGTGGCGTTGATGCTGTTGCTGTCATTGAAGAGAACGAGGTTCTTGCCATAGCTGTTGGGAGGGAGCTTCGACGGGTAGGGCGACGGGAAGAAACCCATACCGTCGCCGTTGCCGCTGCCATCACCCTTACATCGGTCGCGCAGCTGGACCTGGTTCGTCTCGCTTTTGGGCCTGATCTGGAACGTGAAGTTGGAGTAGAAGCTGGCCACCTCACCGGTGGCCTTGTTCCAGAGCGACACCGGACGCGCGTATGACGCCCGGCCCACGCTAAAGAAGTCGTGGATCTCGTTTCTCGTGAGCTCGATCACGCTGGAGTCCATGAGCGTGTCATGTTCACACCTGAGCTTCGTGTTGCAGAGGTCCCCGGAGGTGGAGGAGTTTCGTGAAAGTTATGTTTACATCAATCACTTTTTCTTCGGGTGTGTCTAGGGCACATCTAGATGTGCCATAGTTATTGCACATTCAAGTATTTTAATTAATCATAAAAGGAAAAAAAAGGGATAAGAAAATACTCACACGAATCTTATCGTGAGATCAACGATATAGGACTTAGAAGTACAATACTAAAAGCACATCTAGATGTGCTTTAGCAAAATTGTTTTCTTTTTGTAGTGATTGACTAATACACATATCATAAAACTGTGCTACCAGCTATAATACCAAATACACATAGTACACACAATATATTTTGTAAAAAATCTCACAAGACTAATTTGGTGTTCTAGACGGCAACATACTTTTCTATATATTTGATCAAACTTAACAAATTTTTAATTAGGATAAAGCTAAAGCTTAAACGGTTTAGAACAAAGGGAGTATCTCTTCTATATGTCTCCTAGTTTTGAAATTTCATTTTCTATATATTTTATGTTGGTGCGTCGGTTTCCACTATTCAACATCCTACTAAAAAAACCCGTTAAAGGAGACAGAGAGAACTCCATCATCTTTTCTCAAGAGACAACCGATGCACACAAACAAGCATAACATAGTAGGTCTAATCCAACTCGCTGTGTACAACGGCAAATAATCATAAATACTGAAATGGATGGGAGGATCAATACAAATCCACTAGCATGGCCAACCTTGGTATTGATAGCAACATCCTTGTCATGAAAAATTGGACCAAATTTTCCGGAGAAAATTTCAAAACTTATAATGGTTTGATTCAACGGCAATTCTAGTTGGGACAGTCCCCACCTTTGCCATATGGTGTGGCATCTTTTAGTGGTCATTTTCCTCCAGAAAGAGATTGGATGCATGCAGAATTGAACACATCAGAATGAATTGCTAAATCCAAAATGATTTATCTTTAAAACGGTAATCTGATTAGCGATTCATCTTCACCATTGTGTTCATCTCAATGAGGGTTTGAAAACACCATCTCATGTTGTTATGTTTTGACAAAAAAAATAGTCATCATCATTTGCCAAATTATAGAACCATGGTTGTCACATTAACAGCAATTGAGGCAATAATATTGTCCATGGGTATTAGAGAAAAATAACAACACATTTGGTGGTTTAGTGTGGGACCCAAACTTTATCGTAGTGAGATAGAGGGAGAGCTGACATTTTTATGCATTAGTATTTTGGTCATATAACATTGTAAACGGACTTTGAGCTAATAGTTATGGCGTCTAGTGGCACTTTTTAGCATGCGGCTAACAGAGGGGTGGCATTTTCGAGCAGTTGGAACTTTTAATGGCAAAAACGAGTAGTGGGACGGAACTAGTGGCATAAATTATAAAAATCCTTTTTAATTAGAGAATATGCATGTATGGTGGTGGTCCGATAACAAAATCTTATGCATTTGTGCTAACTACAATAAGCTGCATTTTGGGCCCATCCCAAATTTGTTTAGAACTAATACACAATATAAAAGTTAAATTGACATCACTCGAACAAAACTTAACGTTTGGATCCTCAATTTATCCGTGTTTAGGATCCGGCCCACATCCTTGTAGTTCAGACCGATCAATTTAGCCCGCTGTACTACAATTTAATTAAGCACATGACGCCTTTACTTGATAAAGCCCAAAACCAAGCAATAAATACTGAAAATGGATGGGAAATTCTTAGTGGCCAAACATCATGATGCCTATATATATGATCGACAAGCATGGCCAACCTGGAAATTCTTAGCAACATCCTTGTCATTTGTAAAATGGACCGGGTAGATTTCAAAGCTCTATTTAATGTTTGATTTGATATTCGTACGTGGACCAGTCATTCAGTCCTTAAATATTAGCAGGCCTATTGCTATGTCGAAATAGTCCAAAATAGAAGATGTCAAAGAAAATTGATGTCCAGTGATTGCTTGTAAGCATGTCAACCAGAGATGACTGCTACCAGCCTACCACTGGTTTCTTTTCTAAAAGGAGATTCAGAGGAAGAAAGCAAACTTGACCCCTTGAACCATCTAACTGAATGAAATGCTTTTTTAGGTGTTAAATGAACAAATTGACGATTACAGTGGCCAAATGGTAGGTTTGAAGTTTCATGGGTTAGCTGAAGATCAAACTTACCAGGTACCAAAGAAGAAGCCACCAAACGCAGCACACACAAGAACCAGGGTGTAATGACCCCGGAGAGGAAATCACTAAAGAGGTAATGAGATTTTAGATAGAGAGACAGGAGATGAGATTCAGAACTCTGTACTCATTTCATTCATGCCATAACAGAGGAGGGGATGTCCCTTCGCCGGGCTCCCTTGCAGGTGGGTGCACTGACATGTCCAGCAAACTTATGTAAGCATCTGAATCTAAATATCCCACTTAGAAATGGCAATTGCGCCTTCTGTCGGAAAGTTTGATACGCAAAGCGCATCTTAAGCTTGTAGGCCACCCAGGAACCTGCCATTCCATGGACGATCCTCAGTTCCTCACCCACTGTTCAGTCTGGCCGTTGTATCAAGTTGCGGCTACTATTCTGAACTCCCTGCCTACTATTGCCTTGCATTATCAGTACAAATTTAAGTTCTTGATTCTACGGCCAGTGATCATTCTACACAATTTAATTTCATGGTTTGGCATGATCTAATGTTAGTGTAATCAACACCTGTATCCTCCGAACAACATACAAATGTGTGCTAAAATAGAACACCTTTTGAGCAAAAATATGTGAACAGCTGAATCTACAAAATCCATCTAGAAACAGGGACCAATTGTGTCCGAATAATTTTTATAAGCAAGGCAAATCTTAAGTTCTTAGCAGCCATGGCGAGCTGCAAAGCACAGCCAAAGTTCCCAGCAGCAGTTGTGCACTTGTGCTACAAATTTTCTTATACCATTCTGCAGCAATGCCCAGAAAATCCAATAACAAACAAGCTACAAAAGGAAACATTACAAGGGGTGAATCATAGACTCCAAGGAGCACTACAAGAAATGGATGAACATTATAAGTCCGGCTGCAGCATACAGTTGTTCCACAGACAACCGGTAAGCAAATGTAAAACCTGTTTCTTGCCTAGAACAGGGTGTTGCAGAATTACAGTAGAACAATGAGGCACGTCATATAATCATAGATTAGTTGCAGGGGTAAATATAGAAAAAGGGGAAAGGTTGAGCTGACATTCTCTACTACAGGAAGATACTACCTCTGTAACTTTTTATAAGACGTTTCTAGAGTCCATGACAGTGTCAAAAAACGCCTTATATTAAGTTACAGAGGGAGTAGCATCAAGCTAAACAGTGGAACATTGGGTACATATCATGTCCTAATTAAGATAGCTAACAGTAATCCCATCACAGAAGATAACACCTAGAATCTTGCTCAGAACAAATCAAGGCATAACCAAAATAATAACAACTTATAAAATAGGAACCCTTTCTTAGCGATGCATACGATACGATAGGCTCAAATGTCATCCAGTTCATCAGCGCCTTGTGTGGTCTGCTGTAAGGCCAGTTCGGAATCCCGGATGCTGATGGTGTAGCTCGACAGAAGCTGGATGATCGTGAAAGGACGGTTGCCGACGAGGACAAAATGCTTGTCCTGCTTCACAAAATCGGCAGCTTCCGAGATCCTCTCTAATTTCCGGTCCTTGATATTGTACTTCCAGATGTGAGCAGACGACCCGTAGTGTTCAGTGTAGTAGATACAGTTTGCCTCAATCAATGGGAACATATCAGCATCCACAGCAAGGCACCTATGATGACCAATGAAGATGGCATGGTTGAAGATGCTCTCCACATGCAAAAGCTCGCTGCTCTCGGCTTCGAATCTTAAAACGCAGAAGAACTGTTGTCGCTTGATGACGACCAGCATCTGTCCACCGAATTCCATTGGGAAACACCGGGCATCATTTGCAAGTCCCATCTCAGCAGGATCATCGGAGAAAAACTTGGAGAGATCGACGCGAAGCGACTGCCCCACTTGGTAGATCTTGAGAGCCATGCCAGCTGTTCGGACTAAACCAATCAAACCGCCTCCGGCCGCTCTCCGGAAAAAACTATAAAGCGAAAGCCCACACTCTAGGTCTAGGGTTTCAAAACTGGTGCCAGGCCTGGTCATGAAGTACATCTTGCAACACGAGTGGCAGTACAATGTGAGCAAGGGCGAAGAGAAGTTAAAGCAGACGGCAGCCGTGACCTGCACCTCGGGCGGCACTGTCGCCGTCAAACGGATGATGCCGCCGGTGAGAGGGTTGAAGACACGAGCGCCGTGAGGAGGGCTCCTGTCGGCCAGGACGAAGAAGCCATGGAGAGTTGTGGCGACCACGAAGTAGTCGCGAAGCGCCGGGAGCTCCTTGTGAAGGAACCGGCCGGTGGCGGTGTTGAGCAAGAGGCGGCGTGTGTCGCTCTCGAAGACCTCGTCGAGGATGATCCAGCGGCGCGGGTGGAACCGGGAATCCATGCTGCTCTTCGTGGGGTCGTCGGTGGCGGAACGCCAGTTGTGGCAGACGGCGCGCAGGTCCATGTACCAATCGAGGTCGTTGGTGGCGAGGAAGGAGTCGGCGATGCGACCGATGATGTCGTACGGGAGCGAGGACCAATCTGCAGTCGCCGTAGCCAGAAGGACCGGTGAGGTTTCCAGGCACTCGGGGTCCTTCTTCCACCTCTTGGCCGGCGGAAGAACTTCAGCTGGCGCGGTCGCCATTGCTGCACGCTCTATCCCGGATCTCAAGGACGGATTTTTAACTGCAACCAATGCCCTGATCCTCGCTGGCAGAAGGGGCAGGGCATTGCTTGTGAGGAAAAAGGATGGAACTTTGCAACAACCGATCAAGAAATCAAGAACCAGGTAAGAAATCAGTTACCAGGTCAGTAGATAAGTAGTAGACCGGCGGCAACGGAGTGGATCAAATCGAGGAAGCAGGACGAACGGACCAAACGGATTTTTGGGAGGAAAACGAGGGAGGAACCGGGATGGAGTTTTTCTTTTCTTTTCCGGAATCAATAAAAATCTGACGTGAGGTTGTTGGGCTCCCGGCGCGTACGCGTTCATCTTCGTCCGTTTCGCTGCACGAATCTTAGAGCAACCGGCAGTGCCACGTCAAGTCCGCCGCCGTTCACGCTAACTGCCATCCGTCACGAACGCACGTCTGCCGGCTACGGCTTGTAATCCAAAAATTGCTCCCCTCGCCTAGCCCGATCTTTTGAGGGTGTCTGATGCGTTGTAAGACTTAATGCTCGTGTACGCTGCCTGTTGTAAGTTTTATTCGGTTAAAGCCGAACATTCCTAGCGTCTTCGTTCTAAAAAAATGAACGCACGTTTTCCCTTTTTCTCGCCATCTCTACAGCTTTCTCCGAAACAGTCCACTCAGTCTCTCTCATTTCCCTCTCGCTTTCTTTTGGTTGGGGCGATTCTGGGCGAAAAGCTCGCGCATGTCGGTTTATCGGTTGCAGGAAGTCGTCGTCGTCACTCTGTTGCATCGGCATTGTTTAACTGCGTGGGGTAGACAAAAACCACAAATTTGACATGTGGACGAAATCAATTCACAAACTGAACTGGTTTGAAAAAAAATTCACTCAGTTGACCGTTTTGTATGGCGCCCAACACACAGGCGCCACACCCTACGGTGCAGCGCCTAGCACTCAGGCGTTGCACGTCTGGCCAGCATGGCACCCCCAGGGCCTGCACCCAGCAGTGCAGCGTCTCAGAGTTAGGCGCCATACTTGTAATATTGCAGCGCCTGCTGGCTAGGCGCCACACTTGTTATGTGCAGCGCCTAGCGCTTAGGCGCTGCACATCTTGTTACTAGTTGGCTGGCTGCCCCCACTCCTCCCACACACACCATCCCCACCCGTGATTTGCCCCCTCTCTCCCCCTTTCAAATCCTTCTCTTCAAAATTTGAAGATTTTGTCCATTGATTTCAAACCCAATCCCCCCCTCAAGGTAATCCTCCAATCCCCTTGTTTTGATCCAAAATAAGTTAACATTTGCTCATTTTGTTGCTAGTTTGGGGAAACCCTAGTTTTTTATGGATCTTGAAATTGGTATGGAGATATGAAGTGTTTGTTTGCCAATTTCCTAGGATTAGGGTTGTTAGTATGTTAGGGTTATTGTTATGGGTGTTGTTATGTTGGTGCTAGGGCTAGGCTTGTTAGTCTGTTAGGGTTAGGGTTATGGGTGTTGTTATGTTAGGGCTGGGTTTAGGGTTAGGGTTGTTAGTATGTGAGGGTTGTGCTTATGGTCATTGTTAAGTGGGGTTTAGGGTTTTTGTTTCATATCTATGTTAGGCTTTGTATTCCGTGTTAATCTTCCGTTGAGTACTTATGTAAGATATATTATGTTTCGTTGTTTGAATGCTTATAGGGTTGGGAAGAACATGTGTGTTTGTTCATCATGTGGACAAAGACGCCTTTTTGAAAGGCAATATTGAGCCGGACCTGGATGAGCTTGACATGGTGTTTGATAGTAGTCCTAGCTACACGGAGGCCTTGAAACAAGTGAGGAAAGATTTGAATTGGATGGACCCAAGTGATACCTTTGATTTGGAGGGAAGGCATAATGTTGGTTTTGGAATGCACATCCGTTGGAAGACCATGCGTGTGAACTCCGAGCAACGTTGGGTTGCATACAAGGAGACGGTGACCGAATCACTAGAAAAGGCTCTTGAGTTATTTGCTACGAAGAAGGTTGATTCTGGTGTGCATTTGGACTTGAACCAGAACCCCTCCCCCTTGGTTGCTAGTAGCCCCCCACCCATGAACCAAGATGAAATTGGTGAACCTCCTTTGACACAACAAGTGAGGCCTACATGGAGCCTGATTTCAAACAACCACAATGAAGCTTTGCAAGAGGACAATGATGAGTATGAGGACGATGACAATGAAGTTGATCTCCATGACAACAATGTGGGTGATCTCGACAAATGTCATGTGCAAGAGACAATGGACCATTCCATCTCTTATTCCCGTGGCTATGCATCAGAGTCGGATGACGAAGGTCCAGATGAAGAAGTTGATGAGGAGGGGTTCACGGTGAAGGAGGCCGAAGCTTTCAAGAAGGTATTCGGGCGGGGTCATCAGACTCCGTTGTTCAAGGATGTTAGTCTCGCGGATGAAGCCATGGTAGATGGCGGTTCTTGCATCTTTTGAGGACCAAGGTGGTACCCGCTCAAAGGGAAATTTGTGTCATATCGGATCGCCATCAAGGAATTCTTAACGCGGTGGACATTGACATTCCCGGACATGCTCCATTGCACCATCGATGGTTTATGAGGTACTTTTGTTCTAACTTCTATAGGGCACGTGACCTTAAGGAGTTGGCGGATGATCTTCAAGATTTTTGTCTTGCTTTCTCCGACAAGCGGTTTGCCAACTTGTACAACAAATTGCTCGCACACAAAAACTTGATCCCGGGGGTCAAGACTTCCTCAATAGGCACCAAGAAAGGAATAAGTGGGCACATGCTTTTGATTAAGATGGCCGGAGGTATGGTCAAATGGCAAGCAATATGGCCGAATGCTTCAATAGGGTGCTCAAGGGTGTACGTGCATTACCCGTGATGGCAATAGTTCAATACACATTTGACAAGATGAATGCGTACTTTCTAAAGTACTCAATGGAAACGGATGCGCAGATAACGGGTGAGAACAAGCGCAAGTACAAGTACAAGTTCCCACCCCAGGTTGATGAATGGTTGGAATTTCAGTCACGCGAAAGGCGGACTCACAAGAAGCTATACTATATAACAACGAAGATTGGTCGTACGAAGTGAAAGAGCCAGGAGAAACCACAAACGATGGCTGCCAACATGGAGGTCAGGCTTTCAAGTTCTCCCTAACACGGTGTGATTGCTGTTGCGGGAGGCCATTGTTGCTTCATCTCCCGTGCTCACACTTGTATACTGCTGGTCGCGTTAGGAATGTGGACGTCAATCACCCGCTCACCATGAGGGAGTCGGAGTTCTCAATCATGACGGTCAAGAATACATGGGCTCCCCGATTTCACCCATACTTTGACCAATCACAATGGCCGGAGTATCATGGAGTTCAACTATGGCCGGATCCGGATTTGAAGGTTATTAAACGGGGTAGACATAAGACAAAGCGTCTTAGAGGTGACATGGACAGATGGGGCCATGGTGGCGGCCGCGAATCGGGCAACGACCAGTTCCAAGAGCCTCATGAGAGCTCCCATTGTGGGGAATGCAAAGGCTAGGGCCACAACAAAAGAAAGTGTACCAAACTAGGAAAGAGGTCAAAGAAAAATGATGCAAGCAGAAGCCAACAAGGAGGTACACAAGGCCCTAGCCAAGCAAATAGTACTCAACAAGGGCCAAGCCAAGCAAGTGGTAGCCAACAAGTGCCAAGCCAAGCAAGTGGTAGCCAACCAAGTAGTAGCCAACAAATGGCCGGCCAACGAGAAAATAGGCAACAAAGAGGGAGGCAACTAGGACTTACAAGAGGACGTACGTGGTGGTGGTATAGCTCGTGGTGGTGGACTAGGCCTGGGTGGTGGTCTAGGCCGTGACGGTGCTCTAGGCCATGGTGGTGGTCTTGGCCTTGGTGGTGATTTTGGCCGTGGTGGTGGTCTTGGCCTTGGTGGTGATCTTGGCCATGGTGGTGGCATTGGGCAAGGTCGTTATAGAGGAATATTTGGATACCTCGATGGACCATTTATGTATGTTTCTCACTAACTATAATGTTTCAATTTACATATTTTTCACATGTTCTTGTTGTCCTTATTCACTAATATGTTGCAATTTTACATGTTTTTTCCATATGTTATTCTTGTCATTACTAACTATTATGTTTGTCTCATCATAGGTATGGCGGCTTCTCAACCCAACAAACCAACAATGAAGGGGGTGGAGGAGAAGGATGGCGAAGGTGAGATGGCGGGGTGGTGGGAGAAGGTTGTGAAGAAGCTGATAACGGAGGATGCAGCCGCACTAGAGAAGAAGAAGAAGCAAGAGGAGATCGAAGAGAAGAGGAAGTAACATGAGGGAGGGGTTTTTGAGGAGATCACGAGGAGGCACAAGTTGAAGATTAAATGTGAGGAGGCAGAGAAGAAACGTCTAAAGGATTATCAAGAAAGAACCTTGAAGCTTTGGGCTTTCGAAGATGCAAAGAAAGAGAGGGAGAACAAGATATTCATTGAGAGGGTGGTTCAGGAGGCTCGCCGCATAAGGAAAAGGGAGGAGGAAGAAGAAGAAAGGAAAGGGTCCTTGCTCGACACAATAGAGATATGTAAACTTCGATTTGGTTGTGGACTATGACCATGTTATCCTCTAAACTATGATCTTCGATTTGGTTGTGAACTACTATGTGTTTTGGACTCCTACTCGATTTGGTTGTATGGACTCCTCCTATATTTGAACTAGTATGTGGTATGGACTCCTCCATGTGTAGCACTCTATGTTATGATTGCGTATGTGTGCTATGTGTTATCTATTTCAATATGTGCTATGGACTCCTCTATTTGAACTAGTAAGTGTTGTGGACTCCTCCATGTGTTGTCTATTTCAATATGTCATGTCTTCAATATTCCCAAAAAAGTCATGTCATCTCTAGTGCTACAAAAATGCACAGTGCATCGCCTAGCCCTGAGGCGTTGCACTGTGTGGTGCGGTGCCTCGGGGCTCGGCGTCACACATGTGGACAAGCTATCCAGAGAGCAACAGAAGGTTACAGCCACTTGTGTGCCAAAAATTTTGCTAAGTCATTGTGTGGCGTCTAGCACAGAAACGCTACACTGCACTATGCAACGCCTTACCCTGAGGTGTTGCACTGTGTTTGGATTGATTTATGCCCAAACACTACTTTCATGTTGATTTATGGCATATTAGATCCAGATAACAATGCTCAGCTGCTGAACTTCTTGGGCTGCAGTAAAATAATGTCACCTACACTTCTGTTACTCAATTATTTGAGATATGCTTTCTGGATAATACTTCACACCTGATGCATGATGCTTGAGGAAGTTACTATATCTTGTTTTGCTTATCCACTTGCTTGCGTGTTCCTATGATCTTATCTTGCATTTCTGTTTGTTAAGCAGTTAAATTCTATCCATGTGTCTGGCTGCTACTTGGTATGATGTACGTTAAATGATAAATGTCAGTTTAGTGTCCAGTTTATCTGAGGCATCTGGCAATTGGGAAAGTCTGCTTAATTGCAATTGGGTGCTATTTCTGGTGTCCATTTGAAAGGGCTAGCTTTTACATAATATGTATTAATCGATTAATGATATTTCAGATGAAAGATAATGGTATGTGGATTAACAGTTTTTTTTAACATAAAGTATATACGGGAACTTAATTTTCTCCATGAAGAAAGGAAACTTATCACTGAACCATAATAATTAGAGCGCCTATGCGTCCTTTTGGACCATTTGGTTGTCTGAAGACAGAGAAAAAACTGTAACCAAGTATTTTAATTGGTTTTGCAGTGTATAGGGGTAATGTATTTTCCTGCTACATTATAATGTAGTCCACCTAAAAGCCTCAATGTGTCACTGATTTTAATTTGCATTTTTCTTTTACCCTGACCTCTTCAGCTTACAAGTATATAGTTTCCTTTTATATATAACAAGTTTACAAGTAAACTGACCTATTGGAATAATTACATTCACTATTGCTGCACCACATCATGGCAGAGCTTTTATATCTAACATGTTCTTGATGGTGCAGGATAGGTATAAGTATATTTTCAGAAAGCATGTGGTAAATTGCTGCCATGGCTGCAAGACAATTCTTATCTCGAGAAAACACATTATTTGACTGCTCTGCTCTAGACATTACAACTTTTTTTCTCTTCCACAAAGTGGCGACGCAGAACAAATCTCGGAGCAGCAGGTAACTACCTTAGTTGTAATGGCCTTTTCAGACTTGGATAAGGATTGACATCATACAATTGTCCATCTACATGGCATTACATATGTAAGACAGTGTAATACTCTATTGTGCACATATAATTCAAGTCTTGCAAGGCTGTCCTGCTTCACTCCCAACACGAAAGAAATAAGGTGCACAAATGAACATGACTAGGCTCTCAGTAAGCGTCAACGGAGGAGTTTCTGCATGTTCTTCACTAAAGAGACCTTTTTATCATTATTTTCATGTAAATATTTTTGTGATATATTTTTAGCCTACACTGCCTCAGTATTAGGGACAAAGATGTCGCCAGTCGCCAACGCCAATCTCACTCAAGTACAATATTGTTTCTCTTAGGCCAGCTGTAATTTGTATACCATGTGTGATCTTCTTCCTTACAATCCTCTTTCATATGAATTGCATGTGTCTGGTGCATTTACTGTCTGTATCCTTACTAATCTTTAACTAAGGAGCTTCCGCATGCTGAACATTCAAAGCATCTCAAACCACTAACACATTGATGTGATGATGTAAATTCATATGACACACACTGAGTTATTTATTCTTTTTATTTAACATGGATATATGTACTAATATTTAGATATATATGTAAACATCTTGTGGTGAAACTTACCAGCAATGATTAATATAAGTTTCCGGCGCGGCAAAGCGTCAAATCTGAACACGAAAAATGCCCGGTTTTGTTTGTACACCGGACAGAATCAGCAGCACACAACGCAAGCGTATTACTCCTTCTGTTCCTAAATACTCCCTCCGTCCCTACATACTTCCTCCGTCTCATAATATAAGAGCATTTTTGACACTAGTGTAGCGTAAAGAACGCTTTTATATTATGGGATGAAGCGCGTATAAGTCTGAGAGCGGCGTTTTGGCTCCTAGGTACGGAGCATAATGAGTGAATCTACACTCTAAAACATGTCTATATACATCCATATATATTTCATATAGATATCTCTAAAAGGACTTATATTTAGGAACGGAGGGAGTACAATGCATTATCAAACATTAGTACCGAACCGAAGACACAGTCCGCATTATAATGAAGTTACTATTCTACCCGCAAAAAAAAAAGTTACTATTCACACTTTTTGTCCCTGATTTTTTCCCCCAAAGTCAATAGGGGTTTTCTTTGGCAAAAAATCTTATACGAGTACAATAGAAGATCGAGTTTGTTGTAAGAAAAAACAGATTTTTGTTTACTTTTCCAGCAAATTCAATTTATTTGGGCATATCGGGTGCATATGCGCGAGAGAGCCAACGGGTATTTTCCGGAAGACACATCCATATAGTGCAAATCGAGACGTTAATCAATCAATTCCTAATATATTGTCTAAAAATGCATTCTCAAATACACATCACAGGGAAAGTCTAATCCGGCCAGTTTGGTCGTATGGCCGACAAAACCATTTTTTTCGCTAAAGAAAAATATGTAGAAAGTGTAGATGTTTCAGTTCAGAGAGTTCCAGGCTGGAACAGAGTACTTCCCCATCAAGTATTTTTTTTAGGAATCTTTTTTTGAGATAAGTGCTTCTTTTAATAAAGGATAGATCCATTTTTCTTCGAGATTGGTAAAAGATATAGTTAATTTGTACCTACAATCAAGCGTGGGCTTTACACGGCCCAGAACCAGAAGCCAGAAAGAAAGAGGAACGGTCCAGTCCTCAGCAAGATCGGCGGAGATGAACGGCGGCGGCAAGAAATTCGGCGGCGGGCGGCTGCCGACGGGGACCCCATCGCTGGCCTGGTCATCGGTGGTCGTGGTCGCCTGCCTCCTCGCAGGGGCCTCCGTCGTCCACAACGTCTACAAGCCCGACATGGTATGGTACACTACACTAGTCTCGTCTCTGCCACTGCCACCCACCCATACGTTGCCCCATGCGCGCAACCTGTTCGACGCAATGCACGCTCATGGCTCACCGCACTTTTTTTTCTTCTGACCCACCCGCAGACCATTCCGCTGGTAGAGAGCGCCGACGGAGGAGGCGGCGGCAATGACGGCAAGCAGAACTGAGCTGGTTTCACAGAGAGCGCCGGCGGAGACGGATTCCGTTCCTTTGCGCAAGAACCATGTTCCGCATTGCACTGCCATCTGCGTGCCTCCAACCGTTTCTGGCAGCGCATCTTGTTGTGCTTACCAGAGGAGCACAGCATTCTGCTGCTCGTTACCCACTGGAATCAAACTAACATTCTATGATGTACGTATCTTATTCAAAGGGATTTAGTGTTTGCAGGATATTATGTTCTTGTTTACCTTTTGCAGTAGATATTATGTTACGCGCTTGCTCGATCTAGAACAAAGTTATCGGGGGTACACGAATTTGGTAGGTAGCTGTGCTCAGAAACAGAGAAGAAATGGGGATCGGGAGAGAGATAGCCGCCGCCGCCAGAGTCGTCTCCTTTCCCCTCGCCTTCCTTTCGTTGCCTCCTCCCATAAGTACTGGCTAGGTTTCCCATTGTTGGGCCGGAAACCGGGTGCTGGGCCTGCGGATCCACTTGGTGGGCTGCTGGGCCATTCCCTCCAGTGCGCTGCCTGTGTGGGTGCGAGCCGGGGTCGTAACACTCTCCCCTCCTTCAGAAACAGCTTGTCCCCAAGCTGGTGCTCTTGGATAGTGCTGATGTAGTTCCTCCCGGTCTTCCCAGGTTGCTAGCGACGCCGGTTGTGCCGTCCAGCGCACCAGCACTTGCTCCACTTGAGTCTTGTCGCGAACATGGAGGCGGGTGTCGAGGATCTCTTCTGGAATAGGGCTTGGTGCCGCGTCTTCCGGTAAATCGGGCAGCGCCTGCTCCGTGGGAGGAAGAGCGCGCCGAAGCTGCGAGACGTGGAAGACGGGGTGGATGGTGCATGTTGCCGGCAGCCTGAGCTTGTACGCCACTTGCCCCACTCGCTTGATCACCTGGAAGGGGCCAAAGTACCGAAAGGAAAGCTTTTGGTTAGCTCGCGTTACCAGAGAGCGCTGGATGTATGGCTGCATCTTGAGGAAAACCCAGTCGTCGACGTTGAAAGTGCGCTCGGACCGGTGCTTATCCGCGGACTGCTTCATTTGCTGTTGAGCGCGGAGAAGGTGCTGCCTGAGTAATGCTTCCATTTGTGCACGGTCTTGGAGCCAGTCTGCCAGGTCCGGTGCCGCGCATGCCAACGGGTCGATGATGCCAAAGTGTCTTGGGGCATGTCCATATAGTGCTTCGAAGGGGGAGGTGCCCAAGGCTGAGTGAGGAGAAGTGTTGTACCAGAATTCAGCCAAGGCTAACCAGGATGACCACTTGGAGGGGCACGCATGCACAAAACAGCGAAGGTAAGTTTCCAGGCACTGATTCACCCGCTCCGATTGCCCGTCTGTTTGGGGGTGGCGAGCGGTGCTCATCTTCAACTCAGTGTGGGTCAGTCTGAAAATTTCCTTCCACATGGTACTGGTAAAAAGGGGATCCCGATCGGACACTATAGCCTCTGGTAGTCCGTGGAGCTTGTAAATATTGTTGACGAACGCCAGCGCCACTTGAAACGCGGTGAAAGGGTGGGACAGGGGTATAAAGTGAGCATACCGGGAGAACTTGTCCACCACGACTAGAATACTGTTGTAGCGCGCTGACCGTGGCAGCCCTTCGACGAAGTCCATCGTGATCAGTTCCCATGCTTGCTTAGGTACGGGCAAGGGTTCGAGCAGGCCGGGGTATCGCACTCGTTCGGGTTTGGCCTGTTTGCAAACTTGGCATTCCTCCACATAAAGCTTAACATGCTGCTTCATGCCCGGCCATGTGAAAAGTCGCCTAACCCTCCTGTAGGTGGCGTTGAACCCCGAATGACCACCAATAGCTCCCGAATGGAGAGCAGTGAGGACTTGTTTCTGCAGCTCCACGTTGTTGCCCAACCAGACACGCCCATTCTGCTTGATAATACCTTGTTGCAGGGTGAAGCCGTCATGTCCCTCTGTTTTAGTTGCCAAACGAGCCAGCAATTTCTGGGCAGCCTCATCTTCGGCGTAGCCTTGTTGGACCGCTTCCAGCCAAGCAGGCACCACCACTGTCACTGCTGCCAGATCGCCTTGGGGCGGCCCTGGGCGCCTCGACAAGGCGTCCGCGACTCTGTTGTCCACACCTTTCTTGTACACAATTCGGTACCTGAGTCCCAACAGCTTGGCCATGATCTTTTGTTGCCAGGGTGTGGCCAGACGCTGGTCCTCCAGGTGCACCAGACTACGCTGGTCCGTGTGGATGATGAATTCATCATGCTGAAGGTAAGTGCGCCAATGGTCCACTGCCATCAGGATAGCTAGCCCCTCTTTTTCGTATGTGGACAACGCCCTGTTCTTGGGGCCAAGTGCCTTGCTGAGAAAAGCAACTGGGTGCTTGCCCTGGCGCAATACAGCTCCAATGCCCTTGTCCGACGCATCGGTCTCGGTCTCGAACTGTATCTTGAAATCAGGTAAGGCCAGCACCGGAGCTGTCACCAGTGCCTTCTTGAGCTCCTGGAAGGCAGCATCCTCCAGCTCCGTCCAGCAGAACACAGTGTTCTTTTTCAACAAGTCCGTCAGGGGCCTGCTGATGATGCCAAAATTCTGCACAAACTTGCGGTAGTACCCTGCTAGGCCCAGAAATCCTCGGACTTCCTTGACATTGGTAGGCGTCGGCCATTTCTGTACTGCTGCAATGTTCTTGCCGTCGGTGCGCACCCCTTCTCCGCTGATCTCGTGACCCAGGTAGGTGAGGCTTGAGCGAGCAAAAGAACACTTGCTCAGCTTGACCTTCAACTTGTGCTCTTCCAGCAATTGGAAAACTTGCCGCAGCAATTGAATGTGCTTCTCCATCGTGGCGCTGTAGATGAGAATGTCATCAATGAAGACTAAGACGCCGTGTCGGTTCAGAGGTGCCATCACGATATTCATTCCCCCCTGAAAGGTTGAGGGGCCGCCCGTGAGACCGTAAGAGACAACCCTGAATTCATAGTGGCCGTTGTGGGTCTTGAACGCCGTCTTGTGCTCGTCCTCGGGTCTCATGCGAATCTGGTGATAGCCTGAGCGCAAGTCGAGGCTGGTGAAGAACTTGGAGCCTGCTAGCTCGTCAAGCAGCTCGTCGATCACCGGCAATGGGAAGCGGTTCTTCACAGTCACCGCGTTCAAGTGTCGGTAGTCGACACAAAAACGCCAATTAAGATCCTTCTTCTGGACCAGTAGCACCGGCGAAGCAAAGGGGCTTGAGCTGGGCACGATAATCCCTTGGGCGAGCATGTCAGCCACCTGGCGTTCAATCTCGTCCTTCTGCGCGGGGCTGTAGCGGTACGGCCTGACGTTGACGGGCTTCGCGCCCGGAAGGAGGGGAATGGCATGGTCGAAGGCGCGCCTGGGTGGTAATCCGCGTGGCTCCTCGAACAGGTGCTGGAATTCACGGAGGAGATCAGTCACAGCCGTCGGTACCGGCAGTTCTGTCGCCTTGACTCCTTCCGAGGCCATCGCACAGAGATGGATTACGCGCGCCACACCTGAGCGTTGAAGAAGTCGCTCCAGATCCTCTCCTGACAGTTGCTGGCACTGCGTGGTATCTGCCTGGGCTCCAGCGAGGTGAACTTGTTTGCCGTCATACTCAAACTGCATGGTCTTCTCCTTCCAGTGCACGTTCATCGGACTGTGCTGGGACAGCCAGTCGATGCCCAGAATCACATCATAGCAGCCCAATGGAAGGACCTTAAGATCGGTGTGGAAGGTCACCCCTTGCGTGCGCCATGAGCAGGCGGGTAGCTCCCGGTTGCAATGCATCACCCCGCCATTCGCCACCCGGACTGCCATTGCATTTTTGCTCGCCTCCACTCCTTGTAAGTGCTCTGCTAGGCTCTCACAAATGAAACTGTGTGAGGAGCCGGAGTCCACCAGCATCAGCACTTCGCGGTCTTGAACCCACCCATGGAGGCGCATGGTGGTGGGTGACTCAGCCCCTTCAACTGCCTCCTGAGATATGATACAGCAGTCTGCCTCCTCCTCGCTTGGTGTCGCACATTGCAGGCTGGGCTCGTCCGTCGACGGAGTCTCATTGGTCATCATGTCGATCAGCTCCTCCACCACGTGGAGCTGAACCGTTGGCCCGCAGCGGTGGTCTCGTCCCCATCGTTCGCCGCAGGTGAAGCAGAGACCGCGTGCTCGGCGGTAGGCCCGCAGCGCTGCAACTCTGTCTTCAGGTTGGGCGTGAGCCGCCTCGACAGCGCGACGGTCCGCGCTGCGCGACTCCGGTGGTGCGACTGGCTTGGGCGGCGCCGTCGCGGGCGGAGGTGGAAGGGGCAACGCCGTGCGCGGCACCGATCGCGTGGCCGCTGCCGCACTGTACCGGCGATCCTCGCGCTTGTCCTCCCTCCGCATCGCCTCCATCACCTCCTCCTGCAGGCAAGCAAGATCAACAGCAGTATCGAGTGTTTTTGGACGATGCAACACCACTGCTGCACGAATTTCTTTCTGTAACCCATCAATAAAGTGAGTAATGAAATAGGTAGGTTCCCAAGAGGCATGATGAGCCATAAGGTTATGCATAAACTGGGTAAATTTCTCTGCATATTCGGTCACGGGCCCATTCTGCCGTAGCCTATTGAACTGGCGCAGCAGAGATTGGAACTCCTCTCGCCCAAACTGCTCACAGACAGCGTTGGCAAACTCATCCCATTCTTGGTAAATCAGGTGGGCTCTGGTGGATTGCAACCACGATAGCGCCCCTTCGATGAAATACATCGACGCGCAACTCACCCAAGTATCTGGACTCAGGGTGCACACACGAAAATAAGCTCACACTTCAGACGCCACGCGCGGGGGCCATCCCCATCAAACAGAGGAAAATCAAGGCGCGGCGGCGGAGGATAGCGGGCGAAGCCGAACCCCCTCTCTCCCATGAACGAACCTTCTCCAAACTGGTGACGGGAATCGAACGTACCCGTGACCGGAGGCGCCCGCGGGGATCGGTACCCCGGAGACATCCCCCGGTGATCTGTAGTCCTGCCGTGGCCGATTGGCCCGTGGTTGCCACCACCTTGCACTGGCAGGCCGTCGCCTGGCCGCACGAGACTCGCCTCCGCCGCCTGAGGGATCAAGGGCGGCAAGTCCAGGAGCCGGAGTGGTGGCGGAAGAGGTGGCTGCGACGGCAGGAGAGGTGGCAGCGCGCCTTCGGCGCCCTTGCCCTTGTCCTGCAGCAGCCCCCGCAGATCTCCCACCTCCGCGCGGAGCTCGTCCACCGATCGCTCTATTGCCGGCTTCCACCCTTGAAGATCGATCACAACCGGGTGGATCGCGTCGATCTTGGCCGACATCGCCGAGATGGCCGCCGTCAGATCCGCGATCGCCTTGGTCTGCTCCTCCATCGCAGTAGCCTTGCCGTGCCTCGTCTGGATGATCGACGGAAATCTACCGGCCAGCTTGCGGCAGTCGGCGGAAAGGGGTGGGCAGAAAGGCTCTGATTACCACTTGTTACGCGCTTGCTCGATCTAGAACAAAGTTATCGGGGGTACACGAATTTGGTAGGTAGCTGTGCTCAGAAACAGAGAAGAAATGGGGATCGGGAGAGAGATAGCCGCCGCCGCCAGAGTCGTCTCCTTTCCCCTCGCCTTCCTTTCGTTGCCTCCTCCCATAAGTACTGGCTAGGTTTCCCATTGTTGGGCCGGAAACCGGGTGCTGGGCCTGCGGATCCGCTTGGTGGGCTGCTGGGCCATTCCCTCCAGTGCGCTGCCTGTGTGGGTGCGAGCCGGGGTCGTAACATATTATGTTCCTGTTTACTTTTTGCAGGAGATATTATGTTCTTAGTTAACACGACATTCAATCCCAAACCTCCGGGGCTCTTTCACACCTGACATTCTCATCGATGTCATATGCTGGAATTTGGTTTATCCTTAAAATTCCAGGAGCCTGTACCTCTAAACGGTCAGATAGTGAAGGGACCAAGGCTACTGGAGTGGTGTCAGATTCATACCTTTGAGAGCCAATGAAGGCTGTTGGATGAACAGGAAAAAAAATGTGCGGAGCAACTAGGGAGTAGCCTCTCGTAGAATGATCCTGGCACCAGTTACAACAACAGGCTCGTCGATTTGCCGGAGTGCAACCAACAATAGGCTCGTCGATTTGCCGGAGTGCAACCAGGCTCTTCAGCACCGCGTTGAAGTCATTGTATGGGAGATCATTAAGGAGTAGACTGACTTCCAGAGGTGGCTGTTGCAACTGAAGAAAGTGACTGCAGGTGGTACTGTGTTTGGGCCAGCAGAGCAGCCCAAGTCCGCGATCGCCATCTTTCCACGCGACAAGGTGCTTGTGTTTCTGCATACTCCCTCCGTTCCATAATTCTTGTCAAGGTGCTTGTCTTGGAATTCAGAGACCTGGAACCCCAGAGAGCAAGATGTGATGGAAGTAGGGATGACTTTTCTGGCTAATAGGGTCAACGTCTTACCAATCTGAGGGGCAGCTAACAGAGAGGTTGAATAAAAGATTAGGTCAAATTCGGATCAGGATATAATACATTAACAACCTGTCACTTCTAGAGTTTGTTTTACATCAGCAGACTTGTCATTTTGAGGGCATGCCTTTGCTTGCAAACTGGAAGTCCAGTTCTTCTTTTCTATGCTTAACTGGGGATGAACTTTCTGGCTGCTTACTGGGCGCAATAATTAGGTCATATTCGAATGAGAATAACAGCCTGTCACCGCTAGAGATTGTAATTTTTATAGACCAGAAAAATATTATTTGGCATGGTTAAATTTTGTTGGCTCTTCCGACCGAGCATATATAGAAGCAGAATGATAACTGAACTTCGAGTACATACTCTGTTTTACTGGAATTTCCAGTGCATTGTTAGCATTAACACAAACACCATGAGTATTGCACTGAATAAGAACAGTAAATTGGAGTGTACACACATTGTTATGGATCAGGCAGTGAGTATTACAGTAGTCCCAACTGTCGCCATGACCATCAATGTAATAGAACTGAGTTTACACGGAAAAAAAAACAGCCGGCAGCTTTCTGCAAGAAAAGAGAGGTATAAAGAATATTCAGAATAAGTGTTACAGACTTGGGCAGGCTAGGCACTTAGTTTTAGTCTTGTTTCTGCTCTTATATTCTCCCTGCAGTCTCTTGTAAAATAAAAATCCGTGCCTCGTTCATAATCTCCTGAGCGAATATAATCTTCAGAAACAAATGACACATTGCGAATGTTTTGTCAGAGAGAGAGAGAGAGAGAGAGAGAGAGAGGAAAATGCAAGTGTACAATCTCGAACAGTCAACTAGCAAATATAACTCCAGCTTTGCAAACGTACAACACAAATGTCTTGTGCACATACTTAGGCGGCCTTTGTTTGGATGAGCCTAGATCTGCCCTCTGGACACATGCATCACCATGATGATCTAGCTGGTTGGTTCATCACAGTTGTCTTTTTGGAACACAGCTGAAGCAACACTCATGACTCAGGGACATTATTGATATTTCACAACTCCCGCAGTTTCTACAGCTATCCGACAGCAGCAGGGTGAACAAACAACCAGCTTCTGATTTTCAGGAATCCACGGCCATGGTGATTCTCAGGAATCTCTGGCCCAAACAATAAATAAGGAGAAGGCTACTAGTTTGATTATGCTTGATTTGACTGCCAAATACTCCCTCCGTTCCTAAATATCAGTCTTTTTAGAGATTCCACTATGGAGTACGTACGAAGTAAAATGAGTGAATCTACACTCTAAAATATGTCTACATACATCCGTATGTAGTTTGTAGTGAAATCTATAAAAAGACTTATATTTAGGAACAGAGGAAGTACGTAATTTCTAAGCACAAGACAGCAGTTGGACGAGATTGTAAGACCGAACTTTGTCAATACAAGAATCTTTTCGCAAAAAAAAAAGCTGGCCAAATAATTATGAAGGAATTGCCCGTCAAGCTTGCTCATCTTGATGTACATTTGTTCTGCAGCAGGGCAGGAGCTTGTCAACTCCAGCCAGAGCAGCTCTGCAGACACACCTGATCCATGCAATGATCAAGGTGCGCTAACAGATATCCACGGATGCGTTTTAGTCTGCTTCCTTGGGTCTATGCATTAGGGTGCGCTAACAGATATCCTGCCAGCCACCATCCACATCCCGGCATCTTCGATCAACCGTCACCTCCATGGATGAGTAGTTGTTCATCATATATCCTGGCTGACGAACCTTTTTGAAGGCAGAAACAATCTTCACCTTCTATTCATTTCTCATTTATTACTCCTAACTCACTTCAAAGTATCATTGCAATGGCCTCCTAAAGTAGAGGCAAGAGATCACCCAGCAATCAAACATCAAACAGGCGGTAAAGTTACAACAAACTTCTTTTCCACTTCTTTGTTACTTGCTCATTTATCTTACTTAGGTTTTATGACTTCTTTACTGGATCTAAGCGCCCCCACATGACAACGGAAACCATTACATATATACAAGAGACAAGCATGGGGAGCAGGTTGATGATGGTGTCCAGAGATACCAACTACCTACTACCAGGTCATCCAAGGCAGCATCGCTGAGACTTTTCAGATTTTCACCTCTCGCACATCATTTTGCCCGAAAGGGGTGCCGCAGCCCGGGCACTTCCGGTGGCGTAGCTCGAGGTTCCTCTGTATACATGTTGAGCAGAACAGGTGGAAGCATTTCGTGATCACAACCTGCCCACAACCAAACAAGGAACACAAGGCTAATCAGCACTCAGCTGTAGGTGGTCTTCAGGTTTAAGTGCATAACAGAGAAACTGGAACTTCGGTCACATGGAAATAAAAATAGATGTATAACTCAGCTTCTACCATCTCGAGTCACATACAAATCTGCATCATCCAAAAATAAGGTTATGCAATTCAATGAACAGCGAGTTACCTCTTTGGGTCGGTCAAAGCACACGCCACACTTGAGAATAGCCTTGGAATCTTTTATCTCGTCCTGGAGCTTCTGGATAGTAGCCTCTTCGTTCTTAGATGTCAGCTCCATGACTTCATTCTTCACCTCCTCGTATGCTTCCTCAAGCTTTCTCTTCTCGCTTCTATAAAATAGCAAAAGAATGTGTAACAAGCCCTGGTGGCAGAACAGCAAGACAAACTTGGAACCAAAATTTAACACCACACCAGCAAGCCTAACCTCTCACGCTCCAGCTCCGTTCTGAGCTCAGCTATTTTTTTCTGGTTTTGCTCATATTCTTTCTCAGAGGATCCAACGGCGGACCGAAGCCACTTGAGCTCCTTCTCTGCGTCAGATACCTCCAGCAGAGTCTTTTCAATGGTAACTGCATGATGCCTGTTCTCTGAAGAAGTTTTTATAGCTTGTGCGACATAGGCTTTCATCTGTAAGGTTTATTCAAATAAAGACACTTCAAAACCAGCTCAGTGGTAAACACACACACACACACACACACACACACACACACACACACACACACACAGAGAGAATATATTTTTTAATACAATAAATATTTGCTTTGACGTGATTTTCAATTACTGTTGGCGGACAGCAAACTAAACCATAAATAACACATAGGGAATGAGTCAGAGATTACCTGCTCTTCACCACGGGAGAGTTTTTGTTTAGATGACTCCAGTGAACTGTTAACCTGATGGAGTTGCTTCTGTAATAAATGCTTTTCAGAGAGAAGGGAAGCAGAGGCTTGCTTTGTCTTCACACTATCTGATACAAGCTGTTAGATGAGAAACAAGTTACTGATGGGAACCAATAAGAAAAGCAAACAGTGTTTCTTCTGGCAATTCAACAGAGTATAAATATGGTGTGGGGTTAAAGTGCATGGTTAATAAGGCGATAAGGCAATTTCAGATGCACTGGACTACTGCCCCAGCATCTAGGTGCTAGAGACGTGCTGCAAGGACACACTATGTGAATCAACAAGTAGCAGCAACTGGAGTAACTATCTAATAGATAGAGATGGAAAAGGGAAAAGAGAAATACACCAGGCCACCTAGCCCAACAGCCGCAGCTGTCACCATGCTTGTGCACATGGAGCATGTAACAGGATCCTAGTGGCGTGTTGCTATATTGAGGGGGGTGCCATGCCGACAGCAAAGGGGAAACGCCCGTGAGACAGAAGCACGGATTCCACCACAGAAAGCCCAGCAAGCTGGCAGCGAAGAGCTGCCCTGGTATCAGATTCAGATACACACCTTTATGTTAAAATCATCTCTGTCGGCAACCTGTTGAAGAAGATGCTGGTTTTGTGTCTGCATGTCTTCATATGCTTGACCAATTGTCTGCAGTGACAGCATCATTTGCTTTCAAACACACTCGCACACAAAAACAAACAAAAAAACTGCCGATAAGAAAACTAAAAATGAGCTAACCTCAATTTCAGAGATATAAGCATCTCCTTCCGCTTCTTTAATTCTTATTGCCTCCTTGAGTTCCAGAACATCTCTGCAAAACAGATCATACAAGGGATGATGCTGCGGAGGTGATACAGAATACCATGTCCTCATTGAACAATAAAATATCTAATGGTTCACAAACATAACATATACTGCCAGCTGTCACAAAAAAGTTGTACCAAGAAAATATAAAAGCTCGTTTATACTGATCACTAGAACTAGTTGGATAATACTTGATAGCAAGATGACGATTATTGCGATCTAATTAGGTTTTAACCTAGTGGGCCAAACAGGACAGGAAGGCACAAAATATATGTATTACTAGCAGATGCAGGAACCAGTTGCAGGAGTTAAACTGGAACCTAGCCGGTTCTGATTGAGCTGGTTTACAGCTGCAACAGAAATAAAGTCCAGTTTGTTTGTGCATTTTGAGCCTATGAGTTTGTTAATAATTTAGTAAATGGAATTTAGGAACAAGGTGTATATGCTCGGATTTCCAATGGAAATTGTGAGCAAGTATGGGTTGTATTAGCCATTGAGCGGCAAAATGGGTGGTTTCGAAACCTATAAAGGACTATGTTAACCGTTATTAAACAGTACTCCCTCCGTCCAGAATTAATTAATGTTAAAACAGATGTATCTAGACGTATTTCGATGCTAGATACATCCGTTTGAACAACATCAACTAATTCCGGTCGGACAAAGTATGTATTTAACACACTCAACATCTTTCACGTCATTAATAGCAGCAACCAGGATGAAACAACTGCTATAATTAACATCCTGATCCCCTCAACGGAAAACTTGTTTGAAATAGCAATCCAAGTAAACTGGAGAACTATTTCAGTCCCAGTAAACTGGAGAACACATATTGAATTGTCACTAGGAGAAGATAACTGACCTTTCAGATGCATCTACATCGGTCCTTAACTCTTCCAGTTCTGCTTCAGCAATGCAAAGCCTTCTCTGGCATGCAGTTTCGGCTTCATTTGCTGCTTTTACACGAAGCTCAAGACTATGCTCCTCTAGACTAGTTCTCAAATATTCAGCCTGCTTGCGAGCTCGATTTTCTGATTCCTTGATCTCTGTAATTGTCCTAGATTCACAGTAGTGTAAAATAAGAATCTAACGAATGAAGAAAAATATATTAGTATGTAAAATTGATGAAAGCTGTGAATTGACTATCATTCTATGGATCGTTTTCAAAGGGGAAATCAATGGGCATTTGGTAATGGAGGAAAGCGTAGAGGTAATAAACCTATGTTTTTTTTTCATTTGATAGTTCTTAGCTTATATGATTTTTATTCCTTGCCGTTTTGAACACTTTATTTCCAGCGATCTAAAGTAGTATATTTTTCTTTCGGCATTTACAAATGCCACATAACCTATGTCAGCTAGTGTTAGCAGATTGCATCCAAACTAAAACTGGATTGCCAAGCCTTTTCCATCAGTTTGGACTTTTGGTTGCGTTAGCTAGTGCATGAAGCTTAACATGGTATCGGAGCCTAAGGTCTCAAGTTCAAGTCCATGTATAGTCTCCCTCTGTGTCCATGTATAGGCCTCTTGAGCCATATCTCTCAGTCTATTCATGTGTTGACTTCCCGTGTCATAAAGTGTGTGTATGCGGATTGCCTAGCCCTTTCCATCAGTTTGGACTTTTAGTTGCATTGGCTGCATGAAGCTTAACAAACACATGTTTTAACAACTTTATAGATTTAACTGACTGCAAATTTTCATATGTAAAGTATATAGCTGAAATTGAGGATTAGAGTAAAGATGGACTTCTTTCAGGCATGCAGCAGAACATGTTTATTCAGAAGGAAAAATGCATTGAATGATAGAACTTTAAGAATCATAAAGGGATGTGTCAACTTTATCTCTTGTTCCCAAGGTGTGGTAAACTGTAAATGCCAAGTAGAAAACATTTTCTAACAGAGAATTTCAAGAATCTGGCGGAGGACTATGAGATCATCTAAGAGAATAGCATAAGTCACACTCATCAAAAATCAACACAACTGATAAGTGATAACGATAACAATCAAGTCATACCTTGACTCAGAACATTCTTTCCCATACATATCCACAATAAATTCCAACTCCTGATTTTCCTTTTCCAACGTCTCAATCTGTTGAAATTTCATTCAGAAAACATGAATGGCAATCCTGACACGGTGCAAAGTTGCAAGAGCTTGGCTTCGGACCATCGAAGGGCAATACTTCCTTGTTTTTCTTCAGAAAATGGAAGATTTTTATATTTAGGCTCATATATGTAACCTCTCTTAGTTGCATATTCACTACCAGAGTTTGTTTGCTCATAATTCTTTAAAATTTAAGGGCCCATACTGTTAGTTGCATATTCACTACCAGATATTTGTTTGCCCACAGTTGGAAAATAACAACAATTTCAGGTAGCTAGTTGCAAAAGCTAAATATACACCAATGCTTGAAAGACTAAGAACTAACTGTTAATCCATAATATATTTTCAGAAACCAGGTATCAAGCATGGACTAATCTTGACAGATCTAACCTTATTTAATGACAAGTAGGGGTAACCTAATGGTGCATGCTATCTCTTCTTAAAGAATGGCTTTGTTATAGAGAGCAAGGACTAAATCTTCACAGGTAGCATGTACCCTAACGGACATAGAGATAGCAAGGAGTAATCTTGACAGATGTAACCTTATTTGATCATATCTCACCCTAACGTTACTAATTTTATATTTCCTTATATATAATTGGCTTAAGGCCCAAGCTACTTGCTCTCCAAGTTGCTTCTTTGGCCAGTTATTGGGTGAGTCTACGCTAATAAGTAATAACAAATCAGATATAATTGCTTGTGTAATAACTCGAAAATTTCTCCGAGCTGAGAGAACCATGGTGAAGGGAAAAGCAAACACTTTCAGAGAACGCAAATATATATCAGGCTGTCAGCACAATTAGAAGACGAGAGATTTTCATGATACCATACCAATTCTTTGAGGGACTTGATCTCAGAGACTTGTGTGTTGTATCTATCAGATATTTCCTTCTGTTCACTGATCTGAAAATGGGAGATACTTCCATCAGATGTTCCGATTATGCTGGAGGTCTATTCAGAATTTCTCAGGTATAGTTCAGAAGATAAACTCTACGGAAATAGTTTGTGAGTAATATTATTTGAAGATCTAATAATGATCCTAAAAACATGTAACAAGGCAAGCATATAACAGCATCAAAGTACACATGAGTATAGCCTGAAGATAACCTGAAGATAATATAACCTTTCTCTTCACTCGTCATTTGGAGATCAGACATGGTCTCTGATACACCTAATTAACTATTACTTTTTGTATACTTTAGAGATAAAATATTCAAGAAAATGACATAGAATAAATTTTATGACAAATATAAATTGAATGACAAACATAAACACTTATGCATATTATATTGGGAAAAGTAAGCATACATACAGAGGTGGTTGCTTGAGCTAGGTTTTAGATACTTGTGCATCTGGAAAACTTCTCAAAAGTCACATATGTGCATCTGTTAGAACATGCTATATTCTAGATTTGGTTGGTTTAAATTGAGTTGGTTATGTGCTAGCAGTCGACTATCTAAGTGACGACTTTGCTTCTTTGTAGAGGCGATCAGTAAACAAACTTACCTTGACCAGCTATTCTAGTGTTACTACCCCAACTGGTTACCCCTTCAATCTAATGTCGTTCTACCTTAATCCATCTTATTCCATTTCCAACCCCTTGTTCAAGTCGGTTCATGACACGGTAAGAATGGACTAGTACTAGTTCTGGTATGTGGTGCTTGTTCTTTGTAGTTAATCTATATTGCAGATATATGAATGCAGAAAGTATCCTATCTGCTAAAATCAATGCAAAGTGAGTAAATGTGTACAGGAATCCCTGTAAGAAACATAAAAGATTTATTTTTCATTACACACTGTGTGGCAATCTCACTACCAAGTACAAGCATGTTAAATTTCAGCGACATTCGCAGACATGGCAAGAGATGCAGACCGAGAGCCAGTTTGGAAACATTGATAGATCCAAATCGATGACATACCTTCTTAGCTAACAAGGTTCTTAACGAGTCAGCTTCTTCACGTAATGCAAGTGCTTCAGAAGCCGCATCCTTTGATCTATTCAATTGATTCTCCATCATTTCCATCTCTTTAGAGAGTGCTGCAGCCATGACATGAATCTCATCCTTGAAGTCTTTTTTACCTAGACAGTGGTGGAATTGAGAACAAAGTATATATTACACTGCAGGAGGTTAACCCAGATCTCGATTTAGCAAGCCACTAAGTCAGGCCTCAATACCTGAATCTTGCAAAGATTCCTCAACTTTGATCTCAAGATCATTCTTCTCAGCCATGGATTTCAGAATCTGATGTTCCAGTTCTTCGATTTTGGCCTCATAAGCGGTAATGGATTGTTTAATATTGTCGACGGATTCTCCTTTTGCACACATTTCTTTCTCCCTTTGCAAGAATTGGTTCTTATCATTCTAAAGTCAAAGAAAGGAAAAGCTGGTCAAGAGAAAATACCTTGCAAAACAACAGCACAACAGAGGAAAAGCATATTACCTGTAATACTTCAACCAAACCCTTGTATCGTTCTATCTCAGTATTCAGATGATGTATCTGATCGCTAAGAATTGTATATGGTTTTGATGTGAAAATATAGTTGTCGTCTTTTAATTGACCCTGCAAACATAACACCAGAATGCAGATTATAGGAATAAGAAGACCCAGGATACAACTTGAAAGTACAACAAATATGTTAGCCATCCATTACAAAGAAGGTGCCAACCTGCAGATCTTCTAACTGCTTAGACAGTATGAAATTATCCTCTTGAGTCTCATGGAGTTCAAACAGGCGGTCTCCTGCAAGGGTCTGCCCTCCATTGGACAAATTATACTATAAGATGAATGCTGAGCAGATAAGGCATATAAAAAGCATATATGCAATGGAATTCGGTCTGGTTAAAAGTACCTTAGCTTCCTCAACAGCATCTTTGAGATCTCCCCAGCCCATGTTTTTGTCTGAAGATTTATCAGCCGAAACAGCACCATTCACAGCGTTTGGACCAGACATGTTCATTAGCGAACCTTCATGCCTCTGCAACTGGAGAATAACCAACTTCCGTCGACTTTCCTCAAGCTCCGCCATGGTTTCCTCTAGCTCTCCTGCATAAGCACATGAATATGGATTGCTTTGCTTTAGAATCAAAGCTTGACCAGTTTTATAGCTCAAAATCTGGAAGCCCTGAACAAGATAAGTTTTTTTTTTATTTGATAAGGGTCTGTTAACATATCTTAGTACATTTCTTCCAGTTGTATTGGCAGCAAGTTTTAGCACAATTAATGCCACAAATTATTTCCATATGAAATATGCAAACTGTGATGCAAGGTCAATCTTGTCAAGAATGCAAAGCCGAGCTTGTTGTGAAAAGGGGCAGCTTTAAAAAAAAGGGACCAGCCAGGACTAGTCCATGGTGGCATATTTTAATAGAAGAGGCAACCTTGAGCATCACGCATGCGAGCCGAGACTCGAAAGCGGGTGGGCTGGCTGTGCA
>LT934116.1:765094223-765131721 GCA_900231445.1 Triticum turgidum subsp. durum
GATTTGCTATTCGGCTTCACGATTAGCTACCTCAGCCTGTATTGGGTTCACTAGGCGTTGTACATCTCTGATTCGCGAATCGGAGATCAGGTTCGGCAAGCCAGAGATTGGGGTTCGGCGAATCGAAGGTCGGATTCGGCAAATCAGAGATCGGGGTTTGGCGAATCGAAGGTCGGGTTCAGAAAATCAGAGATTGGGGTTCGGCGAATCGAAGGTCGGGTTCGGCAAATCGGAGGTTAGGGTTTGTGAACACTAGATCTCTAGGCACAAACACTAAAGTAGCACATGGTTCTGCACACAGAAGCATTGGAAAATAGGCAAAGCAAGAAACGGGCCTAGTCAGCCCACACAGACCATAAACGATCCTGGGTCATGAACCATCTTCCTCACCTCATCCACACATGGTTCATGGCTATGGCTGCAGCCACAGCCCATACCATGCCAACCTACTCAAGAGCACCCAATGGTGACGTACAACTCGATCTACTCGACATGAGATAGCTGCATGGCAATTCCTTCCGTTTTTCTCTCAATCTCGTTGGTTGGAATCTAATGGTCCACCTGAATGACTGGTCAGCGCATCCTTACCGATTGGCAACAAACTCGAACCCCAATCAAGATTGGGGTTTGGGGTTCAGAGGGTGGTTTAGTGAATCTGGTAACTACGGAGAAGATAATAACTGTGAATGCCCATATATACACACGAGACAAAATTTAACAAATATATCAAATGAGGAAAGGAATGACATTTTTAACACCTGAAAGATGCTTGATTTCCTGCAATTCTTTTGAGTAGCCGCTTTTGAAAGCCTCAATCTCATCCAGATACCTTTTATGCTTCTCATTGACAATAGAAATAGCTTCACGGACATTGCCAACCACCTCTTTCAAGTGATCATTATGGTTTTGAAGGGCAACAACAACATCTAAATTAAATAATGAAAGTTCAAGCAGATGGGTAGTTAGCAAATAATAAAGATGCACTGAAAAAAAATGGAGGGGAAAAGCCAGATATTACTTATTGTCTTTACTTTCATTTGACTTCTCTCCATTTAAAGCTAATGACAAATATTCACTTCTAGCCTGTTGTGCAGCAATAGCCTCTTGAAGGGACCTCATGAGAGCAAGAGTTGCCGAACGGCGCAAAGCAAGAGCTTCTTCAGCAAATTCCAACAAGCTATTGTCGTCCTTTTTTCCATAATTGTTGGACTTCAAGAGCATGAAGAGAAAATTTTCCTCAGAAGGACACGACTCGATGGATTCTGAGCAACAAAAAGGGAACACACAATCAGCTAAGGCAACATCGCTACTGAAACAAAAAAGAACACCTCAGAAAGCAACATTTAACAGTTAAACAAATAGAGCAACCTTCTGACAACTCTTCATGGTCAAGTGCAGGTAAATTGTTCAAACCACCACCAAATCGAACTCCAAGCAGGATTAAATCATCAACAAGCTATAATTAGCATATATTAGTAAGAAGCATTACGAACCAGAAAAGCACCATAAAACAGAGTTTACATGAGACTCATGGGATAGAACCTGATTCCACATCTTATCCAGAGAAATCAGAGTATTGTCGTAAGAAGATTGTTCATTCCTCAACTCCTTGAACTTAGCTTCCAACACATGCATTTCAGACTTCTGTGCTTCCAATTGCTGCACCAACTTCTGGTTTTCATAATGAAGGGCTGTGGCATCCATCTTTAAAAGAAAAACAGAAAAGTTAAGTCCTACAAACAGATTCACTCATTTTGCTCCGTATGTAGTCACTTGTTGAAATCTCTAGAAAGACAAATATTTAGGAATGGAGGGAGTATTATCTTGACCAACGTTTTGCTCCATTGCAGTTTCAGGAACTGCGGATAGTATCATTGGTACGAGGCTCAGCAATTGGAGACAACAATTCGAGCAGGCATTTAATAGCATAATACTGGAGTAATGGACAAAGCTTTGAAAGTGTTCCCTAAAATTGTCCAGTGGGACAAACACTATGGTGAATGGCAGCATCCAACAGCTAGATTAGAACATGCCACATATATTTCCATGAATTGGAGCAAAAGCAAGCAGACACAGAAGCAGCTGGCCATGGGGGAGGGAGGTCCGGGAGCAGAAGCGGCTAGCGCCAGATGCGGGGAGCACCGGCGAGTTGGGGGGGAGGGAGGTTCGAGGTGCGGCGCGGCTCGTCGGAGAAGGTGGCAGGGAGAAGAGCTTACTTGCAGGTCTTCGCCGCCGTGAAGGGGGAGGTCGCCGCCGCGGTTAAGCCGGGGGAAGGGGAATGGATAGGGAGAAATAGTGGTCCGTGCGGCGGGGTTGAATCGAACTTGGAGGAGGGTGGGGAGACCGGAGTCAAGGTGAGAGAGGGAAGTAGTTGCAGGAATCACCTTGTCTGTTTGGAGCGCCGCCGGCCGCCGGGACGCCGCCTCTGTCCGCCGCTGCCGCACGCGAGAGCGAGTTTTTTTTTTTTTTGAGTGTACGCGAGAGAGAGCTTTTTTTTCGAGAATCGCGAGAGAGATAGATGTGTAGGCGGTCCGATCCGGGTCGAGTGACCAGACACGGTGCTGGCCTTTTTCTATCTCCACGTGGGCCTTCAAGGAGAGGGCCCAAATAATGCCAAACAATAGCCCACAAAATGGGTGATAGATAGGGCCGACATCCAGAGCCCAAGTTCAATAAAAGCACCACCATTGCCTCAAAAAAGCCAAGAAAAGGATGAAATAGGGCCTACATCCAGAGCACCAACTTCCATAAGCGCAAGTATAATAAGCCTAGTCAGCTAGCTATAACACATGCCAGGTCATTGAAATCCCAGCTGGAAGGGTGAGAAAGAAGGAGAGAGAGCACAGCGGGCGCTTGATCAGTCGCCGAGCGCAAGCACAGGTTACTAGAAAAAGTGCTTGCATGCAGCGTGCGAACAAGTGCACTCTTCTTTCCTCCCAATCAAGTATGTTTCTTTATTTGTCTTCACATGCATATATTAAATACTATAGCCAACCTAATAGCCGGCTTATTATATGAGTGTACTTTTACAAAGGCTATATGTGACATGGCACTAGTATATAGCCAGCAGCAGACTCTATTAGGGCATGTACAATGGAGGCATCACCCTCATGTTGCCTCAGCTATTTATCTAATCAAAAAGTAATAGAACCATCGTTTGTGAAAATTTCTAGCCAACGCAGGCTACGGTTTGTAGGGGACCCATCTCCCTTCACATACATGTTGTTTTCTTTCTCCTCTCTCCACCTCTCTCCTTGCATGCATCATCCTATCTTCTTCTTTCTTGCTTTCTCTCAGCTTTTACATCCCAAGAGGCCGGCTCTTCTGCAGGCTACAACATCTCCTGCGAGGCTGTAGCTTTTAGTCCGAACCAAGCTCCGAGCCTACGTGGACCTGCGGAGCATTAGGTTGAAGCTACCCATTGGCCATGCCCTTATTAGCCATGCTCTAAACGTGCCACCCCCAGTTTCAAGGTTACCAAGAATCTTTTTCTTTAGCAAGATTGGTTTTTCAAGGTTACCAAGATTCCTTAGCAAAGGCGAACAAGAAGACCAAGACGGAGACATACAACCAACCAAGACCTAGATAAATTGACAAACTCTCAATGGAACAAAGGACATCTTCGACCGTAGCCAGATGTGTTCGAAACCTCAAAATCTGCGAGATTAACCTAGCTGATTAGATAAGATCTAGATGGACATTTTTTAAAATTAATGGATATTTTTTAGAATTCATGATTTGTAAGAATTATTAAATTTTCAAACATTTCCTTAATTTGTGAATGTTTTTTATGAATATGTGAACATTTTTTTAGAATTCATGACAAATCTGTTTTTTCCTTTCAAAAGTGGTTTAATAGAAAACAGCTAAAATCCCCCATCCCCAACAGCAATGTGTGGAGCTCCGCCAGGAGCAATAGCAGGCTGAGGTGTGCCATGTTGAGCTGAGCTCCAACAACAAAACCCGCTAGCCTCCTGTCCTCTTCTTGACCGGGCTCACTCCTTCACGTCCACGCGCCTCATGCTCCCTTTTCCCCATCCACAGCGCCGATGCTCCGTCCTCCATACAATGTGCTGAAAACTTGAAGACTTTTAGAGGCAAAAGAGTTCATTAGCAATGGTGCCGCCATATACGGATCAAAAGCAAGCGGCACCTCAAACACATCAACGATCGAAGGCTCCTTGCCTACACAACCAAATAGCAGTGACACAACACACATCAGACTGTTTTTTCACCAAACCGAGAATGTCGATTCCAATACTATCATGCTGGACCCATGACCCAACCAGATTTTACAAGCGGGATCCAATTTGGGGCATTGTATATGGCATTTTAGGGTATATTCATCATACTTCTTTTATTCTTTTCTAAAAGAAGGAGGTTCAGCACCCCCTCCCCAAAAGCGCGTCACGGGAGCTCCAGCTCCGCCGCTGGCGCAAGGCTCCCGCCGGCCCACTCCTCCTCCTCGCCGCTGCCGGAGGGCGTCCGTCGGGCAAAGCCCGTGCTGCGCTCGCAGCGGCGGGGCTCTCTCCTTCCTCTCTTGGTCGGGATCCCGGGGGCGCAGGCCGCCGCTCGTGGGGGAGCTGGGTCCGGCGTGGCCTCCGACGATGAAGACGAGCAGATCTGGCAGTTTCGATGCTGGGAGGCGGCAATGTGGCCCCGCAGTGGCGGCGATGAGGGTTTGGTCTGGAGCAGCGGATCTAGCCCCTGGGAGATGCAAGCGTTGCGGGTGGTTGCGACCACTGATGGAGAGGGCGTCTCCCCCTTGTCAACGGGGTTTGGCGCCGACGCTCGGTGCACCATCTTTGGCATGTTGTGCAGCGAGTCGGCGGCGGGCTTGGATTCGATCTGAAGTTGGCGGCTTCACCACGTTTTTCCTCCTCTGCTAGCCGTTCCGCGGGCTTCCTCCGGATGTCCTGCTCGGCTGTTTGACAGATCAATGGTGATGCAAGCTCTGGGTCAGGGGGAAACCCTTGACCGGTGGTGCCGGTCACGATGTTGGCGACGCTTGGGGCGTCGTTCCCCCTCTGGTGGGCGACATCGAGACTCTCTCCTCGCCTCCACCCCATGGTCCCGGGCGGAAGCCTAAAATCTCTTGATTGGGCGGCGACGGCGCATCGGCGTCGTTTTCTTCTTGAAGACGCTACCTTGGGAGTCAAGGATCACTACTAGGGAAAAGCCTATACACGGAATCTTACCAGCAGCGCTCCCCAAAATACCACGCTACTGCTATTTAGCAGCAGTGCGTGTTAGCGAAACGCGCTGCTGACAGGAAAATAGCAGTAGCGCGTCCACCGCAAACCGCGCTACTGCTATAATTGCCATGACGTTGCCCCCCGCTAGTTATAGCAGTAGCGCACTATATTGAACAGTGCTACTGCTATAGAAGTTAGCAGCAGCGCTCTTCTAGGAAAACCGCTACTGCTAAGATCAGCCCACAAGTTTAGTCCCACCTCACTCCGTGAACAGTGTGTTTACCACCTTAAATATGTTATTTCTGAAACTACCACAATCAGTTGGTCTTCACTGAACTCTATGTGTAAAATTTGTGGCCGCAATATGAGTCCTCTCCAGTTCCTACCGGAGAGGACTCATATTGACAATTCAGATTATACACAAAAAGATCATTGATGGCCAATGTATTTTTGCATTGACGTATTTTTTGTATAGTTACACTTAGCAGTAGCGGTTTATATGCAAAACGCTACTGCTATCCAGATTAGCTGTAGCGCGTTTTGGCAAACGCGCTATAACTATCCCTACCTTATCCCCACGCGCACGACCGGCCCTCACTCACACTCTCACTCTCGCCCCCGTGCCGATAACCGTCGTCGTGCGTCGTCGCCGCCGCCGCCTTCGTCCGTCCGCCGCCGAGGTACTCCCCTCCTTCCGTCCCTCCTCCCTCCTCCTCGCACATCCTCCCTCCGCCTGCGGCCGCCCCACCTCCTCCGCCACCGCCCTCCTCCCTCCGCCTGCGGCCGCCCCTCCTCCCTCCTCCGCCGGCAGCCCTCCTCCCACCGCCCTCGACCTCGCCGCCCCTAGCTACCTCTCCGTCGCCCCCACCCCCTGCCACTAGTTAGTACTAGATTTAGTAGTTGTAGATGTTAATTTAGGGTTCATAGCTAGTACTAGATGTTGCTTAGTTAGTACTAGATTTTTAGTAGTAGTAGATGTTAATTACTAGTAGTGATGGTACTAGTTAACTAGGGCAGCATGAGTAATAGTAGTTGTAGTTGAATTACTTAAGTTGTAGTTGAACTACTTTAGTTGTAATTGAACTAGTTTAGTAAGTAAATTAATAAACTAGTTGAACTAGTTGAATTAATAGAACTAATGTATTTTTAGTAAGATAATTAATATAACTAGTTGAACTACTTTATTTTTAGAAAGAACTAGTTTTTTTTCTGTTTATAGTAAGTTTATATTTAGTAAGAACTAGTTGAATTAATAAAACTAGTTGAACATGTCATATTTGTTGTTATTTTTTAGTTGAAGTAGTTATTCGGGATGTATTAGTGATAACTTATATGGTTTCAAGTGACCACCGTCGTCCCCGTCACCGACCCCCTCCGACATCCCCGCCGTCGTCCCAGTCACCGACCCCCTCCGACATCGAGGTGAGACCAGCCAAATATCCTTATATATCTTGTGTTTTTGCTCAAATAGGATATGTGGTTGCCCAAGTGGCCGTTCATGTTCGGTTTACATCTCCGAGTGGCCTATGTTTTGCCGGAGTGTTGATTAATTTCTGTTCTGGCAAATTTCAGGCACTCAATATGTCCTTTTTTAGCAAAGGTCATGCCGGATTTTTTCGTGAATTCTGGCATGACTTGTGCTAGAATATGTACAAGTTTAATCTTTGAATTATGAACGTAGGAAATGTCGTACTCGGACGATGACAGTCTCCCGGGGGAGTGTAGCTGGTGCCACGACGATCGAGGTATGTGCGACAGGTTCGTTCAGCTGGACGAAGATCGATGCTTCAGCATTAAGCTCGTGGAGACCTTCGATTGTGAAATGGTACGCAACAACGAAAAGTGTTTTTTTCGTAATTAAGCATGACTTCAACTATTTCAACGTCTAATTTTCATATTTTACAATTCGACTAGCTTATCCCATGCCATGCAAGACGCTATGTCTTGGAGAGGATGGGTTTTGAAGACCATGAAAATTTCGAAACAAAGAAAATACACCTAAGGACCCATCATGATATGGATTTTGAAGTAAATTTGTGTAATGCTCAGAGCGTAACCCATTTTGGTTGCCAAAATTGGGAAGCACTTTGCAAAATGTATGGTTTTTATGAGGGTATGATTGTCACCATGGATCTTGGTGATCCTGACATCGAGCAAGACAATATGGACATTTGGGTCCTTGTTGATACGCTTCCGATTGTACCGCTATGTGAGTTTCTCAAACATAGTTATTAACTAATTTATATTGTTTATTTCAAAATAGTTGATAGCTTATTTCCATTGACAGCTTATTTTGATTCTTCAAAGACTGTGCGGAAGATGGTAGATAAAACTCACTACACCGATGGCACTGAATTAACGTATAAGGAGAAAAATCATCTGATCGCATTTTGTACTCTTCTTGAGAATTACAATATCTATTATCGAACTCCTCTAAATTATGGTGAATACGTGCCACTAGTGCATGTGTTGAACCACGGTAACTTCTCTGGAGATACCCTGGTAAGATTTGTTACTATTACGACATCCGTGCATCTTTTGTATACTTCTAAAACTAGTACATCATTGCTAACTACGAAGTTATTATTATGTTTTTCAACAGAAACTCCCGATGGATTGTGTGCCTCATCTGATGTCTCTGCATGGTCGCCTCTCAGTTCTGAACATACTGCCAGGTAAATCTACGGAGCTCACCTATGCATATCGGATTTCTAAAACCCGTGAACACATGTTCATCAAAGAATGGAAGAAATGTATGGACATTCGCAAGGAGGTTCTTGGAAGTAACATTCAGCAAAAGGCAAGAATTGAAGACAGGCTAATCTCCATTCTCCATAATGGAGAGTCAGGGGCTATCTTGTTTTTTGGTATTTTACCTTAGAAAATGTAGTAGGTCTTAATCGAATGTAATAGGTCCTATGAGGTACAATATGTTTATTATGTGGTAATGCGTTAGAGTTGATAATGAGGAGTACTTGATAATGAGGTGTTATATGACAATGATGTATTATGATGATAAGTTGTTAATGATACGATGATGATGATGATATTATTATATCATTGGGTGAAAGAATCGCGGATTAGTTTCTTTCACCCCGTGATGTAATAACTCATTATGATGTAAAAACAATCTCTAAATTCCTATTGTATGAAAACTTGTGTAAAGGTGTATGAATACAACATGAAATAAAAAAGAAATAAAATACTAAATAATAGTAGTAGCGCGGGAAAGGGGAAGCGCTACTACTAATTACCAGTAGCGCTGTTATGACGAAGCGCTACTACTAAGTCAATTTACCAGTAGCGTGGATCTAGGCGCGCTATTGCTAAGCATTAGTTCTAGCGCCTTATTAGTAGCGCTCCTGCCCGCGCTACTGATAGGCCTAAAACCTGCGCTGCCGCTAGGATTTTCCCTAGTAGTGGATGGTCAGCAGCTCGACGCGGTGGTGGTTTGCCTGTTCTTTTGTCGTGCCCCTACTCGGCAATGGCGGTGGGCTTCTTGGTCTTGGCCGGTGATGGGCGCGATGTATGGTTTCCTGTGAGAGGTGAGGTGGCCAGGGCTAGTGCTCTCCTCGGCAACATGTTGGCCAGTCCATCCGTGCTCGGGGGTGAGCAGTTCTGCCTCCTAAAGGGTCGGCGTCATTCGATCCAGGACAAGAGGGCAGGGGGTGCCCTCTTTGGAGGCAGCGACGGAAGGTAGGACAATGGGGTTGGCCCTTGGGAGTTGATGGAGCGTGGCCTCCCTCTCGAAATAGGCTTTTGCCCTGCTATATAGATATAGCAACCACCCGATACAACTGAGAGTCCATTGCTGGGGCAGACAACACAAGCACCCCAAAAAACAGAGAAAGAAAAAGAAAATAATGACAACGGAGTCGGATCAACGAAAACGATGATGACCCGCAACCGCTGCACCGACCCAAGAATGTGCACCATGCTCCTAGCAATTCGGACCTCCTCATACCAAGCAACACCTTCCAGATGGAACGTGATGATGCCAGCGTTGCTGCCCGGACTGGTCCTAGGGTTTCCCCCGGTACTGATATGTCTCCAACGTATCTATAATTTATGAAGCATTCATGCTATTATATGACCTATTTTGGATGTTATGGGCTTTACTTTACACCTTTATATTATTTTTGGGACTAACCTATTAACCGGAGGCCCAACCCAAGTTGTTGTTTTCTTGCCTATTTCAGTGTTTCGAAGAAAAGGAATATCAAACGGAGTCCAAACGGAATGAAACCTTCGGGAGAGTTATTTTTGAAACGGAAGCAATCCAGGAGACTTGGAGTGGACGTCGGGGAAGCTTCGAGGTGGCCACGAGGGTCAGGGGCGCGCCTGATACGTCTCCAACGTATCTATAATTTATGAAGTATTCATGATATTACATTGTCTGTTTTGGATGTTTATGGGCTTTACTAAGCACTTTTATATTATTTTTGGGACTAACCTATTGTAGGGGAACATAGTAATAACTCAAAATTTTCTACGCATCACCAAGATCAATCTATGGAGATTCTAGCAACAAGAGAGGGAGAGGATGAGCATATTCATACCCTTGAAGATCGCTAAACGGAAGCGTTACAAGAACGCGGATGATGGAGTCGTACTCGCGGCGATTCAAATCGCGGAAGATCCGATCTAGCACCGAACGGACGGCGCCTCTGCATTCAACACATGTACAGCCGGGGGACGTCTCCTCCTTATTGATCCAGCAAGGGGAGAGGAGAAGTTGAGGGAGAACTCCGACAGCATGACGGCGTGGTGGTGGTGGAGCTCGTGGTTCTCCAGCAGGGCTTCTCCAAGCACTATGGAGGAGGAGGAGGTGTTGGAGGAGGGAGAGGGCTGCGCCAGGGGAAGGGTGCGGCTGCCCTCTCTCTTCCTCACTGTATATAGGGGGAAGGGGTGGAGGAGGCGCCCTAGGGTTCCCTAGGGGATGGGTGGTGGCCACAGGGGAAACCCTAGATGGGTTTGGGCGCCCCCACCCCTAGGAAACTTGCCCCCCAAGCCGGGAGGGGTGGCTGCCCTAGGGGAGGTGCCCCCACCTCTCAAGGTTACGTGATAGGGGTTGGGAGGGGCGCACAGCCCCTTAGTGGGCTGGTGTGCCCCTCCCCTTGGCCCATAAGGCCCCCCAACGCTTGCCGGGGCCTCCGAAACACCTTTCGGTCACGCTGGTCGTCACCCAGTACTCCCAGAACAATTCCGGACTCCAATACCCTTCGTCCAATATATCAATCTTCACCTCCGGACCATTCCGGAGTTCCTCGTCATGTCCGGGATCTCATTCGGGACTCCGAACAACCTTCGGTAACCACATACTATTTCCCATAACAACTCTAGCGTCACCAAACCTTAAGTGTGTAGACCCTACGGGTTCAGGAACCATGCAGACATGACCGAGACACCTCTCCGGCCAATAACCAATAGCGGGATCTGGATACCCATATTGGCTCCCACATGTTCCATGATGATCTCATCGGATGAACCACGATGTCAAGGATTCAGTCAATCCCGTATACAATTCCCTTTGTCTATCGGTATGTTACTTGCCCGAGATTCGATCGTCGGTATCCCAATACCTCGTTCAATCTCGTTACCGGCAAGTCACTTTACTCGTTCCGTAATGCATGATCCCGTGACTAACTACTTAGTCACATTGAGCTCACTATGATGATGCATTACCGAGTGGGCCCAGAGATACCTCTCCATCATACGGAGTGACAAATCACAGCCTCGATTCGTGCCAACCCAAACAAACACTTTCGGAGATACCTGTAGTGCACCTTTATAGCCACCCAGTTATGTTGTGACGTTTGGTACACCCAAAGCATTCCTACGGTATCCGGGAGTTGCACAATCTCATGGTCTAAGCAAATGATACTTGACATTAGAAAAGCTCTTAGCAAACGAACTACACGATCTTGTGCTATGCTTAGGATTGGGTCTTGTCCATCACATCATTCTCCTAATGATGTGATCCCGTTATCAATGACATCCAATTTCCATGGTCAGGAAACCATAACCATCTATTGATCAACGAGCTAGTCAACTAGAGGCTCACTAGGGGCATGTTGTGGTCTATGTATTCACACATGTATTAAGGTTTCCAGTTAATACAGTTATAGCATGAACAAGGAAATACAATAATAACCATTTTATTATTGCCTCTAGGGCATATTTCCAACAGTCTCCCACTTGCACTAGAGTCAATAATCTAGTTCACATCACTATGTGATTGTAATGAATTCAACACCCATGGGGTTTGATCATATCTCGCTTGTGAGATAGGTTATTATTAGTCAATGGGTCTAAACCTTTCAGATCCGTGTGTGCTTTACAAATCTCTATGTCATCTTGTTGATGCAGCTACCACGCTCTATTTGGAGCTATTCCAAATAACTGTTCTACTATACGAATCCGGTTTACTACTCAGAATCATCCAGATTAGTGTCAAAGTTTGCATCGGCGTAACCCTTTACGACGAACTCTTTTACCACCTCCATAATCGAGAAAATTCCTTAGTCCACTAGTTACTAAGGATAACCTTGACCGTTGTCCTATGATCCATTCCTGGATCACACTTGTACCCCTTGACTGACTCATGGCAAGGCACACTTCAGGTGCGGTACACAGAATAGCATACTATAGAGCCTACGTCTAAAGCATAGGGGACGGCCTTTGTCCTTTCTCTCTATTCTGCCGTGGTCAGGTCTTGAGTCTTACTCAATACTCACACCTTATAACACATCCAAGAACTCCTTCTTTGCCGATCTATTTTGAACTCCTTCAAAATCTTGTTACGGTGTTCGCTTGAAAGTACTATTAAGAGATTTTGATCTATCCTTATAGATCTTGATGATCAATGTTCAAGTAGCTTAATCCAGGTTTTCCATTGAAAAACACTTTTCAAATAACCCTATATGCTTTCCAGAAACTCTACATCATTTCTGATCAACAATATGTCAACAACATATACTCATCAGAAATTCTATAGTGCTCCCACTCACTTCTTTGGAAATACAAGTTTTTCATAAACTTTGTACAAACCCAAAATCTTTAATCATCTCATCAAAGTGTATATTCCAACTCTGAGATGCTTACTCCAGTCTTTAGAAGGATTGTTGGAGCTTTGCATACTTGTTAGCATCTTTTAGGATTGACAAAACCTTCTAGTTGTATCACATACAACCTTTCCTCAATAAAATCATCGAGGAAACAATGTTTTGACATCCTATCTGCAAGATTTCATAAATAATGCAGTAACTGCTAATATCATTCCAACAGACTCTTAGCATCGCTACGAGTGAGAAAATCTCATCATAGTCAACTCCTTGAACTTGTCGAAAGACATCTTAGCAACAAGTCGAGCTTCCTTAATGGTAACACTTACCATCATTGTCCGTCTTACTTTTAAAATCCATCTGGACCCAACAGCCTTACGACCATTAAGTAGTTCTTCCAAAGTTTACACTTTGTTTTCATACATGGATCCTCTCTCGGATTTTATGGCCTCAAGCCATTTGTCAGAATCCGGGCCCACCATCACTTCTCCATAGCTTGTAGGTTCATTGTTGTCTAGCAACATGACCACCAAGATAGGATTACCGCACCACTCTGAAGCAGTACGCGTCCTTGTCAACCTACGAGGTTTGGTAGTGACTTGATCCGAAGTTTCATAATCACTATCATAAGCTTCCACTTCAACTGGTGTAGGCACCACAGGAACAACTTCCTGTGCCCTGCTACACACTGGTTGAAGTGATGGTTCAATAACCTCATCAAGTCTCCACCATCCTCCCACTCAATTCTTTCAAGAGAAACTTTTCCTCGAGAAAGGACCCGTTTCTAGAAATAATCTTTTGCTTCCGAATCTGAAATAGGAGGCATACCCAACTGTTTTGGGTGTCCTATGAAGATGCATTTATCCGCTTTGGGTTCAAGCTTATCAGGTAAAACTTTTCACATAAGCGTCACAGCCCCAAACTTTTAAGAAACGACAACTTAGGTTTCTCTAAACCATAGTTCATACGGTGTCGTCTCAAAGGAATTGCGTGGTACCCTATTTAAAGTGAATGCGGTTGTCTCTAATGCCTAACCCATAAACGATAGTTGTAATTCGATAAGAGACATCATGGTATGCACCATATCTAATAGGGTGCAGTTATGATGTTCGGACACACCATCAGACTATGGTGTTCCAGGCGGTATTAGTTGTGAAACAATTTCCACAATGTCTTAATTTTGTGCCAAACTCGTAACTCGGATATTCATCTCTATGATCATATCATAGACATTTTATCCTCTTGTCACGACGATCTTCAACTTCACTCTGAAATTACTTGAATCTTTCAATAATTCAGACTTGTGTTTCATCAAGTAAATATACTTAGCATCTACTCAAATCATCTGTGAAGTAAGAACATAACGATATCCACTGCGTGCCTCAGCACTCATTGGACTGCACACATCAAAATGTATTACTTCCAACAAGTTTCTTTCTTGTTCCATCTCACTAAAAACGAGGCCTTTCAGTCATCTTGCCTATGTGGTATGTTTTGCATGTCTCAAGTGATTCAAAATCAAGTGAGTCCAAACGATCCATCTACATGGAGTTTCTTCATGCGTATATATCAATAGATGTGGTTCACATGTCTCAATCTTTTCAAAAACGAGTGAGTCCAAAGATCCATCAACATGGAGCTTCTTCATGCGTTTTATACCAATATGACTCAAATGGCAGTGCCACAAGCAGGTGGTACTATCATTACTATCTTATATCTTTTGGCATGAACATGTGTATCATTACGATCGAGATTCAATAAACCATTCATTTTAGGTGCAAGACCATTGAAGGTATTATTCAAATAAACAGAGTAACCATTATTCTCCTTAAATTAATAACCGTATTGCGATAAACATAATCCAATCATGTCTATGCTCAACACAAACACCAAATAACAATTATTTAGGTTTAACTCCAATCTCGATGGTAGCGGGAGCATGCTATGCTTGATCACATCAACCTTGGAAACACTTCCAACACATATCGTCATCTCACCTTTAGCTAGTCTCCGTTTATTCGGCAGCTTTTATTTCGAGTTACTAACACTTGGCAACCGAACCGGTATCTATTACCCTGGTGCTACTAGGAGTACTAGTAAAGTACACATTAATATAATGTATATCCAATATACTTTTGTCGACCTTGCGAGCCTTCTCATCTACCAAGTATCTAGGGTAGTTCTGCTTCAGTGACCGTTCCCCTCATTACAGAAGCACTTAGTCTCGGGTTTGGGTTCAACCTTGGGTTTCTTCACTAGAGCAACAACTGATTTGCCGTTTCATGAAGTATCCCTTCTTTCCCTTGCCCTTCTTGAAACTAGTGGTTTTACTAACCATCAACAATTGATGCTCCTACTTGATTTCTACTTTCGCGGTGTCGAACATCGCGAATAGCTCAAGGATCATCATATCTATCCCTGATATGTTATAGTTCATTACGAAGCTCTAGTAGCTTGGTGGCAGCGACTTTGGAGGAACATCACTATCTCATCTGGAAGATTAACTCCCACTCGATTCAAGTGATTGTAGTACTCAGACAATCTGGGCACATGCTCAACGATTGAGCTTTTCCCCCTTAGTTTGTAGGCTAAGAAACTCGTCGGAGGTCTCATCCCTCTTAACGTGGGCATGAGCCTGAAATCCCAACTTCAGCTCTTGGAACATCTCATATGTTCTGCGATTTTAAAAATGTCTTCGGTGCCTCAATTCTTAACCGTTTAACATTACGCACTGAACTATCACGTAGTCATCAAAACGTGTATGTTAGATGTTCGCAGCATCCACAGATGACGCTTGAGGTTCAGCACACCGAGCGGTGCATTAAGGACATAAGCCTTCTGCGCAGCAATGAGGATAATCCTCAGTTTACGGGCCCAGTCCGCATAATTGCTACTATCAACTTTCAACTAAAATTTCTCTAGGAACATATCTTAAACAGTAGAACTAAAGCGTAAGCTACAGCATAATTTGCAAAGACCTTTTGACTATGTTCATGATAATTAAGTTCATCTGATTATTTAATGAACTCCCACTTAGATAGACATCCCTCTAGTCATCTAAGTGATACATGATCCGAGTCAACTAGGCCGTGTCCGATCATCACGTGAGACGGACTAGTCATCATCGGTGAACATCTTCATGTTGATCGTATCTACTATACGACTCATGTTCGACCTTTCGGTCTCTTGTGTTCCGAGGCCATGTCTGTACATGCTAGGCTCGTCAAGTCAACCTAAGTGTTTTGCATGTGTAAATCTGGCTTACACCCGTTGTATGTGAACGTTAGAATCTATCACACCCGATCATCACGTGGTGCTTCGAAACAACGAACTTTCGCAACGGTGCACAGTTAGGGGGAACACTTTCTTGAAATTTTAGTGAGGGATCATCTTATTTATGCTACTGTCGTTCTAAGCAAATAAGATGTAAACATGACAAACATCACATGCAAATCATAAAGTGACATGGTATGACCAATATCATTTTGCGCCTTTGATCTTCATCTTTGAGGCGCGGCATGATCACCTTCGTTACCAGCATGACACCATGATCTCTATCATCATGATCCCCATCATCGTGTCTTCATGAAGCTGTCTCGCCAACTATTACTTCTACTACTATGGCTAACGGTTAGCAATAAAGTAAAGTAATTACATGGCGTTTTCAATGACACGCAGGTCATACAATAAATTAAGACAACTCCTATGGCAACTGCCGGTTGTCATACTCATCGACATGCAAGTCGTGATTCCTATTACAAGAACATGATCAATCTCATACATCACATATATCATTCATCACATTCTTTTGGCCATATCACATCACATAACATACCCTGCAAAAACAAGTTAGACGTCCTCTAATTGTTGTTGCATGCTTTACTTGGCTGCTATGGGTTTCTAGTAAGAACGTTTCTTACCTATGCAAAATCCACAATGGTGATATGCCAATTGCTATTTACCCTTCATAAGGACCCTTTTCATCGAATCTGATCCGACTAAAGTGGGAGAGACTGGCACCCGCTAGCCACCTTATGCAACAAGTACATGTCAGTCGGTGGAACCTGTCTCACGTAAGCGTACGTGTAAGGTTGGTCTGGGCCGCTTTATCCCACGATGCCGCCAAATCAAGATAAGACTAGTAACGGTAAGCATATTGAATAAACCAACGCCCACAACTACTTGTGTTCTACTCGTGCATAGAATCTACGCAATAGACCTAGCTCATGATGCCACTGTAGGGGAACATAGTAATAATTCAAAATTTTCTACGCATCACCAAGATCAATCTATGGAGATTCTAGCAACAAGAGAGGGAGAGGATGAGCATCTTCATACCCTTGAAGATCGCTAAGCGGAAGCGTTACAAGAACACGGATGATGGAGTCGTACTCGCGGCGATTCAAATCGTGGAAGATCCGATCTAGCACCGAACGGACGGTGCCTCCGCGTTCAACACACGTACAGCCCGGGGACGTCTCCTCCTTCTTGATCCAGCAAGGGGAGAGGAGAAGTTGAGGGAGAACTCCGATAGCACGACGGCGTGGTGGTGGTGGAGCTCGTGGTTCTCCAGCAGGGCTTCGCCAAGCACTACGGAGGAGGAGGAGGTGTTGGAGGAGGAAGAGGGCTGCGCCATGGGAAGGGTTCGGCTGCCCTCTCTCTTCCTCACTATATATAGGGGGAAGGGGGTGGAGGAGGCGCCCTAGGGTTCCCTAGGGGATGGGTGGCGGCCATAGGGGAAACCCTAGATGGGTTTGGGCGCCCCCACCCCTAGGAAACTTGCCCCCCAAGCCAGGAGGGGCGGCTGCCCTAGGGGAGGCACCCCCACCTCTCCAGGTTACGTGAAAGGGGTTGGGAGGGGCGCACAGCCCCTTAGTGGGCTGGTGTGCCCCCTCCCCTTGGCCCATAAGGCCCCCCAACGCTTGTCGGGGCCTCCTAAACACCTTTCGGTCACGCTGGTCGTCACCCGGTACTCCCAGAACAATTCCGGACTCCAATACCCTTCATCCAATATATAGATCATCACCTCCGGACCATTTCGGAGTTCCTCGTCATGTACAGGATCTCATCCGGGACTCCAAACAACCTTCGGTAACCACATACTATTTCTCATAAGAACTCTAGCGTCACCGAACCTTAAGTGTGTAGACCCTACGGGTTCGGGAACCATGCAGACATGACCGAGACACCTCTCCGGCCAATAGCCAATAGCGGGATCTGGATACCCATATTGGCTCCCACATGTTCCACGATGATCTCATCGGATGAACCACGATGTCGAGGATTCAGTCAATCCCGTATACAATTCCCTTTGTCTATCGGTATGTTACTTGCCCGAGATTCGATCATCGGTATCCCAATACCTCGTTCAATCTCGTTCCCGACAAGTCACTTTACTCGGTCCGTAATGCATGATCCCGTGACTAACTCCTTAGTAACATTGAGCTCATTATGATGATGCATTACCGAGTGGGCCTAGAGATACCTCCCCATCATAAGGAGTGACAAATCCCAGTCTAGATTCGTGCCAACCCAACAGACATTTTCGGAGATACATGTAGTGCACCTTTATAGCCACCCAGTTACGTTGTGACGTTTGGTACACCCAAAGCATTCCTACGGTATCCGGGAGTTGCACAATCTCATGGTCTAAGGAAATGATACTTGACATTAGAAAAGCTCTTAGCAAATGAATTACGCGATCTTGTGCTATGCTTAGGATTGGGTCTTGTCCATCACATCATTCTCCTAATGATGTGATCCCGTTATCAATGACATCCAATGTCCATGGCCAGGAAACCATAACCATCTATTGATCAACGAGCTAGTCAACTAGAGGCTCACTAGGGACATGTTGTGGTCTATGTATTCACACATGTATTACGGTTTCCAGTTAATACAATTATAGCATGAACAATAGACAATTATCATGAACTAGGAAATACAATAATAACCATTTTATTATTGCCTCTAGGGCATATTTCGAACACCTATTAACCGGAGGCCCAGCCCAAATTGCTGTTTTCTTGCCTATTTCAGTGTTTTGAAGAAAAGGAATATCAAACGGAGTCCAAACGGAATGAAAACCTTCGGGGGAGTTCTTTTTGGAACGGAAGCAATCCAGAAGACTTGGAGTGCACGTAAGGGAAGCAACGAGGAAGCCACGAGGCAGGGAGGCACGCCCTACCCCCTAGGCGCGCCCCCAACCCTCGTGGCTCCCTTGACCGACTTCTTTCGCCTATATATGTCCATATACCCTAAAAACATCGGGGAGAACAATAGATCGGGAGTTCCGCCGTCGCAAGCCTTTGTAGCCACCAAAAACCAATCGGGACCCTGTTCCGACACCCTGCCGAAAGGAGGGATCCCTCACCAGTGGCCATCTTCATCATCCCGGCGCTATCCATGATGAGGAGGGAGTAGTTCACCCTTGGGGCTGAGGGTATGTACCAGTAGCTATGTGTTTGATGTCTCTCTCTCTCTCTCATGTTCTTGAGGTGATATGATCTTGATGTATCGCGAGCTTTGCTATTATAGTCGGATCTTATGATGTTTCTCCCCCTCTACTCTCTTGTGATGAATTGAGTTTCTCCTTTGAAGTTATCTTATCGGATTGAGTCTTTAAGGATTTGAGAACACTTGATGTATGTCTTGCCGTGCTTATTTGTGGTGACATTGGGATATTCACGTGATCTACTTGATGTATGTTTTTGGTAATCAACTTGCGGGTTCAATGAACCTATGCATAGGAGTTGGCACATGTTTTTGTCTTGACACTCCGGTAGAAACTTTGGGGCACTCTTTCAAGTACTTTGTGTTGGTTGAATAGATGAATCTGAGATTGTGTGATGCATATCGTATAATCATGCCCACGGATACTTGAGGTGACATTGGAGTATCTAGGTGACATTAGGGTTTTGGTTGATTTGTGTCTTAAGGTGTTATTCTAGTACGAACTCTATGATAGATCGAACGGAAAGAATAGCTTCGTGTTATTTTACTACGGACTCTTGAATAGATCGATCTGAAAGGATAACTTTGAGGTGGTTTCGTACCCTACCATAATCTCTTCATTTGTTCTCCGCTATTAGTGACTTTGGAGTGACTCTTTGTTGCATGTTGAGGGATAGCTATATGATCCAATTATGTTATTATTGTTGAGAGAACTTGCACTAGTGAAAGTATGAACCCTAGGCCTTGTTTCCTAGCATTGTAATACCATTTACGCTCACTTTTATCATTAGTTACCTTGCTGTTTTTATAATTTTAGATTACAAAAACCTTTATCTACCATCCATATTGCACTTGTATCACCATCTCTTCGCCGAACTAGTGCACCCATACAATTTACCATTGTATTGGGTGTGTTGGGGACACAAGAGAATCTTTGTTATTTGGTTGTAGGATTGCTTAAGAGAGACCATCTTCATCCTACGCCTCCCACGGATTGATAAACCTTAGGTCATCCATTTGAGGGAAATTTGCTACTGTCCTACAAATCTCTGCACTTGGAGGCCCAACAACGTCTACAAGAAGAAGGTTGCGTAGTAGACATCAAGCTCTTTCCTGGTGCCGTTGCCGGGGAGGTGAGTGCTTGACGGTATATCTTTAGATCTTGCAATTGAATATTTTTGTTTCTTGTTTTCTCACTAGTTTAGTCTATGAAAGAAAACTATAAAAAAATGGAATTGAGTTTGCCTCATACGCTTCATCTTTTTAATATCTTTCGTGAGAATGATGGAAAGGAAAGTTGTGCTCAAGTGCTAGAAGAAGAAGTCTATAAAATGTTTGGCACCAAATCTTTGAATGATGAGCATGATTGCAATGTTGTTAGTATGAATTCCTTGAATATCCATGATGCTAATGATATGCAAAGCCACAAGCTTGGGGAAGCTATGTTTGATGAAGATGATATTTTTTGTCCCCCAAGTTTTGATGAGCAAATTTATTATGATGAAAGCATGCCTCCTATTTATGATGATTATTGTGATGAAACTTATGCTATAAAAAGTAGTGATGATTATATTTATAAAACTTGTCATGATTATTATTACCCTCATTCTGAACATTACTCTTTTAATGTGGAAACAATTTATAGTATTCGAGTCTCTTATAATACTCCCACTATTCCGAATGAGAAGAATTTTGCTTATGTGGAGAGTAGTAAATTTTCTATGCAAGTAGATCATGAAAAGAATGCTTTAGGTTCTGGTTATATTGTTGAATTCATTCATGATGCTACTGAAAATTATTATGAGGGAGGAACATATGCTTGTAGGAATTGCAATAATATCAAGTTTCCTCTCTATGTGCTTTAAATCTTGAAGTTATGCTTGTTTTGCCTTCCTATGCTAGTTGATTATTGTTCCCATAAGTTGTTTGCTCACAAAATCCCTATGCATAGGAAGTGGGTTAGGCTTAAATATTCTAGCCATATGCTTCATGATGCTCCCATTATGTTTCAATTCTTATCTTTTATGTGAGCATCATTGTCATCATCATGCCTAGCTAGAAAGGCATTAAAGAAAAGCGCTTGTTGGGAGACAACCCAATATTTACCTTTACTGTTTTTGTGTGTCCACATGATTATGCTACTATAGTAATCATGTTTTATAGCTTTTGTTTCAATAAAGTGCCAAGTAAGACCTTTAGGATAGCTCACGGTGATATTGTGTTGATCCTGCTGAAAATCAGAAACTTTTTCACCCAGTAAATTAGTTTTGATAATTCACAGAAATGTTCTTTTGATATAATTGGTTTTGATCTGGATTAGTACACAAATTTCTTAGGACTTCCTAATTTGGTAGGATTGTTGGAGTTACAGAGGTATTCTAGAGTTACAGATTACTACACACTGTTCTGTTTTGACAGATTCTGTTTTCTATGTGTTGTTTTCTTATTTTGATGAATCTATGAGTAGTATCGGAGGGTATGAACCATAGAGAAGTCGGAATATAGTAGATATTACACCAATAAGAATTTATAATGAGTTCACAACAGTACCTAAGTGGTGGTTTTATTTTCTTATACTAACGGAGCTTACGAGATTTCTGTTGAGTTTTGTGTTGTGAAGTTTTCATGTTTTGGGTAAAGATTCGATGGACTATGGAATAAGGAGTGGAAACAGCCTAAGCTTGGGGATGCCCAGGGCACCCAAGGTAATATTCAAGGACAACCAAGAGCCTAAGCTTGAGGATTCCCTGGAAGGCATCCTCTCTTTCGTCTTCGTTCATCGGTAACTTTACTTGGAGCTATATTTTTATTCACCACATGATATGTATTTTGCTTGGAGCATCATCTCCTTTTGTTAGTATTTGCTTGCTGTTATTTGGAATAATTTTTTGCATCTGTATTTTCAATAAAAACGTCAAGGATAGCCTTTACCATGCTTATTTTGTAAGTATACATGTGCTGTTTCAAAACAGGAAGTTTACCGCTGTTGCAAAAATTCCCTAGAAAAGTCAGGGAATGATATAATATGATTAGTTCATCGTTCCTGATTCAGCCTATTATGAATAAACATGTTTGCAATGACAATTAGAGATTATAGTTGCTTATGCCATGCTTAATTAGCTAGGAGTTTATAATGGTTTACCTTGCGTGCCAACATGCTATTAAAATGGTTGTGATGTGGTATGATAGGGTGGTATCCTCCTTTGAATAATTCAAGTGACTCGACTTGGCACATGTTCACGTGTGTAGTTGAAACAAATCAACATAACCGTCATGATATTTATATTCATGGTGGATTATATCCTACTCATGCTTGCACTCAGTGTTGATTAATTTTAATGTATGTTCATGACTGTTGTCGCTCTCTTAGTTGGTCGCTTCCCAGTCTTTTTCTAGCCTTCACCTGTACTAAGCGGGAATACTGCTTGTGCATCCAAACTCCATAAACCCCAAAGTTATTCCATATGAGTCCACCATACCTTCCTATATGCGGTATACCTGCCATTCCAAGTAAATTTGTATGTGCCAAACTCCAAACATTCAAATGAAATTCTGTTTTGTATACTCGAGCAGCTCAAGAATCAACTGGGGTTGTCTGTATCTTCCATGCTAGGTGGGTTATTCTCAAGGGGAGTGGACTTCGCTCCTCATTCACGAGAAAATGGCTGGTAACCGGGATGCCCAGTCCCATGATCAAAAGATCAAATCAAACCAAAATAATTAAACAAAACTCCCCTAGGATTGTTGCTAGTTGGAGGCACCCGTTGTTTCGGGCAAGCCATGGATTGATGCTTGTTGGTGGTGGGGGAGTATAAACTTTACCATTCTGTTTGGGAACCGCCTATAATGTGTGTAGCATGGAAGATATCGAGATCTCATAGTTGTTATGTTGACAGTGAAAGTATACCGCTCAAAATGTTATTCATCTCTATTTCAAAATCGAGCTCTAGCACCTCTACAAATCCCTGCTTCCCTCTGCGAAGGGCCTATCTATTTACTTTTATGTCGAGTCATCACCCTCTTATTAAAAAGCACTTGCTGGAGAGCACCGCTGTCATTTACATGCATTACTATTAGTTTATATTGAGTATGACTTGACTGGATCCCTTTTACCATGAATTAAAATGTTTAGTCAGTCCTTGATCTTTAAAGGTGCTCTGCATTTATATTTTGCAGTCTCAAAAAGGGCTATCGAGATACCATCTTGTTATATCATATTATGATTGTTTTGAGAAAGTGTTGTCATCTGAGTTTTATTATTATTGCTCGCTAGTTAATTATGCCATTGATATGAGTAAACATGAGACCTAAGTGTTATTGTGAATATGGTTAGTCATAATCTTTGCTGAAAACTTGAATGTTGGCTTTACATATTAACAACAACAAGAGCAAACAGAGTTTGTAAAAGTTTGTTCTTTATCACTTTTAGTTTATCAACTGAATTGCTTGAGGACAAGCAAAGTTTTAAGCTTGGGGGAGTTGATACGTCTCCGTCGTATATACTTTTCCAAACACTTTTGCCCTTGTTTTGGACTCTAACTTGCATGATTTGAATGGAACTAACTCGGACTGACGTTGTTTTGGCAGATTGCTGTTTTGTTTGCATTGTTTGCATATGTTTGCTTGTTTAATGATTCTATTTGAGGATAGGAGTATCAATATGCAGAGACATTTAGTATGCAATGTTGAATAATAATTTTAGTGATTTGTTATAGTAGAAAATGATAAGGTTTTTGCATTGGTTTATACTAACTTATCTCACTTGTTCTTGTTGAGTTTGGTGTGGAAGAAGCTTTCGAGATATAGGAAACCGAGATATAGAAGGAATTAAGGAGACACAAAAGCTCAAGCTTGGGGATGCCCAAGGCACCCTAAGATAATATTTCAAGAAGTCTCAAGCATCCAAGCTTGGGGATGCCCCGGTAGGCATCCCACCTTTCTTCTTCAACAATTATCGGTTAGTATCGGTTGAACCTAAGTCTTTGCTTATTCACATGAGTTGTGCTATCCTTGCAATGCCATTTTATTTTATTTTGCTTGCTGTTTGAATAAAGTACTTAAGATCTGAAATTCTTAAATGTTAGAGAGTCTTCACACAGTTGCATAATTATTCGACTACTCATTGATCTTCACTTATATCTTTCGGAGTAGTTTGTCATTTACTCGTGTGCTTCACTTATATCCTATGAGTAAATGGTTGAATGAGTTGAATATCATAAATCTGAAATATATGTTTCATATGTTTATCCCATGGGGAGTAATGACTTCACATCTAAGAAGTAGAAGTGGTAAATTTATTGAAGGTTAACAAACATTGTATTGGTCACCTGAACAATTCATGAAAGAATGTTGAAGGAAGAGAGATTTCACATATAAATATACTATCTTAGACATCTTTTATGATTGTGAGCCCCATTAATTATTTTCTAACCTGAGCAAATTAGTTGAAGTTGGACAAGGAAGACAACATAATGAGTTATGCTTGGGTATATTTGTATATAAGTTATATTGTTATAGATCCTTCAACATGTGGTGCTTGCTTTTTAGAATCCTTTGCTAGCCAAAATATCTGTACTAAGCGGGAATACTGCTTTTGCATCCAAATCCCTTGAACCAAGTTTCTTCCATGAGCGTCCACTATACCTACCTATATGCGGTATTTACCTGCCATTCCAAGTAAATTTGCATGTGCCAAACTCTAAACCTTCAAATAATAATCTGTTTGTATGCCCGAATCGCTCATGTAGCGACTAGGGGCAGTCAGTATCTTCCATGCTAGGTGGGTTATTCTCACGATGAGTGGACTCCGCTCATCATTCACGAGAAAAATGGCTAGTAACTGGGATGCCCAGTCCCATGATCAAAAGATCAAAATCAAATCAAAATAATTGCAAACAAAACTCCCTCAGGATTGTTGTTAGTTAGAGGTACCCATTGTTTCGGGCAAGCCATGGATTGATGATTGTTGGTGGAGGGGGAGTAAAAACTTTTCCATTCTGTTTGGGAACCGCCTATAATGTACGTAGTATGGAAGATATTGGGAACTCTTGGTTGTTATGTTGACAATGAAAGCATACCTCTCAAAATTATTTTCATCTCTATTTAAAAGCTTCGAGCTCTGGCACCTCTGCAAATCCCTGCTAGCCTCTGCGAAGGGCCTATCTTTTACTTTTATGCAAGAGTCAGTAGTATTCCTTCTCATTCCAACCTACTCCTTAGTTGGCAAGCATCATGTGATGGGGGAAAGATCTAAGCATATATGGCCATTCAAATATATTTGATCATGAATTATTATTGTTGACAATTATCGATATGATAAGTAAGTTGGGAGGCGAAACATTAAGCCCCTATCTTTCTCTGTGTTCGATGGATGCTATTTGTTCTAAAAATATGCTTTGAGTGGTAGCAATCATGGAAGACTATATGATAGTTGAGTATGTGGGATTTGCTAAATCAAAGCTCTTACATAGACCCTTCCTGGAAATAAGATGAATTGCAATTGTTTGATGACTGAGAATGAAGCTTGCTAGTTTTCAAGAAAGTTTGTGGTCTATGCTTTAACATGTGAATAGCTCGTTACTTGATCATGAAAAGTTTTATGAGATGAGCTACTATTATGAGATATAATGATGCTAGAAAGGTTGACTGAAATTATCATTGATCAAACTTGTGCACCTGCTAGCATTCACACTTCATAAATTCTTTCTTTTATAAATTACCTACTCGAGGACGAGAAGGAATTAAGCTTGGGGATGCTAATACATCTCCAACGTATCTATAATTTATGAAGTATTCATGCTATTATATTATCTGTTTTGGATGTTATGGGCTTTACTAAGCACTTTTATATTATTTTTGGGACTAACCTTTTAACCAGAGGCCCAGCCCAAATTGCTGTTTTCTTGCCTATTTCAGTGTTTCGAAGAAAAGGAATATCAAACGGAGTCCAAACGGAATGAAACCTTTGGCAGAGTTATTTTTGGAATGGAAGCAATCCAGGAGACTTGGAGTGCACGTAAGGGAAGCAACGAGGAAGCCACGAGGCAGGGAGGCGCGCCCTACCTCCTGGGCACGCCCCCCACCCTCGTGGGCCCCTCGTGGCTCCCCTGACCGACTTCTTTCGCCTATATATGTCCATATACCCTAAAAATATCGGGGAGGACAATAGATCGGGAGTTCCGCCATCGCAAGCCTCTATAGCCACCAAAAACCAATCGGGACCCTGTTTCGGTGATACTTCTCCAACGTATCTATAATTTTTGATTGTTCCATGCTATTATATTACCCGTTTTGGATGTTTATGGGCTTTACTTTACACTTTTATATCATTTTTGGGACTAACCTACTAACCGAAGGCCCAACCTGAATTGCTGTTTTTTTGCCAATTTCAGTGTTTCGAAGAAAAGGAATAACAAACGGAGTCCAAACGCGAGGAAACCTTTGGGGACGATCTTTTTGGAACAAATGCAAACCTGGAGACTTGGAGTGGAAGTCAAGCAACAAGCGAGGCGGCCACGAGGGTGCCCGGCGTGCCCCCTACAGGTGGGCACGCCCCCACCCTCGTGGGCCCCTCGAGCATCCACCGACCTACTTCTTCCTCCTATATATACCCACGTACCCTGAAAAACATCAGAAGCGACCATGAAAAGCTATTTCCACCGCCGTAACCTTCTGTATCCACGAGATCCCATCTTGGAGCCTTCGTCGGTGCTCCACCGGAGGGGGAATCGACCACGGAGGGCCTCTACATCATCTCCAAGGCCCTTCCGATTAGTTGTGAGTAGTTTACTACAGACCTTCGGGTCCATAGTTATTAGCTAGATGGCTTCTTCTCTCTCTTTGAATCTCAATACAAAGTTCTCCTCGATCTTCTTGGAGATCTATTCGATGTAACTCTTTTTGCGGTGTGTTTGTCGAGATCCGATGAATTGTGGGTTTATGATCAAGTTTATCTATGAGAAATATTTGAATCTCCTCTGAATTCTTTTATGTGTGATTAAGTTATCTTTGCAAGTCTCTTTGAATTATCAGTTTGGTTTGGCCTACTAGATTGATCTTTCTTGCATTGGGAGAAGTGCTTAGCTTTGGGTTCAATCTTGCGGTGTCCTTTCCCAGTGGCAGCAGGGGCAGCAAGGCACGCATTGTATTGTTGCCATCGAGGATAAAACAATGGGGTTTATATCATATTGCATGAGTTTATCCCTCTACATCATGTCATCTTTCTTAATGCGTTACTCTGTTCTTTATGAACTTAATACTCTAGATGCATGCTGGATAGCGGTCGATGTGTGGAGTAATAGTAGTAGATGCAGGCAAGATTCGGTCTACTTCTCACGGACGTGATGCCTATATACATGATCATGCCTAGATAATCTCATAATTATTCGCGTTTCTATCAATTGCTCGACAGTAATTTGTTCACCCACCGTAATACTTGCTATCTTGAGAGAAGCCACTAGTGAAACCTATGGCCCCCGGGTCTATCTTTTATCATATAAGCTTTCAATCTACTTTTATTTGCATCTTTTACTTTACAATCTATATCATAAAAATACCAAAAATATTTATCTTATCATATTATCTCTATCAGATCTCACTTTCGCAAGTGGCCGTGAAGGGATTGAGAACCCCTTTATTACGTTGGTTGTGAGTTCTTGTTTGTTTGTGTAGGTGTGTGGGACTTTTGAGGAGCCTCCTACTGGATTGTTACATTGGTTCTCAAAAACTGAGGGAAATACTTACGCTACTTTGCTGCATCACCCTTTCCTCTTTAAGGAAAACCAACGCAAGCTCAAGACGTAGCAAGAAGGATTTCTGGCGCCGTTGCCAAGGAGGTCTTCACTCAAGTCAAGACATACCAAGTACCCATCACAAACTCATCTCCCTCGCATTACATTATTTTCCATTTGCCTCTCGTTTTCCTCTCCCCCACTTCACCCTTGCCATTTTATTCGCCCTTCTTCTGTTCGTCTTTTCATTTGCTTTGATGTCGTACTTGGCTCGTTTGGTTGTTTAGTTGGAATAGTTGTTTATTTATTGCTAAACAGAGAAGCTAAGACCTAAGGATCCTCATCCGCTTGCTAATCTTTTTAAGAGATCCAATTATGATGAACCAATTGCTAGCGAGTTTGTGCACTAGATTATCTTTATGAAGCTTTGCTTGAAATTTGCGAATCTGAAAATTATGATGAAGAAATTTATGAAGAGATTCACGATAACTCTTTGAATAAAAAGCATGATTGCAATGATGTTACTATAAATTGTGCTAATAATGTGCAAAACCCAAAGCTTGGGGATGCTAGTTTTGATATGTCTACTACTTGTTGCAATGATCATGATTGGGGTGATTCTTCTTTTGATCTTGAAAATTTATTTAACCCCCATGATGAATATGAGATTGATAATAGTGTTTGCAATATTATTGAAAGTGGGTTTGGAAGAGTGTCAACTTTAGATCCCACATATTTGGATTTTGATCAATCTTATGAAATTTTAGATAAAAGTGGGCTTGGAGAGGTCACGACTTTAGTTAATGTTAATCCCACTATTTTGGAAGAGTGTCAACTTCGCATGCATGTGGATCGTGTTGAAAATATTTTATGTGATAGCTATTTTGATGAATTTGCTTATGATCCTACATGTAATTATTATGAGAGAGGAAAATATGGTTGTAGAGATTTTCATGTTACTAAATCACCTCTCTTCATGTTGAGATTGCTATCATCTCTTTGTTCTTCCTTGCATATGCTAGTTTTGTTGGGGAACGTTGCAGAAAATAAAAATTTTCTATGCTTCACCAAGATCAATCTATGGAGTCATCTAGCAACGAGAGAGAGGAGTGCATCTACATACCCTTGTAGATCGCGAGCGGAAGCGTTTAAGAGAACGGGGTTCAGGGAGTCGTACTTGTCGTGATCCAAATCACCGATGATCCTAGCGCCGAACGGAACGCACCTCCGCGTTCAACACACATACGGTTGGGGAAGACATCTCCTCCTTCTTGATCCAGCAAGGGGGAGGGAGAGGTTGATGGATATCCAGCAGCACGACGGTGTGGTGGTGGAAGCAGCGGCGATCTCGGCAGGGCTTCGCCAAGCTCTGCGAGAGGGAGAGGTGTTACGAGGGGAGAGGGAGGCACCAGGGACTAGGGTGCACAGCCCTCCCTCCCCCCTCTTTATATAGGGGCCCTGGGGGGGGGCTCCGGCCCCCTAGAGATTGAATCTCAAGGGGGGGGGCGGCCAAGGGGGGGAACTTGCCCCCCAAGCCAAGTGGGGCGCCCCCACCCCTAGGGTTTCCAACCCTAGGCGCAGGGGGAGCCCCAAGGGGGGCGCACCAGCCCACTAGGGGCTGGTTCCCCTCCCACTTCAGCCCATGTGGCCATCCGGGATAGGTGGCCCCACCCGGTGGACCCCCAGGACCCTTCCGGTGGTCCCGGTACAATACCGATGACCCCCGAAACTTTCCCGGTGGCCGAAACTGGACTTCCTATATATAAATCTTCACCTCCGGACCATTCCGGAACTCCTCTTGATGTCCGGGATCTCATCCCGGACTCCGAACAACTTTCAGATTACCGCATACTATTATCTCTACAACCCTAGCGTCACCGAACCTTAAGTGTGTAGACCCCACGGGTTCGGGAGACACACAGACATGACCGAGATGACTCTCCGGTCAATAACCAACAGCGGGATCTGGATACCCATGTTGGCTCACACATGTTCCATGATGATCTCATCGAACGAACCACGATGTCGAGGATTCAAGTAATCCCGTATACAATTCCCTTTGTCAATCGGTACATTACTTGCCCGAGATTCAATCGTCGGTATCCCAATACCTCGTTCAATCTCGTTACCGGCAAGTCACTTTACTCGTACCGTAATGCATGATCCCTTGACCAACCACTTAGTCACTTTGAGCTCATTGTGATGATGCATTACCGAGTGGGCCCAGAGATACCTCTCTGTCATACGGAGTGACAAATCCCAGTCTCGATCCGTGTCAACCCAACAGACACTTTCGAAGGTACCTGTAGTATACCTTTATAGTCACCCAGTTACGTTGTGACGTTTGGTACACCCAAAGCATTCTTACGGTATCCGGGAGTTACATGATCTCATGGTCTAAGGAAATGATACTTGACATTAGAAAAGCTCTAGCAAACGAACTACATGATCTTGTGCTATGCTTAGGATTGGGTCTTGTCCATCACATCATTCTCCCAATGATGTGATCCCGTTATCAATGACACCCAATGTCCATGGTCAGGAAACCGTAACCATCCATTGATAAACGAGCTAGTCAACTAGAGGCTCACTAGGGACATGTTGTGGTCTATGTATTCACACATGTATTATGATTTCAGAATAACACAATTATAGCATGAACAATAGACAATTATCATGAACAAGGAAATATAATAATAACCATTTTATTATTGCCTCTAGGGCATATTTCCAACAGTCTCCCACTTGCACTAGAGTCAATAATCTAGTTACATTGTGATGAATCGAACACCCATATAGTTCTGGTGTTGATCATGTTTTGCTCGCGGAAGAGGTTTAGTCAACGGATCTGCGACATTCAGATTTGTGTGCACTTTACAAATATCTATGTGTCCATCTTGAACATTTTCACGAATGGAGTTGAAGCGACGCTTGATGTGTCTGGTCTTCTTGTGAAACCTGGGCTCTTTGCCAAGGGCAATGGCTCCAGTGTTGTCACAGAAGAGAGTTATCGGCCCCGACGCATTGGGAATAACTCCTAGGTCGGTAATGAACTCCTTCAGCCAGATTGCTTCATGTGCTACCTTCGAGGCTGCCATGTACTCTGCTTCACATGTAGATCCCGCCACGACGCTTTGCTTGCAACTGCACCAGCTTACTGCCCCATCATTCAAAATATACATGTATCCGGTTTGTGACTTAGAGTCATCCAGATCTGTGTCGAAGCTAGCGTCGACGTAACCCTTTACGACGAGCTCTTCGTCACCTCCATATACGAGAAACATATCCTTAGTCCTTTTCAGGTACTTCAGGATATTCTTGACTGTTGTCCAGTGTTCCATGCCGGGATTACTTTGGTACCTTCCTACCAAACTTACGACAAGGTTTACATCAGGTCTGGTACACAGCATGGCATACATGATAGACCCTATGGCCGAGGCATAGGGGACGACACTCATCTTTTCTCTATCTTCTGCCGTGGTCGGACATTGAGCCGAGCTCAATTTCACACCTTGCAACACAAGCAAGAACCCCTTCTTGGACTGATCCATATTGAACTTCTTCAATATCTTATCAAGGTATGTGCTTTGTGAAAGACCTATGAGGCGTCTCGATCTATCTCTATAGATCTTGATGCCTAATATGTAAGCAGCTTCTCCAAGGTCCTTCATTGAAAAACACTTATTCAAGTAGGCCTTTATGCTCTCCAAAAGTTCTATATCATTTCCCATCAAAAGTATGTCATCTACATATAATATGAGAAATGCTACAGAGCTCCCACTCACTTTCTTGTAAACGCAGGCTTCTCCATAAGTCTGCATAAACCCAAACACTTTGATCATCTCATCAAAGCGAATGTTCCAACTCTGAGATGCTTGTACCAGCCCATAGATGGAGCGCTGGAGCTTGCATACCTTGTTAGCATTCTTAGGATTGACAAAACCTTCCGGCTGCATCATATACAATTCTTCCTTAAGATAGCCGTTAAGGAATGCCGTTTTGACGTCCATCTGCCATATCTCATAGTATGCGGCAATTGCTAACATGATTCGGACGGACTTAAGCTTTGCTATGGGTGAGAAGGTCTCATCGTATTCAACTCCTTGAACTTGTCGATAACCCTTAGCGACAAGTCGAGCTTTATAGATGGTAACATTACCATCCGCGTCCGTCTTCTTCTTAAAGATCCATTTATTTTCTATCGCTCGCCGATCATCAGGCAAGTCTGTCAAAGTCCATACTTTGTTTTCATACATGGATCCTATCTCGGATTGCATGGCTTCAAGCCATTTGTTGGAATCTGGGCCCTCCATCGCTTCTTCATAGTTCGAAGGTTCACCGTTGTCTAACAACATGATTTCCAGGACAGGGTTGCCATACCTTCTGGTGTGGAACGTGTCCTTGTGGACCTTCGAAGTTCAGTAGCAACTTGATCCGAAGTACCTTGACCATCATCATTAACTTCCTCTCTAGTTGGTGCAGGCACCACAGGAACATCTTCCTGAGCTGCGCTACTTTCCAGTTCAAGAGGTAGTACTTCATCGAGTTCTACTTTCCTCCCACTCACTTCTCTCGAGAGAAACTCTTTCTCTAGAAAGGACCCGTTCTTGGCAACAAAAATCTTGCCTTTGGATCTGAGGTAGAAGGTATACCCAATGGTTTCCTTAGGGTATCCTATGAAGACGCATTTTTCCGACTTGGGTTCGAGCTTTTCAGGTTGAAGTTTCTTGACATAAGCATCGCACCCCCAAACTTTTAGAAACGACAACTTAGGTTTCTTCCCAAACCATAATTCATACGGTGTCGTCTCAACGGATTTAGACGGTGCCCTATTCAAAGTGAATGTAGCTGTCTCTAGAGCGTATCCCCAAAATGATAGCGGTAAATCGGTGAGTGACATCATAGATCGCACCATATCCAATAGAGTGCGATTACGACTTTCGGACACACCGTTACGCTGAGGTGTTCCCGGCGGCGTGAGTTGTGAAACGATTCCACATTTCCTTAAGTGCGTACCAAATTCGTGACTTAAATATTCTCCCCCACGATCTGATCGTAAGAACTTTATCTTTCGGTCACGTTGATTCTCTACCTCACTCTGAAATTCCTTGAACTTTTCAAAGGTCTCAGACTTGTGTTTCATCAAGTAGACATATCCATATCTACTTAAGTCATCAGTGAGAGTGAGAACATAACGATAGCCTCCGCGAGCCTCAACACTCATTGGACTGCACACATCAGTATGTATGATTTCCAATAAGTTGGTTGCCCGCTCCATTGTTCCGGAGAACGGAGTCTTGGTCATTTTGCCCATGAGGCATGGTTCGCATGTGTCAAATGATTCATAATCAAGAGACTCCAAAAGTCCATCAGCATGGAGCTGCTTCATGCGTTTGACACCAATGTGACCAAGGCGGCAGTGCCACAAGTATGTGGGACTATCGTTATCAACCTTACATCTTTTGGTATTCACACTATGAATATGTGTAACATCACGTTCGGGATTCATTAAGAATAAACCATTGACCAGCGGGGCATGACCATAAAACATATCTCTCTTATAAATAGGACAACCATTATTCTCAGATTTAAATGAGTAGCCATCTCGTATTAAACGAGATCCAAATACAATGTTCATGCTCAAAGATGGCACTAAATAACAATTATCGAGGTTTAAAAGTAATCCCGTAGGTAAATGTAGAGGTAGCGTGCCGACGGCGATCACATCGACCTTGGAACCACTCCCGACGCGCATCGTCACCTCGTCCTTCGCCAGTCTCCGCTTATTTCGCAACTCCTGTTTTGAGTTACAAATATGAGCAACCGCACCGGTATCAAATACCCAGGAGCTACTACGAGTACTAGTAAGGTACACATCAATTACATGTATATCACATACACCTTTGGTGTTGCCGGCCTTCTTGTCCGCTAAGTACTTGGGGCAGTTCCGCTTCCAGTGTCCGCTACCCTTGCAATAAAAGCACCCAGTCTCAGGTTTGGGTCCATTCTTTGGCTTCTTCCCGGCAACTGGCTTACCGGGCGCAGCAACTCCCTTGCCGTCCTTCTTGAGGTTCTTCTTACCCTTGCCTTTCTTGAAACTAGTGGTTTTATTGACCATCAACACTTGATGTTCCTTTTTGATCTCCACCTCCGCTGATTTCAGCATTGAATATACCTCAGGAATGGTTTTCACCATCCCTTGTATATTGAAGTTCATCACGAAGCTCTTGTAGCTAGGTGGGAGCGATTGGAGGATTCTGTCGACCACCGCGTCATCTGGGAGATTAACTCCCAGTTGAGACAAGCGGTTGTGCAACCCAGACATTTTGAGTATGTGCTCGCTGACAGAACCATTCTCCTCCATCTTACAACTGTAGAACTTGTCGGAGACTTCATATCTCTCGACCCGGGCATGAGCTTGGAAAATCATTTTCAGCTCTTGGAACATCTCATATGCTCCGTGCTGCTCAAAACGCTTTTGAAGCCCTGGTTCTAAGCTGTAAAACATGCCGCACTGAACGAGGGAGTAATCATCACTATGCGACTGCCAGGCGTTCATAACGTCTAGAGTTGCTGGGAAAACGGGTGCTTCACCTAGCGGTGCATCTAGGACATATGCTTTCTTGGCAACTATGAGGATGATCCTCAAGTTCTGGACATAGTCCGTATAGTCGATGCCATCGTCTTTCAGCTTGGTTTTCTCTAGGAACGCGTTGAAGTTGAGGGAAACATTAGAATGGGCCATTTGATCTACAAGACATATTGCAAAGATTTTAGACTAAGTTCATGATAATTAAGTTCATCTAATCAAATTATATAATGACCTCCCACTCAGATAGACATCCCTCTAGTCATCTAAGTGATCCATGATCCGAGTCAACTAGGCCGTGTCCGATCATCAGGTGAGACGGACTAGTCATCATCGGTGAACATCTTCATGTTGATCGTATCTTCTATACGACTCATGTTCGACCTTTTGGTCTCTTGTGTTCCGAGGCCATGTTTGTACATGCTAGGCTCGTCAAGTCAACCTAAGTGTTTTGCATGTGTAAATCTGGCTTACACCCGTTGTATGTGAATGTTAGAATCTATCACACCCGATCATCACGTGGTGCTTCGAGACAACGCACTTTCGCAACGACACACAGTTAGGGGGAACACTTTCTTGAAATTATTATGAGGGATCATCTTATTTACTACCATCGTACTAAGCAAATAAGAAGCAAAACATGATAAACATCACATGCAATCAAATAGTGACATGATATGGCCAATATCATTTTGCTCCTTCTGATCTCCATCTTCGGGGCTCCATGATCATCATCGTCATCGGCATGACACCATGATCTCCATCATCCTGATCTCCATCATCGTGTCTTCATGAAGTTGTCACGCCAACGATTACTTCTACTTCTATGGCTAACGTGTTTAGCAACAAAGTAAAGTAATTACATGGCGTTATTCAAATGACACGCAGGTCATACAAAAATAAAGACAACTCCTATGGCTCCTGTCGGTTGTCATACTCATCGACATGCAAGTCGTGATTCCTATTACAAGAACATGATCAATCTCATACATCACATATATTTCATTCGTCACATCCTTTTTGGCCATATCACCTCACAAGGCATATGCTGCAAAAACAAGTTAGACGTCCTCTAATTGTTGTTGCATGTTTTTACGTCGTTGCTATAGGTTTCTAGCAAGAACGTTTCTTACCTACACCAAAACCATAACATGATATGCCAATTTCTATTTACCCTTCATAAGGACCCTTTTCATCGAATCCGATCCGACTAAAGTGGGAGAGACAGACACCCGCTAGCCACGTTATGCAACTAGTGCATGCCAGTCGGTGGAACCTGTCTCACGTAAGCGTACGTGTAAGGTCGGTCCGGTCTACTTCATCCCACGATGCCGCCAAAACTATATAAGACTAGTAGTGGCAAGAAAATTGATAAAAACAACACCCACAACAATCTTGTGTTCTACTCGTGCATAGAAACTACGCATAGACCTAGCTCATGATGCCACAGTTGGGGAACGTTGCAAAAAATAAATTTTTTCTATGCTTCACCAAGATCAATCTATGGAGTCATCTAGCAACGAGAGAGAGGAGTGCATCTACATACCCTTGTAGATCGTGAGCGGAAGCGTTCAAGAGAACGGGGTTGAGGGAGTCGTACTCGTCGTGATCCAAATCACCGATGATCCTAGCGCCGAACGGACGACACCTCCGCGTTCAACACATGAACGGTTGGGGAAGTTGTCTGCTCCTTCTTGATCCAGCAAGGGGGAGGGAGAGGTTGATGGAGATCCAGTAGCACGACGGCGTGGTGGTGGAAGCAGCGGCGATCTTGGCAGGGCTTCGCCAAGCTCAGCGAGGGTGTTACGAGGGGAGAGGGAGGCACTAGGGACTAGGGTGCGCGGCCCTAGCTCCCCCCTCTTTATATAGGGGCCCTGGGGGGGGCGCCGCCCCCCTAGAGATTGAATCTCAAGGGAGGGCGGCGGCCAAGGGGGGGAACTTGCCCCCCAAGCAAAGTGGGGTGCCCCCACCCCTAGGGTTTCCAACCCTAGGCGCAGGGGGAGGCCCAAGGGGGGCGCACCAGCCCACCAGGGGCTGGTTCCCCTCCCACTTCCGCCCATGTGGCCCTCCGGGATAGGTGGCCCCACCCGGTGGACGCCCGAGACCCTTCCGGTGGTCCCGGTACAATACCGGTGACCCCCGAAACTTTCCTAGTGGCCGAAACTGGACTTCCTATATATAAATATTCACCTCCGGACCATTCCGGAACTCCTCGTGATGTCCCGGATCTCATCCCGGACTCCGAACAACTTTTGGGTTACCAAATACTATTATCTCTACAACCCTAGCGTCACCGAACCTTAAGTGTGTAGACCCTACGGGTTCGGGAGACACACAGACATGACCGAGACGACTCTCCGGTCAATAACCAACATCGGGATCTGGATACCCATGTTGGCTCCCACATGTTCCACGATGATCTCATCGAACGAACCACGATGTCGAGGATTCAAGTAATCCCGTATACAATTCCCTTTGTCAATCGGTACGTTACTTGCCCGAGATTCGACCGTCGGTATCCCAATACCTCGTTCAATCTCGTTACCGGCAAGTCACTTTACTCGTACCGTAATGCATCCTTGACCAACCACTTAGTCACTTTGAGCTCATTGTGATGATGCATTACCAAGTGGGCCTAGAGATACCTCTCCATCATACGGAGTGACAAATCCCAGTCTCGATCCGTGTCAACCCAACAGACACTTTTGGAGATACCTGTAGTATACCTTTATAGTGACCCAGTTAAGTTGCGACGTTTGGTACACCTAAAGCACTCTTACGGTATTCGGGAGTTACACGATCTCATGGTCTAAGGAAATGATACTTGACATTAGAAAAACTCTAGCAAACGAACTACACGATCTTGTGCTATGCTTAGGATTGGGTCTTGTCCATCACATCATTCTCCCAATGATGTGATCTCATTATTAATGACATCCAATGTCCATGGTCAGGAAACCGTAACCATCCATTGATAAACGAGCTAGTCAACTAGAGGCTCACTAGGGACATGTTGTGGTCTATGTATTCACACATGTATTACGATTTCCGGATAACATAATTATAGCATGAACAATATACAATTATCATGAACAAGGAAATATAATAATAACCATTTTATTATTGCCTCTAGGGCGTATTTCCAACAAGTTTTTGCTTGCCTTGATAATTTGTTTGCTTACAAGATGCATATGCATAGGAAGTATGTTAGACTTAAGTGTGTTTGTCACATGTTTTATGATGCTCTCTTTGTGCGTCAATTCTTGTCTTTCATGTGAGCATCATTGAAATCTCAATGCCTAGCTAAAAAGGCTTTACAGAAAAGCGCTTGTTGGGAGACAACCCAATATTTTTTCTTGCTGTTATTCAATAATTTTTTCATCTAGCTTCTGTTTAGATGTGTTTTTATGTTTTAATTAGTGTTTGTGCCAAGTAGAACCTGTCGGTGTACTAGAGTAGGGGTACCCT
>LT934116.1:765132070-765148710 GCA_900231445.1 Triticum turgidum subsp. durum
CCGTGGTTCCTTTGGAGCCATTCAAGAACAAAGTATTTAAGCCAAGGAGACAAGGCCCCGGCAAGAGGAGCTTGCCGGGAAGGCCAACCAAGGCATCTCAAGGAACTTGCCGCGACGCGCCGCGCGTCCCGTCGAGACCCGGTGAGCGACAAGCTTCCGGGCGCGACAAGACAATGACCGCGGCAAGGCGCTTGCCGCGGCAAGCTACCACCCTGTACCCGCGCTCCAGCACATCCACCAACGTGTCGCCCTGGGGCCTTTCCAGGCGCGCGTGGCGAGAGGCTGTGCAGCCAATGGTGCGCGGTGGCAAGTGACGCTGACAAGATTGCCATCGTGGCGAATGGTGGCGTCCCTGACGGTCCTTTTCTGCACTGTTTGGGCGACACAGACGGGCATTTAATGCCTTTGTCCCCTGCCGTCAGGGTTAGGTAGGATACACTGTACAGGTAGTTGTACCAACCGCGATTCCTTTTCCATTTTTACCCTTGTCTACATTGCCACCTGTCGGTGACCCCTTTAGCTTATAAAAGGAGGCCCATGTGCAACGTAGAGGAGGTTCGGCTCGGAGGCAGAAAAACACTCACGCTCGGTCTCGTTAGCAGCTAGAGTGCACTGTAGCCCTCAGCGCTCCCGAGCAAGAACTCAATACACTCAGACATGCAGCAGTAGGAGTGTTATCTCCCTGGAGAGCTCCGAAGCTGGGTAAACTGCTCGTGTGCTTCGCCTCGATCCGCTCTTCGTGCGATCTCCGCCCCCCGCCGAACCGAAAGGGGCTCGGTCCGCCGGTCCCATAGGTGTTCGTGGATCAGTTTCCCCGACATCTTTGGCGCGCCAGGTAGGGGGCGTCGAGGTTGTGTGAACCTGATCCGGCGTTCACACGAGCTAGATCTTCATCTTCTTCATCGACATGCCACCAAAGAAGAAGGCTTCGGGGGCAACTGTTTCGTCCACGTTAATCCCACCACCACCGGAGCAATCGGGTGGTGGGGTAGACGCCGGCGGAAGAACGGGCATCGACGAGGAAGCTCACGGTGCTGCCAGGTCCAAGGACAAGGCTGCGCAGACCTCGGCGTTCGTACATGCACCGCGCCCATCTCAGGAGGCGCAGGACCGACAGCGTCATGGTATTCGCAGTACCATACGTTTGTTGGACCAAGATCGAGCTGGTGGATCTCGGGTTGCTCAAAACCAGCATGCACGCCAACATGCAGGCACGAGCGAGACACGGTCGCCTGGACGGGATACTGCTCCTTCTAACATAGTTAGAAGTCCGAGCATATCCCGCTCCTCGCACCGTTCGCCACTGCCCCCCACCACTCCAGCAGAAGCTTTGGCGCGAGCTCAACTGCTCCTGGATTACCCTCCAACGACAGACAAGATCGACGAATGGAGGGCCACCATTCAGAGTCTCATCGGCTTTGCCAACGGCAACACTCTGCGGCAGCCGAGTACATTGCTACCGCGGATGGACTGCTAGGCACGAGCCGATGGCGACAAAACCGATGGGGGTGCAACTACCATGCACTCTCCACCCCGAAGGCCAAGATCGCCGACTCACCGGATCCACCTCGATAGCGACTCCACCGCATCGTCGGATCCACGAGCTCGTCGCGATCAGCGCCAAGTTCTTCACGAACGACAACAAGAAGACGCTCGTACTCGCATCGAGCGCCGAAGAGAAGGGCGGCGTCAATCGGACCAGCGCGCTGGGCCCTCTGTCGACATGCATGCGCCAGGGGAACCAGGCGACTTGCCGTACGTGGTAGGTTGCCCTGCGTTCACTCGTGAGCTGCGGCAAGTCCAGTGGCCCAGCACGAAGAATTTCAAGCCAGATGTACCAGAGAAGTACGACGGCAAGTCACATCCGTCGGAGTTCCTCAGCATCTACACCATCGCGGTACAAGCTACCGGGGGGCGGGACAACAAGATCCTTGCCAACTACTTCCCGCTGGTGCTCAAGCCCAATGTCAGATCCTGGCTCATGCACTTGCCGGACGGCTCCATATCCTCCTGGGCAGACCTCTGCCATCAGTTGGTCGGCGCCTTTACAGGCGGCCACAAGCCTCATGGCCAAGAAAGTGACCTTCATCTGCTCGCCCAGAAGGAAGGAGAGCCCCTGCGCAAGTACATTCAGAGATTCAGCCGCGTACAACACAACATCCCAGATGTCCACCCTGCCGCGGTAATCAGCGCGTTCCATCAGAACGTGCGAAACCGCAGGATGCGGGAGGAGATGGCGATGTGCAAGATCAGAGACGTCAGTGAGCTATATGCCCTGGCTGACAAGTGTGCACGTGCTGATGAAGGGAGGAAACTCCCCGGAGAGAATACAGAAGCAGGAGGATCTGATAGTGAAGATACTGCCCCGACAAAGAAAAACCGGTGGCGGAACAATAGGAAGAAGAAAGGCAAAGAGGTGCTAGTCATTGAGCAGTCCGGCAAGAAAGCCAAAGCTTGTAGCTTCCAACCACCAGGCTGTGGCGGTCGCCGACAAGCAGGACGGCACCAACAAGCAGTACTGCAAGATCCACCGCACCAAGGGCCATGACCTCCAGAGCTGCAAGAAGGTCGAGCAGCTTGTCGAGCAGCAAAAGGCTGAATACGAGCGACGCGACAAGGAGAAGGCCCAGGAAGGTGCTGGAGGAGCCGGAAAGAAATGCCCCGGCCGAGGGGGGCGCCGCGGCAAGGCCAAGTAGCGGCAAGGAGACACACCTCCCCGCGACCGCGACAAGGATGAAGATGACGATGATGATGAAGATATGGATGATGACGAGGCCGATGAGCAGGAGTTCCAGAAAGCCATAGAGGTCCTCTGTGTTGACGGCGGTGCTTCTCTGCATACTTCGCACCGCCAGCTCAAGCAGTGGGTGCGGGAAGTCAATGCGGCAGAACCACCCGTCGAATCACGCAAGCCTCTGAAATGGTCCAGCACGCCTATCATCTTTGATATTGAGGACCACCCTGATCGCATAACTGCGGTCGGGTGCTTGCCGATGTTGGTTTCACCAACTATCCGCAACCTCAAGGTCACTAAGATGCTAGTCAACAGTGGGGCCGGCTTGAACCTGATCTCCTCCGCGGTACTCCAGAAACTCTAGATCCCTGATAGTGAACTCGAAGAGACCGGCACATTCCAAGGAATCAATCCGGGAAGAAGCAAGCCGAAGGGAAAGATCACGTTGCCGGTGACATTTGGCAGCGAGTTGAATTTCAGGACTGAGAGGGTCACTTTTGACGTTGCTGACTTTCCATTGCCTTACAATGGGATACTCGGTCGTCCAGCACTCGCCAAATTCATGGTAGCCTCTCACTATGCATACAACATGCTGAAGATGCCAGGCCCGATAAGTGTCATCTCTGTCCCTGGCGACAAGAAGGATGCTCTTATCTACGCCGACAAGATCTACCGGGAAGCAGCAGCCGCAACAGATCGCAGGTCACTTGCCGTTGAAGCTCCCGGGGGGAAGAAGAAGACCAAGTCCGGCAAGAGTTCTGATGCCCACTCCGGCAAGCGCACCTCTTCGGAGTGCTGTGCTACCGTCGAGGACGCACCATCGAGCTCCACCGGCAAGTATAAGAAGACAATGGCAGCTCCACCAGAGACCAACAAGGTGTCCGCCAAGGAGGATGGCACTGGTGGTACCTTCACCATCAGTGCCACTCTCGACCCTAAATAGGAAAGCGCGCTCGTTGCTTTCCTGCGGGTGAATGTCAACGTATTTGCGTGGCAACCGTCTGACATCCCCGGTGTTCCCAGGAAAGTAATCGAGCACCATCTTGTCGTTTGTCCTCATGCGCAGCCCGTCAAGCAGAAAGTCAGAAAACAGGCAGTGGAGCGCCAAGAGTTCATCGCTGAAGAAATCAAGAAGTTGGAAGCAGCAGGCCTTGTCAGAGGAGTGCTCCATCCTACGTGGTTGGCCAATCCTGTAGTCATGCGCAAGGCAAACGGGAAATGGAGGCTTTGTATCGACTTTACCGATGTCAATAAAGCTTGTCCCAAAGACCCATTTCCCTTGCCGCGCATCGACCAGATTGTTGACTCCACGTCCGGATGTGACTTGCTGTCATTTCTTGACGCATACTCAGGATACCATCAGATCTTCATGGCAGAAGAGGATGAGGAGAAAACCGCATTCGTCACCCCATGTGGCACATACTGTTTCGTACGGATGCCTTTTGGTTTAAAGAATGCTGGTTCAACATTTGCAAGGGTAGTCCATGACGCTTTTGAGCCACAAATACACAGAAATGTGGAAGCCTACATGGATGACATAGTGGTCAAGAGCAAGGACAAGGCAACACTGATTCAAGATTTAGACGAAACCTTTGCAAATCTGCGCAAGATCAACCTCAAGCTTAACCCCGAGAAGTGCGTGTTTGGAGTCCCCTCCGGCAAGCTTCTCGGGTTCTTCGTGTCTCAGCGGGGAATCGAAGCCAATCCCGACAAGATCAAGGCCATTGAGCGGATTGAAGCACCAAAGCGCGTCAAGGATGTAGGAAGACTTGCCGGTTGCGTGGCTGCTCTCAGCAGGTTTATCTCTAGGTTTGCTGAGCGCGCCCTGCCATTTTTCAAAATATTGAAAAAGGCAGGTCCAATGAAATGGACTCCGGAAGCGGAGGCTGCGCTGCAGGACTTAAAGATATACCTGTCCTCCACTCCTATACTTGTCACACCTAAGCCACAAGAGAAATTGCTGCTATATATAGCGGCAACCAATCAAGTGGTTAGTGCTGCGTTAATAGCGGAGAGGGAGGCGGATGATGAGCCAGCAACCATGGCAGATGCATCCAGCGACAAGCAGGGGACTTCACCGGCAAGCTCTGGTCTCGACAAAGATGGATCTGCGCAGACGCATGAAAAGATGCAGAAAAGAATGATGCAGCACCCAGTTTACTTTGTCAGTTCCCTTCTGCAGGGGGCTAGGTCAAGGTACTCTGGTTTGCAGAAATTGCTTTTCGGCCTTCTCATGGCCTCGAGAAAGCTGCGCCATTACTTCCAAGCACATGAGATTACAGTCGTCACTCGTTTTCCGCTGAAGAGGATACTGCAAAATCCAGAGGCAACAGGCAGGATTGTCGAGTGGGCACTGGAACTGTCAAGCTTTGGCCTCAAGTTTGAGAGCACTTCAACTACCCAAAGCAGAGCATTGGCGGAGTTCATAGCAGAGTGGACGCCAACACAAGATGAAGAAATTCCAGAAACAAGCATCCCCGTCAAGGAAGCAAGCAAAGAGTGGCTGATGTACTTTGATGGTGCCTTCTCGCTGCAAGGCGCCGGTGCGGGCGTGCTACTTGTTGCACCCACCCGAGAGCACCTCAAGTACGTAGTCCAGATGCACTTTCCCAAGGAGCAAGCAATGAACAATACTGCAGAGTATGAAGGTTTGCTTGCCGGTCTCAGGATCGCAGCAGACCTTGGGATCAAGAAGCTCATTGTCAGGGGTGACTCACAGCTTGTCGTCCGCCAAGTGAACAAGAATTATCAGAGTCCGTTGATGGAAGCTTACGTTGATGAAGTGAGAAAGCTAGAAGAGCACTTTGACGGCCTACAGATGGAACATGTTCCAAGAGCTCAGAACGCCATTGCCGATGGCCTGTCGAAGTGCGCCGCACTTAGGTTACCTGTGGAACCAGGGATCTTTGTGCTCAAGCTGACTCAACCGTCCGTAACGCCATCAACTGGACAGAGTAAGAAGAGAAAATTGATTTCTGGTGACTATTTTCCTGCAGAGCTCCCCGAAGCCGCCGCCAAGAAGGTCCTCAAGATCAACACCAAGGATGCTGAGGAGCAGTCTGCTCCGACAAGCCCCAGGGTTTGTTCTGTTGAAGCAGACGCTCCCGACAAGTTTTTCTCCGGCAAGCTTGCCGGGGAACGTCAAGCTCCGGCTGAGCCGCAGGTTCTTGCCGTAGAAGCGGATGTTCCCGCAGCAGCAGCAGATATGCCTTTAGTCCTTGTTGTCGAGCCGCAAGCTCCAACATGGGCACAACAGATTGTCCGTTTCCTTCAGACAGGAGAACTTCCCGAAGAGCAAGAAGAAGCGGAAAGAGTAGCCCGGCAGTCAAGTATGTATCAGTTTGTCGACAACACGCTGTACAGAAGAAGACTCAACGGCGTGAAATTGAAGTGTATTCACCGGGAAGACGAACAAAAGCTGTTGGCAGAGATACATGGAGGCATATGTGGCCACCACATTGGCGTAAGAGCACTTGCCGGTAAAGCGTGCCGACAAGGTTTCTTTTGGCCGACAGCCCTCTAGGATGCAACTGCACAAGTAACCAAGTGTGAAGCGTGCCAGTTCCATTCCAAGCAGATACACCAGCCAGCTCAAGCTCTCCAAACGATCCCTTTATCCTGGCCATTTTTGGTCTGGGGGTTCGACATCCTCGGCCCCTTTCCCCGAGCTGTCGGGGGCTTTGAGTACTTGTACATTGCAATCGACAAGTTTACGAAGTGGCCGGAAGTGGAAGCAGTGAGGAAGGTGATAGCATAGTCAGCAGTCAAGTTCTTCAGGTCGATTGTTTGCCATTTCCGGATCCCTAACAGGATCATCATGTCACGACCGGGTTTTCCGGGTAATAAATTTGCAGAAAAGACCGTCGTGCTCATCAGCCCCAGGATTACTGTTAGCTGATGAGGCTCCAACTTGATACAGAAATTCCAAGCAAAATACAAAATATGTAGTACAAGACCATTCTGGCCTGTGAGTACGACAAATGGTTTCTAGTGGTTGATGGCGGAAGCGGTTTGTGGATCATCAGTGTCTATGGGACTCCAATTCCCACAGGAACAGCTGACCAGGCTAACTCCTATCTTCACGAGGCTTCTATCATCGTTGCTTAGGTTCCGGGGCTGTCATCGCATCGCTCCTCCCCGTGCAAGAAAATCTGGCCAAGACAATAGCCAGGGACAAGCCAGTGAGTACTTTGAATGTACTCGCAAACATTACGAACACAGGTATAATATAACAATGATGTGCTGAAAATATTTTATGCTCATGACGTCAGTTACAATAGATAAATGAAACTCTGATGCATGCAAGCAAGTTATTTATAAAAATGTAGTAACATGGTAGTATAAAAAAAATTTATGAAACAAATAACAAGCAATGCCATAGTCGGGCGTCTTAGCGACACCACAAAAAGGGCTTTAAAGGAAATGCCACAGTCGGGTGTCTGAGCGACACCACATAAAGGGCTTTGAAAGAAATGCCACAGTCGGGCGTCTGAGCGACACCACATAAAGGGCTTTAAAATAAATGCCACAGTCGGGCGTCTGAGCGACACCACATAAAGGGCTTTAAAAGAAATGCCATAGTCGGGCGTCTGAGCGACACCACATAAAGGGCTTTAAAAGATAGACAATCATAGTGAATATCCCGGAGGTAGAACCATCCCAGAGATACTCGATAATAACGATAATATCACGGGTTAGTCAACAATAATAATAATCATAATCATCATAAGTCACAAGTCACAATCCATGTTGTTCCAGTGCTGGTTAACAGTTTCACCTCCGAAGACTGACACTAAGACCGATACTTGACCCAACCCAGACTGTAGTCCTTAACCATGGACACGGCTATTCGAATAGGTTTAATCTCTGCACAGGGTGTACTCTTTACCCACGAGTAACGGATTTCTTTAGTCCATCGGGACTAATTCCGTCTACGGTCTTTTTGTTGAAAACACACCTAACTTGCACACACCAGCTTAACTCACCGGTGTCTGGAATCACCCACGACACCTGTCAAGCAAAACTCTAAGTGGGGAGGCTACAACCTCGCGTAGCATGGGATCAAATTTATACCGCGCACTCTAAGGGGTGCCCCCCTCTCGGTCCCAACCGGAAACACCCATGCCCCCGGACCAGGTGGCCTGTCTAGCAGCTACAACCGGTATCTTCCACCCTGGCCTCTCTGTATGGTGTGTGCTAGAAAGAGGTTGACAACTTACTGAACCATACTCTACTTGCTGTAGAGACGAGTGGTAGTACGAAACAAGTATGGGGGTTACTGGAACAAGACTCGATCTACGGTCGACTCAGGAGGTTTAAGTATTCCCTGCATGATTAGCATAACGAATATATTTCAACCAACAGAGTCACCGCTCATATCACCTTGCCATGCCATACCAGACATAACCGTCCCGACGGAGACCGGCGACAAACTCATGCCTACCCAAGCCAGAGGCTTTCCCGGGTTCCTGCCGGTATGCATGCAAGGCACATGAGGGTGATTATCATCACAAGTGTGTTCATTTCCAACAGCATGGAAATCAATAACATGCACCCATGCATATGATCATGTCACATGAAATAACAAGTTTCTCCGAAGTGAGGTGATGTTATAAACGTGTCATCGAACACACAAAGATATTATGCCGGGGTTCAGAATGCTTGCCTTCAGGTCACGGGAAGGCAGGGTGCATTCCAAACTCTTGAAATATTTCTCCTCTCTTCAAAAAAATCCTATTTTAGAAATAAATGAATTAACACACAAAATAAAAACAGCGCAAAAAGTTGTTCTTAAATTTTTTCAAATAAATCTTAAAATAAACTAGACAATATTTGAGAGAGGTAGGAAAAAGAATTAAATCATTTGGAGTTATATTTAAAAACATAAAGCCAGTCAAAGTTGTGGTCAAAAATCTGTTTTTTAAAATAAAAATAGAAAAGAAAATGTTTCAGATAAGAATACGTTTTCGGAGCGGAGGAAACGTACTTTGCGATTTCATGTCTTCACTTAAGTCACGTGGTGGCGGGGCTAGGTCACTGACAGTGGGTCCAGGGGGCCCACTAGTCATGTTTGACCAGTCGCCCTCCCTCCCCTTCCTCTGGCCGAACAGAGGCGGGAGCTCCGACGATGCTCGCCGGCGAATGGCGGCACCGTTCGGGAAACGGAGGCCATCTGCGGGTTCAGGGGATCGAGACGGTCACTCCGGTGGTCGATACGGTCTCTGGGGTGGACGGAGCTGCCGGCGGCGAGCTTCACAGCGGACGGTGGTCGTCGGGCAAAGTGGTTTTTCTCCTGCAGTGAGTCCCGATCGAAATCGAGCAAGGGGATGGATTCACGAGGTGGAGAGGAAGCTCCTGGTGAAGAGAGTGGGGAGGGGGAGGCTTTGGTGGCGCCGGAATGGTCGAGACAGCGGCGGCGGCTGGAGTTGCCGGAGACGAGGAAGACGGCCTCCTCGGGTCGATTGGCTGCCATGGGGGAACTGGAGGAGTGTACTGAGGCCGCCTGCGAACGGAACGTGCTTGGGGCCTCCTTAAATAGGCGCTCGGGGTCGGTTCGACGGTGGCCGCGGATAAGGTCGCCGGCGACCGTCTTACTGTGCTGCAGAGCGACGTGGCGGTGGTTGGCTAGCTCCAGGGGCTAACGACGATCACTCCACTGTCGAAGGAGGCGAGCTGGCGCGCTGTGGTGGTTTGGGCGGCGCTGCTCATGGCGGTGGCGGGTGCGGCCACGGGCGTGCCGCCAAGCCGCTTGCTGGCTACGCTGCAGGGGGCGCGGAGGCGGTCGTGGCTTCTAGCGTGACGTGGCGAGAGGGAGCGGATTCGGATGAGCTCGGGGAAACTTATCCAGGGGGGTGAGTTGGCTCGGGCGCGAGCACGTGCAAAACGCGCGCTCTGCTCGTGCTCTGGGCGTGGACGGCACTCGTTCGACGAAATGCCAGGGCGAGCCAAGTTGCTAGGAAGCTAATGCAAATCCACAAGCCTAGGTTAGAGACATATAGAAGGCTACTAGACAACTTGGTTTGGACAGATGGGAAAATTTACAACACAAACTGACAATCATGCCAAATCTGTCCATGCCCACAGGGTGTTTGATAAAATGCCAGAGGCATCTAGGCAGGTCTTGGAGGGGCAAATTCTTCCAGATCAGTGTCTCTTTGGAGGCACAAGAGGTTTGTGAGGTTAGTTAGTGAAAAGCATAAACTTGCTAGTGCAAGTTTTGCAGAACTTCAAATCTGGACAGGAGGTGAAGGGCATTATTTCATGAACCAAAAATGTGCCAATGGTTGCATGCTCCTGGACTTAGGAGTTTAACATGGAGGACTACAAGTAGGAAGAGGAATCATGGATAAAGGAGCAACTAAAAATGTGGTTGCTGTACAAATCCTCATGTTGGGCCAGAATAAAGATGAGGTTGTTTCACTCAACATTTTCAAGGAACAACCCCGGATTTTTGCATATAATGAAATGGTATGCTCCTACTGACATCCCAAAATTTTGGTGTAAGCTAGAAACAAATATTTAAAAGGGTTGTAGTGCAAAATTGCTCTCTGGACCAGAGAGGAAAATTGGGTGTAGAGCTCAAAATATTTCAAGAATAAAAGATATTTTTGTATAAAGTGATTTAAAAACATCATATGACATCTCCAAATTTGGTTGGATTTTTAGATAAATATATCAAATGGTTGTAGTTCAAAAAGGGCTCCAAATTTTAAAACAAGTCATTTAATGAATAAAGCTCAGGGTGAAATAATTTTATAAATAAATCTACTGATTGAGATATGTTTTTAAATGAGAGGAAAAATAAGTCCAATATGTTTTGGAAGGATCCACTTGGGAAAAATTTCTTAATATTAAAAGAAAAGTTTTGAAATCAACAGGGATATTCTTGCAGGCAAAAATTTTAAACTCTTAGCAAAATTTTAATAACTAAAACCTGGTTAAATTTTTGGGGTGTTACTATACTACCCCCCTTAAAAAAAATCTCGTCCTCGAGATTTGCTAAGAGTTGTAAAACAAAAACACTTTTACTTGGTCAAAAGATCATTTTACACAGGCGGTAAAAAGAGGCTACAGTGAGAGGGCAATAAGTGGTGAGTAACTACAGTGTGGTACTGGCGCTGTGTGAAATAAAATAACCCATGTTGTGAGAAGATGCAGATGCAGCAGATCAAGGAAAAGAAATCTCCCTCCAGGATTATATGCGGAATAAAACAGTAATGCAACAGAATCACTCATATTAATTGAAGCTAAAGATTTACTTGCCGCGCAAACTCGGGGTACCACGCATAAGTTACAACACGTAAATAAAAGTTGCGATAATAAATATAACAGTGACGTCTAAATCGAAAACGGTTACTAGACGGGGCCCTGAGAAAATGCCTCTGTCACAGGGATACACTCCTCTTCTATCGGGGAAAGTGGATTGACTAGAAAATGAAAGTGTCTTTCCTGGTCGGGCCTCCGTGATCTGCCGATGGCGATCTGAGGATTTAAATCTGCGAGACTCTGGAGATAACTCGTCACGTGCTGGGCTAAATGCTCTTTCAACGCATAGGCACGACGGGTGAGGTTTGCGAGTATGGTCACAAAACCTCCAAGGCTGGTTGTTGTGGTCTCGTTGTGCACGACGAGACCAGGTATTGTGGCTCAGTTTGGGGTAGAGGCTGTGTTGTGCTGGTTTGGGGCTAGCATGCCCTCTTTATAGCAAAAGGGAACGGAGTCTTCCTTCGCACGCTTGCGAATGAGATACCTTGGTGCTGGCTACCGGTGCATGACCGACATGCTAGGTTGATACGTTGGGCACCGACTGTCAAAAGTGTCGGGGTCACTGTGTGGCTATCTTGTACGAGAAGCTTTGGTTGGGGTTTGGTTATGGTCTGGTGGGTTGGTTTGCCTACGTTTTTTTGACCTGGCTAAGATAGGATTAGCCAATGGTCAGCCTGGCTCTGATACCAAGTCTGTCACGACCGGGTTTTCCGGGTAATAAATTTGCAGAAAAGACCGTCGTGCTCATCAGCCCCAGGATTACTGTTAGCTGATGAGGCTCCAACTTGATACAGAAATTCCAAGCAAAATACAAAATATGTAGTACAAGACCATTCTGGCCTGTGAGTACAACAAATGGTTTCTAGTGGTTGATGGCGGAAGCGGTTTGTGGATCATCAGTGTCTATGGGACTCCAATTCCCACAGGAACAGCTGACCAGGCTAACTCCTATCTTCACGAGGCTGCTATCATCGTTGCTTAGGTTCCGGGGCTGTCATCGCGTCGCTCCTCCCCGTGCAAGAAAATCTGGCCAAGACAATAGCCAGGGACAAGCCAGTGAGTACTTTGAATGTACTCGCAAACATTACGAACACAGGTATAATATAACAATGATGTGCTGAAAATATTTTATGCTCATGACGTCAGTTACAATAGATAAATGAAACTCTGATGCATGCAAGCAAGTTATTTATAAAAATGTAGTAACATGGTAGTATAAAAAAAATTATGAAACAAATAACAAGCAATGCCATAGTCGGGCGTCTTAGCGACACCACAAAAAGGGCTTTAAAAGAAATGCCACAGTCGGGCGTCTGAGCGACACCACATAAAGGGCTTTAAAAGAAATGCCACAGTCGGGCGTCTGAGCGACACCACATAAAGGGCTTTAAAAGAAATGCCACAGTCGGGCGTCTGAGCGACACCACATAAAGGGCTTTAAAAGATATGCCACAGTCGGGCGTCTGAGCGACACCACATAAAGGGCTTTAAAAGATAGACAATCATAGTGAATATCCCGGAGGTAGAACCATCCCAGAGATACTCGATAATAACAATAATATCACGGGTTAGTCAACAATAATAATAATCATAATCATCATAAGTCACAAGTCACAATCCATGTTGTTCCAGTGTTGGTTAACAGTTTCACCTCCGAAGACCGACACTAAGACCGATACTTGACCCAACCCAGACTGTAGTCCTTAACCATGGACACGGCTATTCGAATAGGTTTAATCTCTGCAGAGGGTGTACTCTTTACCCATGAGTAACGGATTTCTTTACTCCATCGGGACTAATTCCGTCTATGGTCTTTTTGTTGAAAACACACCTAACTTGCACACACCAGCTTAACTCACCGGTGTCTGGAATCACCCACGACACCTGTCAAGCAAAACTCTAAGTGGGGAGGCTACAACCTCGCGTAGCATGGGATCAAATTTATACCGCGCGCTCTAAGGGGTGCCCCCCTCTCGGTCCCAACCGGAAACACCCATGCCCCCGGACCAGGTGGCCTGTCTACCAGCTACAACCGGTATCTTCCACCCTGGCCTCTCTGTACGGTGTGTGCTAGAAAGAGGTTGACAACTTACTGAACCGTACTCTACTTGCTGTAGAGACGAGTGGTAGTACGAAACAAGTATGGGGGTTACTGGAACAAGACTCGATCTACGGTCGACTCAGGAGGTTTAAGTATTCCCTGCATGATTAGCATAACGAATATATTTCAACCAACAGAGTCACCGCTCATATCACCTTGCCATGCCATACCAGACATAACCGTCCCGACGGATACCGGCGACAAACTCATGCCTACCCAAGGCAGAGGCTTTCCCGAGTTCCTGCCGGTATGCATGCAAGGCACATGAGGGTGATTATCATCACAAGTGTGTTCATTTCCAACAGCATGGAAATCAATAACATGCACCCATGCATATGATCATGTCACATGAAATAACAAGTTTCTCCGAAGTGAGGTGATGTTATAAACGTGTCATCGAACACACAAAGATATTATGCCGGGGTTCAGAATGCTTGCCTTCAGGTCACGGGAAGGCAGGGTGCATTCCAAACTCTTGAAATATTTCTCCTCTCTTCAAAAAAATCCTATTTTAGAAATAAATGAATTAACACACAAAATAAAAACAGTGCAAAAAGTTGTTCTGAAATTTTTTCAAATAAATCTTAAAATAAACTAGACAATATTTGAGAGAGGTAGGAAAAAGAATTAAATCATTTGGAGTTATATTTAAAAAGATAAAGTCGGTCAAAGTTGTGGTCAAAAATCTGTTTTTTAAAATAAAAATAGAAAAGAAAACGTTTCAGATAAGAATACGTTTTCGGAGCGGAGGAAACGTACTTTGCGATTTCACGTCTTCACTTAAGTCACGTGGTGGCGGGGCTAGGTCACTGACAGTGGGTCCAGGGGGCCCACTAGTCATCAGTGCCGGCCTCTTCTTCGGTGGCAGCAGCGTCGTCGTTGTTGCCGCACGCGTTCTCCTCGTCGGCGACCTCGGTTTCCATCGGCTCCATGGCAGGTGGATCTGACGACCGAAGAAGGGAGAAAAGTCAAACAAATATTCAAAAAGAAAATCAGAAGAAGAAGAACCCAAGGGAAGCTTTCAAGCAAGAGGGTTACCTGCACTAGGATCGGCAGTCATGGTCTCAACCACCGGGGGGCCGCTAGTGCTATCCCTTGCCGGAGAACTATCCCTTGCCGGAGAATTCTCCCTTGCCGGAGAATGCTCCCTTGCCGGGGAATCCTCCCTTGGCGGTGTAGTCGAAGCAGATGGCATTTCGGGAGCGGCTTCCGGACACTCCTGGTGAGGCTGCTATGCTCCTACACAAACCAACAGTCAGATATCAGCAAAGAAAGAGCACCAATGCACGCCTGATAGCAGGAAGTAAACTATATACTTACGCTGGGGGCTGCGCTGGGGGCTGCTTTCGGGAATAGTTGCCGGGTCCGGCAAGGTGGTCTCGGACACGCCCTCTGCTGTCGCGGTGGGTTCGTCCTCGATGACAATCACCGGGACCTTGGCTCTCTTCGCTGCTCTCTGGGCCAGAGTCCTGAAAAGGAATGGGTTTGGAGTAAAGCAAATCAGATACAAGACAAAACAGCAAGAATTGAAGAACTACAAGTACATCAAAGAATCTCACTCTTCTTCTTCCTCGTCGGAGCTGAGCGCGGAGAGATCGAAGTCCGGCTCGCCTCCGGTGCGGCGAGGCGGAGGAGTAGGTTCCCTTGTCCGCTTGGCAGGAGCAGTAGCGGTGGACCGGGAAGACCCCGCTCCAGTTGCCGCAGCGGCGTGAGGTGCTCCCGCGGCAACAGTGCTTGCCGCGGTCGAGCGCGTCGCGCGGTGCGGCGGCTGTTGACCCGTCTACCGCCCCGCTACGTCCCCGGCCTTGCGGAGACGCCTTCTTGCTGGAGTTGGGGGCTCCGCTTGCGGCGAGCTGCCTGAAGGTGAGAAGGAGGAGGAGTCGATCTGCAACGGGTCGCTCGCGCCCTCGGCGGGCTCGCTCGACTCAGATTCAGGCCCGACAAGCTCTTCCTCGCTGACAAGCTCCTCTCGCTCGGCAAGGCTTGCCGCCTCTGCTGCCTCTGCCTCCTCCACGGTGAATCCAAACTCGCCCGCGGCAGCTGCTGCCGCCGCCTTTTCCAGCCTAGTGGCGATGCGCTGCATCTCCGCATCGGTGGTGTCGCGGGTAAGGCTCTTCTGTTCATCGGGGCGGACCGGCACTTCTACCAAGCCGTCAAAGAACTCCTGCACGACGTGGTCTGCAGACTCTTGCCAAGTTGGAACAATTCCGTGTGAATCGCACAGCGGCATCATTGCACGGATGCGGTCGAGCGAGGAGTTGTTGCACAGCGGAACGACACCCCTCGACAACATGAATGGATGTTGAGGATCGCGCTTGAACAGTTCCAGGAGCATCGCGTCCAGTTCCAGGACAGTGAAGTTGAAGTTGAGGCCCGGGCGCAGCCTCATGATATCCGCCGAGTTCTGGAACTTCCAAGCGGGTCTCCTCCTCTCCTGAAGGGGGGCGATGCGACGGCGAAGAAAATCTGCGCCAACGGCGCCTACGGTGAGCCCGGCAAGCCTGAGGCGTAAGATCCGGGTGACGGCAATCTTCAGCCTATCGTCTTCCGGGGCCATGTTGCTCCAATCGTTGCCGCGCACTATTGGGGTTTGGCGCCGGGCGGTAAATGGCTGCGGGTTCTCCTCGACAATCCAGCACCAATCTGCTCTCCATTCCTCCCACTTGCTGCGGAGCTCTCCCTCCAAATAAGCTTCCTTCTTGTCGACTCTCGAGATCCAGGCGATTCCGCCGGATAAAGGCTCTCCTCTCTCGACTCGGGGCATAAAGAAGTGGCGAAAAAGAGCTACGTTTGGATGGACTCCGACAAAGTTTTCGCAGAGATGTGCGAAAACTGCCATGGTCAGAACGGCGTTGGGGGTGAAGTCAAGGAGGCGAAACCCGTAGGTGTTCATGATATCACAGAAAAATTCAGAGAAGGGCGGGCAGAGCCCGCAGTAGAAGAACAGCGCGAAGAAGGGATACCCGTTCGGAGCCAGTCCCGAAGCGGCAGCTGAGAGTACCTTCGTGCGCGGATGCGCTCGCGTCTCCGTCGACCAGAAGAGGTAGTAGTACTCCCTCAGCTCCTTCGCGGCAAGCTGAGGGGGGAAGATTGCCCGCTCCTTTCGCAGCGCCGCGAGCCGCTGCGCCTCGGCTGACTTCACGCCCTTCCCCTTGTCGGCTTTTGGAGCCATGGCGGAGGTGGTGGGGGAGATCGACGGTGTTGGTGGTGCCGGTGGCGATGGGGGGCGGAGCGCTGCTCTCTTTCAGCTTCGCGAAGAAGGGGGAGCGGCGGAGGTTTTTGAGATTGGAGTAACAACCGGTGAGGTGGGCGAACTGCCCCTGTTTCCCCTGCTTATAAAGAGGGAGGGGGCGGACGTTCCGTCCTTCCGAATAAAGAAACCACCCACGATCTCTCCCACGACACCGCATTCAACGCGTGCCGTTCGGGGAGGGCGTGGTGGATACGGAGTGAGATACGGCGTAACCCAGGCCGCGCGTGCCCGTGCCCTGTTTTGGGCCTAGCCCAACAGCGCTCGGCACCGTGTGTGGCCCAGGCCCG
>LT934116.1:765148892-765176951 GCA_900231445.1 Triticum turgidum subsp. durum
CGTGGTTCCTTTGGAGCCATTCAAGAACAAAGTATTTAAGCCAAGGAGACAAGGCCCCGGCAAGAGGAGCTTGCCGGGAAGGCCAACCAAGGCATCTCAAGGAACTTGCCGCGACGCGCCGCGCATCCCGGCGAGACCCGGTGAGCGACAAGCTTTCGGGCGCGACAAGACAATGACCGCGGCAAGGCGCTTGCCGCGGCAAGCTACCACCCTGTACCCGCGCTCCAGCATATCCACCAACGTGTCACCCTGGGGCCTTTCCAGGCGCGCGTGGCGAGAGGCTGTGCAGCCAACAGTGCGCGGTGACAAGCGACGCTGACAAGATTGCCATCGTGGCGAACGGTGGCGTCCCTGACGGTCCTTTTCTGCACTGTTTGGGCGACACAGACGGGCATTTAATGCCTTTGTCCCCTGCCGTCAGGGTTAGGTAGGATACACTGTACAGGTAGTTGTACCAACCGCGATTCCTTTTCCATTTTTACCCTTGTCTACGTTGCCACCTGTCGGTGACCCCTTTAGCTTATAAAAGGAGGCCCATGCACAACGTAGAGGAGGTTCGGCTCGGAGGCAGAAAAACACTCACGCTCGGTCTCGTTAGCAGCTAGAGTGCACTGTAGCCCTCAGCGCTCCCGAGCAAGAACTCAATACACTCGGACATGCAGCAGTAGGAGTGTTATCTCTCTGGAGAGCTCCGAAGCTGGGTAAACTGCTCGTGTGCTTTGCCTCGATCCGCTCTTCGTGCGATCTCCGCCCCCCTCCGAACCGAAAGGGGCTCGGTCCGCCGGTCCCATAGGTGTTCGTGGATCAGTTTCCCCGACAGAACCTATAGGATAACCTATGGTAATAGTTAATTTGATTCTGCTGAAAAATAAAAACTTTGCACTCATGAAAATAATTTTAGTAATTCACAAAAACGTGCTTTTGCATTGATTCTTTTTACTGTAGATCAATAGAAAAATTTCCCAGGACTTCCTAGTTTGGTAGGAGTTTTAGAGTTCCAGAAGTATTTGAGAATTATAGATTGCTACAGACTGTTCTGTTTTTGACAGATTCTGTTTTTCGTGTGTTGTTTGCTTATTTTGATGCATCTATTGCTAGTATGTAGGTGTATGAACCATAGAGAAATTGGAATACCGTAGGTTCCACACCAATATAAATAAAGACTGAGTTCATTACAGTACCTTATGTGGTGGTTTTTCTTTCTTGCACTAACGGAGCTTATGAGATTTCCTGTTGAGTTTTGTGTAGTGAAGTTTTCAAGTTTTGGGTAAAGATTTGATGGATTATCGAATAAGGAGTGTCAAGAGCCTAAGCTTGGGGATGCCCATGGCACCCCAAGATATTCAAGGATAACCAAAAGCCTAAGCTTTGGGATGCCCCAGAAGGCATCCTCTCTTTCGTCTTCGTTCATCGGTAACTTTACTTGGAGCTATATTTTTATTCGCCACATGATATGTGTTTTGCTTGGAGTGTCCTGTATGATATTAGTCTTTGCTTTTTAGTTTAACACAACTACCCTTGCTGTACAAACCTTTTGGGAGAAGCCCTTGATTATAATTTATTCGAATACGCTATGTGCTTCACTTATATCTTTTGAGCTAGCTAGTTTTTGCTCTAGAGCTTCACTTATATCTTTTAGAGCACGGCGGTGGATTGATTTTGTAGAAATTGTTGATCTCTCATGCTTCACATAAATTATTTTGATAGTCTCTTAGTGTTGGGAAACGTAGTAATTTAAAAAAAATTCCTACGCACACGCAAGATCATGGTGATGCATAGCAACAAGAGGGGAGAGTGTTGTCCATGTACCCTTGGTGGGGAGTCCTACTAGGACTCCCAAGATAAGTGAAGATAGTGACATTTTCAACCACAACAGGCACATCCTCACAAATACCGTTAGGTATAGCAGTTGATTTATCAGCCATTTATATCTTCATGATCGTGCGTGTCCTCAGTACTACTGTTTGACTGATTCATTCATGAGAAGGTTTACATTTACATCTTCGCATTATTCTCAAAGTGTCATGTTTGATATTTATGATCAATCATATACCATGGACCTAGAAGATTTTACTAGTGCTTGCAAACTCCCGTAGTGGGGTAGTGTTAATGAACCCCGTAAATTTGAATATAAAGACTTTCTTGGTAGTATCATTGTGGGAGAATCTAGAGATATAGCACAAGCTACCATAGGGAGCATTCATTTTCCTGCTATACATTATTTTGCTCTTTTCATTGGTAGATGCATTAACGGTAAGGATGAAGCATGTCACATGTGTGTTCCTGATCTTTGTGTTCTCAAGAGTGCTGTAGGTAATAAAGATTACAACTTGGGGGCAATTGTTGCACGTAGGTTGCATAATGATGGTTTATTTGGAGATTTGTTTGGAGGGATTTATGCAACCCATGTTGCTAATTATCTTGGTATACCTCCACGTGAGGGTGATATAGAGTTGCCTCCCGCTCATTTAGATTATAATGCTATGGCCAGTCATCATTTTCTTGAGAGGAATGAACAATTCCTCCAGTATCGACTAATCTTTGACAGACGTCGCGCTGTCCATGTTACTCTCCCTGCTCCTGCCCTTTTTGATTATCAGGCAAAAAGAAGATATGTTGTAACCAGGGAGGAGGCAACCGAATACGAGAGGAGGACGGAGGCAGCTCGCCACCATGCCGCAACTCAGGAGGCATTGGCTGCTGCATCTCAGTACGACCCCAGTTACAACTTCGGATATCAGTCACGCTATCCATGGCCATAGAACAACTTAGGCCAAAAGCCTAAGCTTGGGGGAGTACGTATGTCTCACCGACATTACATTCATGTTCACACACTCATTCTAGTTGTCGGTGCTCATACTTTTTCATTGTATCATCCTTGCTAGTTTAATTTCTTTTTCTAGCTTTCTTCTTGTGTGTTTGATAAACCTTAAGAAAAACCAAAAAAAATAGTTAGTTTTATTTCCATGCTTGTAGTAGTAATTAAAAGAAAACTCAAAAAGATTTCTCGTCCTTCTTTTTGCTTGTTGGGAGCTTTCCCGTGTAAATAGTTTTACTTCTTTTCTTTCCTTTGGGGTCGAGAGGAGAAGACCATAATGAAAATGTTTAGTGGCTCTAGTATGCATGATGGTTGATTTAACCAAGAGCCCATATTACCTTGTCTTCTCCCTTGAATTGAATGCTTGAAGATTCCAGCTTAGTCCAATGCACGTGCACTATTATTATTATACACACCGTTCGGTCGTGCAAGTGACAAACAATAATGACGATATATGATGGACTGGTTGAGATGAGAGAAGCTGGTATGAACTCGACCTCTCTTGTTTTTGTAAATATGATTAGTTAATCGTTCCTGATTTAGGCTATTATGAATAAACATGTTTGCAATGACAATTAGAGATTATAGTTGCTTATCCCATGCTTAATTAGCTAGGAGTTTATAATGGTTTACCTTGCGTGCCAACATGCTATTAAAATGGTTGTGATGTGGTATGATAGGGTGGTATCCTCCTTTGAATGATTCGATTGACTCGACTTGGCACATGTTCATGCATGTAGTTGAAACAAATCAACATAGCCGTCACGATATTTATATTCATGGTGGATTATATCCTACTCATTCTTGCACTCACTGTTGATTAATTTTAATGCATGTTCATGACTGTTGTCGCTCTCTTAGTTGGTCGCTTCCCAGTATTTTGCTAGCCTTCACCTGTACTAAGCGGGAATACTGCTTGTGCATCCAAACTCCATAAACCCCAAAGTTATTCCATATGAGTCCACCATACCTTCCTATATACGGTATACCTGTCGTTCCAAGTAAATTTGTATGTGCCAAACTCCAAACCTTCAAATGAAATTCTATTTTGTATACTCGAGCAGCTCATGTATCAACTGGGGCTGTCTGTATCTTCCATGCTAGGTGGGTTATTCTCAAGGGGAGTGGACTCCGCTCCTCATTCACGATAAAATGGCTGGTAACCGGGATGCCCAGTCCCATGATCAAAAGATCAAATCAAACCAAAATAATTAAACAAAACCCCCCAGGATTGTTGCTAGTTGGAGGCACCCGTTGTTTCGGGCAAGCCATGGATTGATGCTTGTTGGTGGTGGGGGAGTATAAACTTTACCATTCTGTTTGGGAACCGCCTATAATGTGTGTAGCATGGAAGATATCGAGATCTCATAGTTGTTATGTTGACAGTGAAAGTATACCGCTCAAAATGTTATTCATCTCTATTTCAAAATCGAGCTCTAGCACCTCTACAAATCCCTGCTTCCCTCTACGAAGGGCCTATCTATTTACTTTTATGTTGAGTCATCACCCTCTTATTAAAAAGCACTTGCTGGAGAGCACCACTGTCATTTGCATGCATTACTATTAGTTTATATTGGGTATGACTTGACTGGATCTCTTTTACCATGAATTACAATGTTTAGTCAGTCCTTGATCTTTAAAGGTGCTCTGCATTTATATTTTGCGGTCTCAGAAAGGGCTAGCGAGATACCATCTTGTTATATCATATTATGATTATTTTGAGAAAGTGTTGTCATCTGAGTTTTATTATTATTGCTCACTAGTTGATTATGCCATTGTTATGAGTAAACATGAGACCTAAGTGTTATTGTGAATATGGTTAGTCATAATCTTTGCTGAAATTTTGAATGCTGGCTTTACATATTAACAACAACAACAACAAACATAGTTTGTAAATGTTTTTTCTTTATCACTTTCAGTTTATCAACTGAATTGCTTGAGGCCAAGCAAAGGTTTAAGCTTGGGGGAGTTGATACGTCTCCGTCGTATCTACTTTTCCAAACACTTTTGCCCTTGTTTTGGACTCTAACTTGCATGATTTGAATGGAACTAACTCGGAATGACGTTGTTTTCAGTAGAACTGCCATGGTGTTATTTTTATGCAGAAATAGAAGTTGTCAGAAATGACCTGAAAATCCACGGAGCAACTTTCCAGAATAAATAAAAAATATTGGCGAAAGAATCAGCGTCAGGGGCCCACACCCTGTCCACGAGGGTGGGGGGCGCGCCCCCTGCCTCATGGGCCCCCTGGACGTCCACCGACCTCAACTCCAACTCCATATATTTGCTTTCACGGAGAAAAAAAATCAAAGAGAAGGTTTCATCGCGTTTTACGATACGGAGCCGCCACCAAGCCCTAATCTCTCTCGGGAGGGCTGATCTGGAGTCCGTTCGGGGCTCCGGAGAGGGGGGATTCGTCACCGTCGTCATCATCAAGCATCCTCCATCACCAATTTCATGATGCTCACCGCCGTGCGTGAGTAATTTCATCGTAGGCTTGCTAGATGGTGATGGGTTGGATGAGATTTACCATGTAATCAAGTTAGTTTTGTTAGGGTTTGATCCCTAGTATCCACTATGTTCTGAGATTGATGTTGTTATGACTTTGCTATGCTTAATGCTTGTCACTAGGGCCTGAGTGCCATGATTTCAGATCTGAACCTATTATGTTTTCATGAATATATGTGAGTTCTTAATCCTATCTTGCAAGTCTATAGTCACATATTATGTGTTATGATCCGACAACCCCGAAGTGACAATAATCGAGATACTTCTCGGTGATGACCGTAGTTTGAGGAGTTCATGTATTCACTATGTGTTAATGCTTTGGTCTGGTACTCTATTAAAAGGAGGCCTTAATATCCCTTAGTTTCCACTAGGACCCCGCTGCCATGGGAGGGTAGGGCAAAAGATGTCATACAAGTTCTTTTCCATAAGCACGTATGACTATATTTGGAATACATGCCTACATTACATTGATGAATTGGAGCTAGTTCTGTGTCACCCTATGTTATAACTATTACATGAGGAATCACACCCGACATAATTATCCATCACTATCCAATGCCATGGAGCTTTTCACATATTGTGCTTTGCCTATTTACTTTACCGTTGCTACTGTTACAATTGCTACAAAAATGCTACTATTACTTTTTTTTACCGTTACCATTACTTCCATACTACTTTGCTACTAAATACTTTGCTGCAGATATAAGTTATCCAGGTGTGGTTGAATTGACAACTCAACTGCTAATACTTGAGAATTTTCTTTGGCTCCCCTTGTGTCGAATCAATAAATTTGGGTTGAATACTCTACCCTCGAAAACTGTTGCGATCCCTTATACTTGTGGGTTATCAAGCAGTAACTTCTACTTCCGGCTCTTCTTGTTCCGGCTCAGGGGTGAAGTCAGATTCACTATATCGTTGTCTACTTCAATGTTCTGGGGTGGAGTAGAGCGGTTCTTGAAACGTTTTTTGGCATGACGTGTTTCTTGGAAGAATTCTCCTTCGTCATTTGTGTCTTGGTTAATGTGAGGTTGATAATCTTCTTCATTGGGGGGAGGTGGTCTAACACATGGCCGCACTTCATAAATGACATCCAACCACTGAGATTTGGATCACTTTGACATGCCCACGGTAGATAGAAAACTTGGGTAGCATGTTGAGCCGTAATATAGACATCGGGAACATCCAAATGGGTGCTTTGTTTGATTTCGGCTAGCCCTATATGTTAATGAGTCCTTCTAGTCTCCCTGGGCTGGAACTAATAACATCTGAAGACTATGACGTTTGGTGGGTTTTCACCATAGAATTGAAGTTCATAAATTGCTTCAACTCTTCCATAATACTCGATGCCTCATTCACCGATAGCAGAGACACAACAATTTGTAGACTTTCGGTCGGCCATAGATAGCTCTTTGCCATAGGTACGAAAGCGATACCCGTTGATATCGTAATTGTCAAATGAACGGACCTTATAGTGAAAACCATTAGCTACTTGTCTCAATTCGGCATCCGTAATCTCTGAATTAGCCTAGAAGTTTAATACAAAAGGATTGTTGCATTAGTCGCAAATTAGCCAAAGAAATGAAAGGGTCTAATGGAAATTACCGTTTTTTTGAACCAAGAGATGAAACCGGGATATTCGCCTCCTTGCTTTGCCAGAAGCTCATACTCTTCGATGGAATACTTTTGGATCACCTCTCCATACGAGAATATGGCGACGTATCGACTGCATCGAATATCCAGGAATAAGAGCAGTTCAAAGAAATTAGAAGTTGCGAAACAATGTACCGAGATCTTACTCGATGTACGGCCGCACTTCTGTTAGGTTGTTAAAGAGATACAACAAAATGGTCCACCATTCTTCAACATCCAACGATACTGGTTTCCAAGCACTGGATGGTGCGAGATTCCCTTTGAATAGGCTAAGGTTGGATTGACCCTTTTTAGGGTCGTCAGCATTGTACCGAGGCTTCGGATTATGCAAATGACAATTTTTTGGCTTCGTAGTGTGTTGCCACGAAGTTTGACGCCTCCTCAGTGATGAATGCCTTGGCCATCGATGCTTCTATTCTACGTTTATTTTTACATTTTGCTCAAAGCGTCTTCTACATCCTCTTAGTTGAGTAGCACCAACGATTTTGCACGCCCCCCCAATCGTGCCTCGGTTGGGAGATGCAAAATCAAGTGTTGCATTGGATTAAAGAAGCTTGGCGGAAAGATCATCTCTAACTTGCAGATCAACTCCGGCGCCAACTGTTCCATTTCTTCTAGGAGGCCAGGCGATAGTTCTTTGCACAAAGAACACAGAAGAAATAGCTCAGCTCTGCCAGTACTAGCCATTCATCCTCAGGGATGAAGCCACACAACATCACCGGCATTATCCGCTCAATCCATATGTGTCAATCATGACTTTTTATACCAAATATTTTCAATTTATCAAGACCCGTTCCCCCCCTTTAGATTTGTTGCATACCCATCTGGGAACATCAACTGCATTTTCACCCACAAAATAATTTCCTTTATAGCTGGCCTTCCAAGATTGAACCATGCCTTTGGCTTCGTCCAGTTCCGCTTTCCTTTCGGTTCTTGCATGTTTTGTAACGGTCTATCACAGAGCTCCTCTTGATCGTCTCTAGCCTTAGTATTATCCTTTGATTTCCCCTCCATGCAGAACAATGTACCAAAAATGGCTTCGCCGATATTCTTTTCAGTGTGCATCACATCGATGTTGTGTGGGAAAAGGAGGTCTTTGAAGTAAGGCAGATCCCAAAAGCATGTCTTGTGAGTCTAGGCGTGTTTCTTATTATACCCCTTGAAATACCCTGGACGCTCTGGATCTGGCTCAAGAGCCTTTAACTGATCTAGGGTCTGTTGGCCTGTCAACGCAGGTGGTGCAGAGTGTTTGACAACTCTACCTTTGATGAAGTTCTTCTTGTCTTTCCTGAACTTATGGCGAGGATCTAGAAACGGTCTATGCAAGTCGAAGCAACTATACTTGTGCCCTGCCGTCAGCCAACGAAACTCAAGAGCTCCCTTGCATGTGGGGCACGGGAACCTTCCATGCACACACTAGCCAACGAATAGCGCATACACCGGCAAGTCATGCGTCGAGCACATGTACCAGACACACATTATGAAGTTCTCTTTGCTAAAGGCGTCGTATGTCTTGAACCCACTATCCCAAGCTTCTTGCAATTCATCCTTAAGCGGCTGCATGTACACATTCATATTCTTCCCCGGATAGTTGGGCCCTGGAATTATCAACGTCAGGAAAATGTTCTTTCTTTCAATAATCTGCCCGGGGGGGGGGGCATTGAGTGGAATGACAAACACGGGCCAACAGCTGTATGGGGCTGCCATCTGACCAAACACACTGAACCCATCTGTGCTGATAACGACTCGAGGATGCCTTGTATCTGCCGTTTTTCCCTTATGCAATGCATCGAAGCGCTTCCACGCATCACCATCCGATGTGTGCACCATCATCACATTCCCATCTGCACCTAGTTCGGTTCTTTTGCCCGTTTTGTGCCAATTCATCTGTGTGGCCGTCTCTTCGACCATGAAAAGACGTTGAAGTCTTGATACGAATGACATATACCGAAGAACATTAATGGGTATTTTGGTCTGCGTCTTTGATACATCTCCAATGTATCTATAATTTTTGATTGTTCCATGCTATTATATTACCCATTTTGGATGTTTATGGGCTTTACTTTACACATTTATATCATTTTTGGGACTAAACTACTAACCGAAGGCCCAACCTGTATTGCTGTTTTTTTGCCTATTTCAGTATTTCGAAGAAAATGAATATCAAACGGAGTCCAAATGGAATGAAACCTTCGGGAGCATGATTTATGGAACAAACGGGATCCAAAGGACTTGGAGTGCAAGTCAAGAAGCAGTCGAGGCGGCGACAAGGGTGGAGGGCGCGCCCACCCCTACAGGGCTTGCCCCCTATCCACGAGATCCCATCTTGGAGCCTTCGCCGGCGCTCCGCCGGAGGGGGAATCGACCACAGAGGGCTTCTACATCAACACCATAGCCCTTCCAATGAGTTGTGAGTAGTTTACCATAGACCGTCTATAGTTATTAGCTAGATGGCTTCTTCAATCTTTTTGGATCTCAATACCATGTTCTCCTAGATCTTCTTGGAGATCTATTCGATGTAACTCTTTTTGCGGTGTGTTTCGCAATATTCGATGAATTGTGGGTTTATGATCAAGTTTATCTATGAGAAATATTTGAATCTCCTCTGAATTCTTTTATGTATGATTAAGTTATCTTTGCAAGTCTCTTCGAATTATCAGTTTGGTTTGGCCTACTAGATTGATCTTTCTTGCAATGGGAGAAGTGCTTAGCTTTGGGTTCAATCTTGCGGTGTCCTTTCCCAGTGACAGCAGGGGCAGCAAGGCACGTATTGTATTTTTGCCATCGAGGATAAAAAGATGGTGTTTATATCATATTGCATGAGTTTATCCCTCTTACATCATGTCATCTTTCTTAATGCGTTACTCTGTTCTTTATGAACTTAATATTCTAGATGCATGCTGAATAGCGGTCGATGTGCGGAGTAATAGTACTAGATGCAGGCAGGAGTTAGTCTACTTGTCACGGACGTGATGCCTATATACATGATCATGCCTAGATAATCTCATAATTATTCGCTTTTCTATCAATTGCTCGACAGTAATTTGTTCACCCACCGTAATACTTATGCTATCTTGAGAGAAGCCACTAGTGAAACCTATGGCCCCTGGGTCTACCTTCTATCATATAAGCTTTCAATCTACTTTTATACTTTTATTTGCATCTTTACTTTTCCAATCTATATCATAAAATACCAAAAATAAATTTATCTTATCATACTATCTCTATCAGATCTCACTTTTGCAAGTGGCCGTGAAGGGATTGACATCCCCTTTATTACGTTGGTTGCGAGTTCTTTGTTTGTTTGTGTAGGTGCGTGGGACTTTTGAGGAGCCTCCTACTGGATTGATACCTTGGTTCTCAAAAAGTGAGGGAAATACTTACGCTACTATTGCTGCATCACCCTTTCCTCTTCAAGGAAAACCAACGCAAGCTCAAGATGTAGCAGCATGTATCTTCTCATAGGGCATCTTAAGAGCACGGAGGATTTTGTCTGACTAGTACAAGTTTGGAGGTAGCACATGGCCTTTGGGTAGAAATCGTCCAAATACTTTCATCATCACGTCGTAGCAGTCTCTGCCCAAGTTGAATTGAGCCTTTAAAGCCATCATTTGTGAGATGGCATCCAGCTGACAAAGCTCAGTGTGCTCGTGGAGAGGACGTTTTGAGGACTCCAACATTTCAGTGAAGGCCTTTCCAGATTCCTCCATCTCCTCGTTCGAGTCCCGAGCATCATCAAAGTCTTGCACCATGTCTGCGGTCCCGGTACCATGCTCGTCGGTGCAACGACGAACCACCTCGGCTCTGGCACATTGGGCAGACTCACCATGTAATGTGTCCAGACCGTGTAATCAGGCGTAAAACCAAACTTCTGCAGGTCTTTACTCATTTCAAGCTCGTCCCTCTTTATATAGTTGTCGCATCAGGCATAGGGGCGCCAGCTTAATTCCTGGCCATTTGCAAATGCGGCTCTAACAAACCCCTTGGTTTTTGTTAACCATTTCTCGGTCCAAACTTTCTGACTAGTGTAACCGGTGTACATCCACGCACGATCACTCATATTGACTTCCTACTGGACACACAAGAAATATATATATATAATTAAGCAAACCATATCCATCAGTCAATGGAGTTTGTCAGTTTTATTACGTCCATGCAACCTACACGCTAATAGGTAAAGATATGTTCTAATCCCAGCCGAGTATGTGTAGATTGGATTCGTTTTCCCATGCTCTGCTCCGGATCTGACGCAAAATTTCGGGAGCACCTCCCCGTTGTTCTCCTGATACACGTCTTGGCAATAAGCAGAGAGGATGCGTACCCGGAGAACAATAATGAGGCACTGACGAAATTCTGCATCGGATCCAGAGAAGAGCATATGGGAAAACGAACCCAATCTACACATACTAGGGCTGTCCATTGATAACATTGGACAATTTGAAAGAATCACGATTATAAATATGCAAATGCATGCATATTTATAGATGTAACCCTTTCGAACGAGAGACGCATAGTGGTTACGCATACTGATGATTAACACCTATAGCTAGCAAGTTTCATCGGGCACGAAGACCAGAACATAGAAAATGAAGGGGGGAGGAGGAGATGTCATTTGTGCTCACCAACGAACGTAGGGGCGGAGCTCGTCGAACACTAGACCCTCGCAGCAATGAAATAACTGCACATTTAAATCGAAAGATGAGTAACATAGCAAGTATTCGACACCGATGGCCACATGTACCTCGCACTGACGATACTTGCTATTTACGATACCATCGACACCGAGGAACCCCCTAACCCGCTCGTCCCCGGGTAAACTAAATAGCAACTACCATCGGTGCAAGGTACATGAGGCAGTCGGCGTTGAACACTAGATCCACATCCCACAAGTGAAGCCGGCGCCCGGCGTCCCACAACAATAGTTCTAGTGGCCGATGGCAGTCGAACACCTTGGCAAATTTGTCTGGCAGCCTCTGCAATGAGGATTAAAGCCAAGTTTTGAAATTTCAAACAACCAAACCGACTTGAGTTAGTTTGGGTGTTTCAAGTTTCAACACTTAGCTTTCGATCGTCATCTCTGAGGCTGCCGGACAAATTCGCAATGGTGTTCGACTGCCATCAACGCCGAGAACTGTTGCTGCTGGTCGCGGGACCCATGTGTCACTTGTGGGACGTGGATGTAGTATTCGACACTGACTGCCACATGTACATCGCACTGACGATACTCGCTATTTAGGGTACCATCGACACTGAGGAACCCCCCAATTAACCACCTAATTCGCAATGGTGTTCGACCGCCATCGACGTCGAGAACAGTTGCTTTGGGACGCCAGACGTCGACGTCACTTGTGGGACGTGGATGTAGTGTCGGGGTGTGGCAAAGAAAGTGGCCGTTAGGGCGTCCGTTTAACCCCGCCACCCACCCTCTTTGATGTCTGCTAGCGGACGGCAAAGATATGCTGATGGCAAAGCCTTCCGTTGCCGTCCGCTGCCTCTTTGCTGACCATTTTCTGGTGGCTGAGGGCAAAGCCTTTCTTTGCTGTCCGCTAGCTGAAGGCAAAGAGATGGCAGACGGCAAATCTGCTGATTCCAGTAGTGGTTCTAGCAGTTTTTGTGTGCCACGTAGGACCGAGCTGATGTGTGGGCATTCATCCGGTCGCCCACACGTCCTTTTTCACCACACGAGGGGCTCGTTTGTGGGCGTTTAGCAATTCACCCATACACTAGTTTTCACGCACGCAGAGGGGCTGGTGTGTGGGCGTTTATCACTTCGCCCACACGCTCGTCTCCTTGCCCACATCCAAAGCTGTCAGTTGCCATGTGTTTCTGCAGGTACATGGCAACTACCCTAGTTTTGCTTGTAAGCAGATGGCAACTCTCTTTTACCCGAGTTGACATGTGTTTTTGCATGGTACATGGCAACTGCCCTAGCGTGCACGTAAGCAGATGACAACTCTTTCTTTTACGAAAGAATTCCTTATATAACACTACTTTAAAATCATCTTTCCTATTTAACACTGATAAAATATTCCTTCCCTATCTAATCCTGACTCTAAACTTTGTTCCCAATATAACACTTCCATCCGTTTTGTGAGCTAATGGCGTTAACTTGCACATGAAATGACAATATTACCCCTACAACTTACTCTACTATATGGCATTTTTTACTCCTCTTTCCCATGCCTGTGTTTTATTTTGTTTGGAGTGGTTTTGTACGGAGCTATGTCGAAATACTTATACTTGGCATTTAGAAAAAGTAGGAGAAGAAAAAAAATACAACGTCAAGCATACACACGTGTACTAGCACATTAGGTAGTGATTCATTCGTGCATATTGGTGCTCCTTCACGTACCCATCCATGGATGCATTGTGAGCAAGTACACGGTGATGACATGATCATGGCCATCCGATACTTACCGTCTGTACATACCTGAATACCTGTGGCGGCCGAAGACACACGTATACGTACTCTCTTTTTTGCGGGGAACACGTATACGTACTTGAATACCCGCGCGCATACAGGGCAAGCACACATACATACCCGAATACTCATACACCTGTGTATGTACGGTTAAACAAAAAAAAATTGCAGGCGTGTTGATAAGGAGCCGATCAACTTGGACGTGGGGCAAGGAAAGGCACCAACGGTCCAGAATATCCGGGACTGCTTCGATGCGTCTGACCTTCTACACTCAGGCATCGCAAGGGAAACTCACGCACCCATCATACACGCACGAAGCATCAGGGAGAACTCACGCACAAACATAAGGTACAAGGGAAAGGAGAGGGCGCGCACCCAGAGAGATACAAGAGGAAGGAGAGGGCGCACCAAGTTAATGAATGTTTGAGGGCAAAAATGTCATTTCATGTGCCATGTAACACCGTTACCTCAGAGAATGGATGAAAGTGTTATATTGGGAACAAAGTTTAAAGTTGAAGTTAGATAGGGAAGAAATTTTTTCCCAGTGTCAAATAGGGCATCTTATTTTATGGTAGTGTTAAATAAGGAATTCTCTGTTCTTTTACATGGCAACTGTCCTAGCGTGCTTGTGAGCAGATGTCAACTCTCTCTTTTACCTGAACATGTTTTTTTGCCATGCCTTTTTTGTAGTGCTATATGGCAACTGCCTAGTGTTAGTACGTGGCTACTTCTAAAGTTTTGAAATCATGGCAACTGCAGTAGACCAGACCATACATGGCAACTGCCTAGTGTTAGTAGGTGGCTAGTCCTAAAGTTTTGAAATCATGCCAACTGCAGTAGACCAGACCATACATGGCAACTGCAGTTGAGCAACCATGGCAATTGCAGTTAAATGAATATGGAAGAGGGTCCAGACTATGACAACTGCGGGGACGCGTGGTTGTCACGTAGGGCGTGCGGAACCATAAGGTAGGAGGCCTGACGTACGGGCGTGTGGGCGTTATCTATTTTGCCCACACGTAGGCATGCGGGAGGGAGCGCGAGGAAAAAAAGACGTGTGGGCATTACTTGTTTTGCCCACACGTAGATGTGTGGGCTGATCCTCTTAAACACCACACGAACTGTGTGGGCAGACCACTCAACGTGTGGTAATAATGATGGTAATTTGGAACATTAAGTATAATTACAAACTCCGCGATGATCAACGCATGGCGAGGCGTTGGACAAACTAAAAGAACAATAATAATGCCGTCGAATTTTGGTAAATCGACTTGCCTTTCCTTTTCATGTTTGTTGTGTTATCCATAAGAGCACTTTTCTTTCAGTATTTGTGTGTTCGCATGTTCATCTAAATGTGCCTTGCTGCTATTAAAAAAAAGACCTAACTGACATGTGGATCAGAAGAAAACTAATGAGAGAAATTTCATTGTTTTTAGCGAGTACTCTCTCCGTCCTAAAATAAGTGTCATTGATTTAGTACAACTTTAGGACGAAATATGTATATGATACCGTGGACTATGAAATTTAGGTCACCTTTGCATGCGGCACAAAGGCAAAAGAGGCGATACGCCAATCCCATAATTTTATAGATTGGGCAAGGATTCGAGTAGAAAAAGAGCAACAATTCTCATGTTTATAGTCATATTTCTGTTTAAGCTGATGAATCTTTCCGATTTTCAAGTCATTAAGATCTTCAAATTTACCCAGTTTTTGGGATTATTCACCAAGATTTAATCTGTCGAATATGTGCAACCTTCGGATGTCCATGAGGCAGATAATCTAATACCAAAGTAAGTATATAACCATGCGGCAACTCTTAATAGAACACCGAAGACTTTTTCCTATATTTATTAAGAATACATGTAATTACACTTAGACAAATAATACATTCAATTAATACGTATGGTGAGTTTAGATAGCTATATCCTATATATATGTGCATTCTAAATGAAGTTGAATTATCAATTTATTTTTGTTTTCTTAAATATTGCAATGCGGAAATGAAATAAAACAATTTATGGAGATACACATGTCACAACAAGAGCCAGGATGCGGAGACATGTGAATTTCTTTTTTCTACATGATAGTGACAATATGGGGACGGAGAGAATGGTGAGAGAAGAGGAAGGGGTTCATAGCGATGCCTCCTGATTTCCAGAGCACTTTAAAGAAACCTCCCGCATCATGCAGCTGATCGTGCTACTTTAGGAACGACACCATCCACTTAATCGTGGTAAGGGTTCAGTGCCACCACCAAAAACAATGACAATATCAAGAAATATATAAGAGGAGCTGAAGTTGTGTATGGCAGAATGGATACAATAGCACATCTAGGTGAGTAAGTGCAACCATCTGTTGTGAGCCAAAGTCAGAATAGTGAAAAACAAAAATAATAATCAAGTTAAGTAATGTGAATTGGGCTTCAGAAGTGCGATTGGGATGAGAAATTCAAATTCCTAGGTCATATTAGGAGAAAATAGAGAGAATTAACTGAATTATTTAAAGTATATTTAAAAGATAATACTAATGGTCTTAACATTACGCAAGTAAATACTTCCAAAGTATATGTAACATATGTGACCTTAATACAATGAAAATGGAAATCCAGTGGGAGACAACCGTGCAAAGGCATCCACATATGGAATGTCAATAAGTTAATAATTTTAACTATTCAAATTATACATTATTATCAAATGTCAAATTCAAACAAATATAAATGCGATAAGAAAAATGCTGTATGAAAAATCTAGCCGCGCAAATGCGCGGGCCACTCCGCTAGTTCATAGTATGTTAGGACTCATGATACACCAGGTGCCGGATAACATCCTGCTGTGCACTAGACAAGACTGTATCATCCTGATGCACTTGTTTGAATCGCAAAATAATAACTATGTCGGAGCTTCACTTACACCTGACAATAGCGTAAGATACATACCGGGAGAACCCCAGCCTCCTCAGCGATTTGGAGCTCCTGGCCGTTGGATCTCTTGCTTGATTGGATTTCGGCCACCGGATCTCGCCTCGGGATGACAGCGGCCGTCGGATAAAAACGCGACACTGTGGATCGAAACAGTGTCCAAACCGCGCTGCCACCACCTGTAAAATCGGTGCCCCCCGAGGGCATTTTCGTCATTTCCTACGTGAGGGTATAAATAGCATCAGCCCCTGGGAGATGACCTAGCCTCTTCCTCCCTCCGGCTCTACCGCCGCACCTCTCTCTCTCCTGTACATCTCTCTCTCTCTCGAGCCGCCGCCGCCAACCATCCTCCACATCCGTCGCCGCTGCCAACCATCCTTTCCGTCCGCCGGCTCCCACCAACCATCCTTCCCATCTGCCGGCTCCCACCAACCACGGCGACGGCGGTAGCATCCACGCATCAGGGCGGCGGATCAGCCGCGCTGGCGATGGCGTTCGTGGCGGCGGTGGAGGGCGCGGCCGCGGCGCTCCGTCCGGTGCTGTCGTGCGCGTAGCAGGCGGCAGTGCGGTTGGGGCACATGGTGGCGGTGAGCAAGACGAAGCCCGTGGGCGTCATCCACGGCGTGTGCGACGCCGGCCACCGCTGGTCTAGGAGGAGCGCCCCCACCCTCTCCTCTCCTCCTCCCCTCATCACAAGTCAGGACAAGGAGGCCACCGTGGCCGAGCAGGTCAGGTGGCGCGTCCAGATCGCCGAGGAGCTGCCCACAGGTTGTCCATGGCGCGACCGAGCAGAGCAGGTGAGGAGGGAGACACTGCTTCCTCTTTCATGCTGCTTATCTAGGTCTGCCTAATTTGTTTTGCTGGTACTATGCTTGTCGTGGATTACTGCCTCACGTGTACGCAGAGCACATGTTGATGCGTGTATGGCTTCCTAATAAGCAGTTCTCTTTGGTGCATCATGTTCTTCCATTTGCTTGATTGATTAGAGAGCCCTGCCACATTTATTTATGAGAGGAGGCGCTTGATAGATAGAGATTCAGTAGAAGAAACTGCTATATAGGGATGACCTTTGTATGTTTGTGAAAGAAATTTTTGATGTAGGCCTCAGGCTTTCTTGGGTTTATTAAGTGAAAAAGTTAGACTAGCCAGCCAGTTTTCTTTGGAGTTTGCACATAAATCCTACATCTTCAATATGATTTTTAGGCCTCATGTTATGCCAGGGGTTTGGTTATTGTATCAGCTAGCTGATTTACCCCCTTATTTCCTTTACGTTGGTTTGATACTCTGCATGTATTAATGTTTAGTGTCACTTGGATTCAGAACAAAGAGCTGGTACACCGTACAAAAGAAAGAAGTATGCAAATATGCAGATTCCAGATGCTATAATTTATATATATGCAAAGCATAGAGACAGTTCTAGATAGAAGTGTATTGAACTGTTGATGGTTGGAATTGGTGTGCATTGTCACCGGTCTGCTGTATCTATCAAGACCTAGGTGTTGTATTTAGCTGAACAGACATTTGACGATTTTCCTGCGCTTGCTCACATTAGCCTAGAAACTCACCATTGTTTTTATTTCCTTTCCAAGGCCATGTATCCCCTTCTTGGTCAATAATGCCTCTGCCTTTGAACTAAAAATCTTCTGAAATCCTCCTTTTCCTTTTCCTTGGTCAATAATTTCTTTGATGCTATCATAGCTGATAGATTTTTGGCTATAGTGTTTGCTGCACAAATGTTTATATATTTGAGGGGCTTGCCACTGTCTACAAAGGTTGCTGATAAATTTATTGGCACTGTATAATATGCAAATGTTCACAGATTTGAAGGAGTTGCCACTTATCCACAGCAATGATAGCATCAAAGAGTTGAACCGCAGCATCAAGAAACATGAGCGACGTCACGACCTTGTAATATCAGTAAGTTCTGACCTCTTTCCCTTGTAATGTTCCATGATGGTGGTTCAGTAGGCAACACAATTGAGAAATTACTACACATCATGCTGTATTGAATTGTTTCTGTTATAGTTGCTTATTCCTCAACCTGCACTGAATATTTTCCTCAATCCGTAGTCTTACGCACTTGGGGAGATTCCTTCATTGAATAACCGTATAACAATTGTGAGGCAACTTTGGGACCTAACAAAAGATGTTTTGGTATAATGACCCCTTGTCTCTCATGTTTGTGCGTGCTTATGGGGGATATCTTTTTTTACTTTTGTATGTGATAAACACGATTTATTTTAAGGTTTTGTTAGAGCCTGGAACTCCTCAAGGGTCAAAGACTATAAGACAAATGCGCTCATATATCTTTTGGATGCAAAAGAGAGTATGTGCTCAGCTCATGATTAAGCATTCAGATATTTGACATATTCCCTGACAATGTAGTATTTAATTACATAATATTTGTGCTTCCAGAAGTGTCGCAAGAGCAAAAAATCTGCAGGTGCTGCTCCAAGTAAAATGAAGAGCATGGTTGTTCAAGAAGATTTGCTGAAAAATGGTGCCTTCGTGGTTGCCCCGGTGAGTTGATCTCGTGGTGACGTTTTGTTGTTTCTTAAATATGCAGGTTGCTTACAACAAAGTACAATTGTTCCAGATGTATTTTGCATACTCTAAGAATTTGATCGACATCTTATATATGCCCACTCTACCGTTTTCTTTATCAAGCATGTAAAGTTAAACCACTGGTTTTATATCTCCTTTATTTATTCCATTTATATAGTCTCCAAATGCTATAAGGGATTCTGTTGTCGCTCTATTAACAGGATTGCATTTTTTGTTACTTCATAATATTGCTGACAAAATCTTATTCTGCTTTCAGTGTGAGAGCGAGTTGCATGTTGTATGAACTAAGCGCAAATTCATATTGGTCGGTTTAGCGGCTCGCTTGCATTGACAGTCGACTGTGTGTAGGCGTGCTGCCATATCTGAGGCTATAATACAACATTTTGTATTTCTCATGGAAGGATGTGCCTGTGGTCCTTAAGGATGTGGTTCACGGGGTTTGACTATGGTTTGATTGTCAAATCAAAGGTCCCAGGTGAACTTCTGCTAATTTTGGTCCTATCTCTCTACGTCTCCCCTTACAATGATTCATATTTTTCTGCCTCCATTTTGTTTCTACAGACGATGCATTATCTCTTTGCCATAGTTACCTTTTTTTGTCCCCTGCATATCCAAATCGAAAAATACTTGTGTTTTGGTACAGTTGTATTGCAAGTCGAGAAATATTGTATGTGTTAATATCCGATGGTCCAAGTTGAAATTCAGTTTATGTTATTCAATATGCATTCTAACGAACATCTTGTGTTTGGCATCATTCTAAAAAATATTAAGTTCTGGTGTTAATCGCAAGCAAATAAGGGTAAGACACATACCATTTATATGTCATTAAACTTTATCACAATTTCTATGTTATTCTATTTTACCTCTGGTACTACATTGTGATCTTTCAAGGAATTACTGCTTCCTTTCTGCCCCTGGTTTTCTTTTTCTAGGATATTGTAGCCTCACTACGATGGATTAAGAGTGTCATCTGCTCCCTTTTCCTAATCAAATAGGACTTCCAAACTAATGATACTTGCACTCCTTTTTATCTGTTGATCTCTTTAATTCTGATTACAACTTATGTTTCACAAATATATGCAGGTTTCTACTCTTTTTCAGTGGTCCTTAGTTGATCTCTTTGATTTTTGATTACAGACTGTCTCTCTGATTGTAAGTGATTTTGGTGTTGTTTGTAGTTGGCACTTCTCATTTCAGAAATCAGCTATCCTGGTATTCAACCATGTGAGTTTAGAGAGAACAACCAAAGGAGGAACAAGCTCAAGACATGTTTAGCAGCTTCTGCTAAGTAAGTATCCTTAGAACCTTCAACTCCAAATAAAACAAAAAATCAAGAGTATGTTCTTCACATATGAAATAGATAGATGCTGACATGCTTGCTGCATCTGATGAGATTGTGGATCAAGAAGTTAATGGACATGCTTGTGAATCATGGACAATCTCGGCCTGGTATTGTGGCTCGAGTCTGAGCTCTTGCTTGGCTTTAGGTGCAAACATGGACCTTCAGTTCACCTAGAACAAGAATCAAATCCTTGTGTCAATTGCTGTTGTGATAGGAGGCCCATTGCGTGACCATGATGTATGCATTCACTCTGGGATCTGAGAATAATTTGTTGATCCTGTCTGAAATATAGTGGTTTGATAGTGAATTTATCCACTTATTTGTTGATTTTTTTTTCTTTGTTGTGTTATGTATGGAGATGCAGATTCTCAGGCTTCAGGTTTTAGTTTTGGTAGTTCGAAGTGCTATTGGTTATGTTGTTGTAACTGGTCCTTGATCAGCATGGTGACTGAAGGGATGACTCTTGAAAATTAAGATCCTTATTATGAGATTGAGGTGATGTAAAACTATGTGCTCTTGGCAAAATGTGTACTGACTTTATTTGTTTTGGATTTGGTGGGTTGGACCAAGGCTCTTATACTTTATAGGGCAATGCATTATATCATTGATGTTCTGCATATATGATTGCAATGTGTGCTAAATTTAACTTCCTACTGTCGCAATGTGTTTGATCTTTATGGGCTTGGCCAAGTTGTTGGGACCGGCACCCTCGCGCCAAGGCGCGATGCTGATCTAGTGAGTATCATGAGAAGCAAGATTAAAGATGTTTCATCAACAAGTGTTACACGTTTGGAAGAAGTGTCTTTTACAGTGTTATCCCCTGTTTATAATTACACAGCACCAGGGATATACGTATTACTCTATTCTAGTAGTAATTAGTTTTTGACCAATCGGCTAATCACGAGTTCATGACGCTGTTTCTTTCGAAACAAATGCCATCTAAATTTGATCAACTAATCATGACTTACAAAAAGAACGCCATCTATATTTAGTGGGTGTAAATTGCATGGCAGAGTGGAGTTTTTAGGTGATCCTCATTTTTGTTTGAGAACGCATATACAAGGAAGACATCTCTTAAATATAATCAAACTGAAGCACAACACATATACAAGGAAGACATCTCTTAAGTATAATCAAACTGAAGCACAATGTGAAAAACAGTCATCCGTATAAATAAATTCATCATAAGCGGGGTTCGCAATCTCGTATGCAGTAGAGCAGTTATGGATTAAATGAAAAAAGACAAAAACGTGTTGGTTGACCTCAACAGCTAGCTATTACTCCTTGGAGGGGTCTAGGACGTGCCCTGCAAACACAACCGTGCCAGTCGCCTCCTCCATTATGTAGTAGGCAAACGGATGGTCGACGATGAAATCCACTTGTGGAGGTGGCGGCGCCAATCGGTTGCATCCTCCATAGCCGCACTCGGTGATGGTGACCGCCGCAGCTTCAGTCCCTTCCTCGTTTACCTCGACGACAGCCTTGTGGATGACATCCCCCACCACTATCGGCAAGCCAGAGCCGTCTTCCTCCACCATATCAGATAGGTCGCCATGCTCACTGAACGGCAGCTGGAGCCCCAGCTTCTTGAGGACAGCGGCGACACTGCTGCGGAAAGACAATTTGAACTTTGGCATCCTGAGCTCGCGGAGGGCGATTTGCTGCATTGGCAGGTGGTCGTGGAGGAACCCAGGCCGGGATGCCATCGTGTCCAGCAGCCACCACAGGCCGTCGTGGGCGTCCGGGAGGAAGATGCACATGGAGAACTGTGTTGGCCCGGTATAGCCGGAGCCGGAGCGCGCCCACGGAACAATTGCACACTGGGATGGGGATGGATAAGCATGTCCTGCCCACGCATTAGGCGCATAGTAGCTGTTGCCAAATGCATCAAGGCGGGGAAAGTAGGGGTTAGGAGGGTAGCCAACGGGGCCAAGTGCACCATAAGGCCTCATTTGGTTATGCGGGATCCCCTCGGTATCCCCGATAAAATCTAGGGCTCGTGACCCACGTGACGAATCAGCCCCTGGAAAACCAACGGGTCATTTGGTTGCTCATCGCCTGGGGATTTTTTGGCCCGATCCACCTTGTTTCCCAGGGAGATCAATCCACGACTCCAGAGATCTGGCAGGAAACCCACGCATCCGCTCTCTCTCCCACGATCGACTTCCACCTAGCGATCTGGCGCGTGGCGCCCCGTCCTCAAGCCACCAAATGAGGTAACACTGATTAGGGAAATCTCCCGGGTGATGGAAGGGGATCTCATCTGCCCGGAGAAAATCCCCCGACTAGGGTATGCTGCCCTGGTTTTGTTGGCCTTGCTACCAAACTAGGCCTAAGGAGGATATGGCCTCGGATAGGTGTAGGGAGAGAAGGAGTTGTCGAATGGAGGAGGAGGATAGTAACTTTGATGGAAGTATGGGTGAGGTCTGACGGGAAAATAATTTGGAGACGGACCCCCACCCCCACGGTTGTATGCAGCACTCGCGCGGGGATGGGCGTACGTAGCAGCACCAACACCATTGTAGCTGTAAGGGATCAGAACCAGGGCGGCCCAAAGGAGGAGGATGTTTTGTGGTGCCCTCGTCATTAGGGCTGGACACGAGCCGAGCCGAGCCGAGCTTGATCCGAGTCTGGCTTTGGCTCGCTCTGGAGCGGCTCGGCTCGGCTCGGCTCGCTCAGCCAACGAGCCGACTTTAGGCGGCTCGGCTCGCTTCAGCTATAGCTCGGATCAGACCGAGCCGGCTCGAAGCCATTTGCCCCCAGAAGCTTTGTAAGTACAGAACCTCTGTATATAGTCTAATGTTGATTCTTTTTTGCAGCAATTAAACCCATATTTTGAAAAACAAACAGTTTATATTGCTAAAAATGGAACATTCAGCAGTCTATTGTTTTAAGAAATGGTCATAGTAATGAAAAATAAGCTTTCATCTATGAATTCTTCTACCAAAATTGTAATAATGGAACAGATATGAGAGAAAGAATTCAGCAGCATTTCTAATGAATTTTGGACAACACTTCCTTTGAACTTTACACAGCAAAGCATCAAATATTGACAGCCACACATAGAAATTTTGCATAGCACAAAACTTACCACTTTGACATAAAAACTGAGAAAATGTTGACAGACAATTACTAGTGAAAACTACATAATACCACATTGAAGTCCTTGTGAGAACCTTTGATATAACTAGCACCGCACACCAAGGCTTCCACCATTTCTGGTTTCAAAGAACTCCTGTAGTCATCTAAAACCACACAAGTAGACATATCTAAGTTCAAGGATAGGATGACAAGTGGACAAGTTAACATCCAACGTAACAAGTAGACATACCTAAAACTCTTCCACCCGTGCTAAAAGTTGATTCCGAAGACACGGAGGTAGCCGGGACAGTCAAGAACCTTTTTGCCATCATTGCCAATACGGACACACATAAATTTGACTTTCAAAAAGCAAAAACAGCACATACATGAGCTTGCACAAATATATATTTGGCACATACATACCTGGGAAGATGTAGCCTCCCTCTCATGGTAGTTTGCGGAGCCGGAGGCAGCGGCGATTGCGGCACGCACACCAGCGCCGGTGGGGTCAGGGAGACACCGAGGCGGAGGTTTCTTTTTTACCCTATACAACAACTCAGCGATTGGGGCATTGCTGCAATCATTTGCCAGCTTCCTCGGCAGCCGCTTAGTAGCTGCTGCATTGCCCTTCCCATTCCCCTTCTGCATCCCCGAGACCGGCACCTTGCTCTTCATAATGGAGTCCAAGGTCCTCTCTTTCTCCTTCTCCTTCCCATTCGCCTTCCCCTTTTCCTTGTCCATTGTTGCGACGATAGGCGTCTGCACAAATCAGCAAACAACAAACAATCAATCATCAACAGCAGTAAACTAATTACACATGGAATCAATGTAATTTTCCAGCAAGTAGTTTTTTTTTCCGAGCTGCTATGCTACAGCAAGTAGATCAGCAACAGCAGAAAACTAATTACACATGAAATCAATGAAAATTTCGATCTACCAATTCATTCTGTCCTATAACTCCATCCATCCATGATCCATCCATCCGGCTCTTCTAGATCTAGCCCTACAGGCTACAATACATCCATCCATGATCCATCCATCTAGCCCATCCATCCATTCAGATGCATGCTAGTTTAGACACCTACGGCTAGGGATTGGGAAGGAAGAACTACATGAGTACATCCATCGATCCATACATCTATTGATCCATCACATGCGTACTAGTTCAGAGAGCTGCGGCTAGGGATAGGAAAGGAACTGGTACCTGCTCGTGCTCGTCACGTTCGGCGAGAAACCAGGGGAGGCGTGTCCGTCTGCATCTGCTGTGGTGAGGAGAGGTGGCGCCGCCCGTCGCCGTCGAGCCCGTTGCCGTCGGAGTGGTGAGGAAATGGGGCGTCCCTTGTCACTGCTGATCCAGCTTTGCGGCGCAGGGGAGAGAAAGGGGCGAGGGCGAGGCAGAGCAGAGAAAGGGGCGATGCGACGCTGTCTTTGCGTCTCTCGTGCCCTAATGCGTGCGAGGCTGCGAGCGATGGAGAGATTGACGATGGATTGGGCTGGGCCGCAAGCGAGTCACCGAGCTGGACCGGCCGAAACTCGGCTCGGCTCGCTCGCGAATCGGGCCTGTTTTCAGAACTGGGCCCACTCATTTAACCTGTCGAGCCGAGCTGTAGTGGGCCGAGCTGTAGCAAGTTTCGGGCCGAGCCGGAAAGCTCGCTCGTTCGTCCAGTCCTACTCGTCATCTGGCGCCCCCATCTTGTACCGGAGCTTGAGCACCTTGAACCCGTGGTGCACGGCGACGAACTGCGACTCTCGACTCTGCATGAAGGGTACGTCAACCTGGCTGCGGTCCAGCCGGTGGAAGGGCTTGTGCGCGGTGTGTCTCATGTCGAACGGCTGGTCCTCCCACGTGCCCTTGAAGTACATGGCGTTGCCAAGCACGACCTGGGTTGCCCGGTGTATCGACCCCTCCGGGAGGACCGAAGCGATGAGGTTCCTCGTCGCCTCAGCCGCCCACGTGTTGATCTGGCTGCGCGCTTCCTCCGGCGCGCCATGGAAGTCGACGGTGCTGGCCTCTGCCTTGTGTTGTACGTGCCCACCACAGCCTCGCGGAAGCCCGGCTTCAGCGGCCGCGTCAGGTCGCTCCACACACCACACACGAACGCCACACGGGCACCACCCGAGGCAGACCTGTCGTGGAGCGCGTCGGCTGCCAAGCGCGACATCAAGTTCTCGAGCTCGCCGCGCGTCCTCGCTCCGAGGATGCGGAGTATCTCGTCCAGTGTGGCGTCCCGGGCGCCGGCGGCCAGGAGCGCGAGAGCGGCGTAGATGGACAGCGGCGAGAAGACTAGATTGTCGTTCGTGCTCCCCTCGGCGAGGGGCCTCGTGAGCCTGGCGGTGAGCATTGCCAGGCTACTGGAGCCAGTCAGGCCTATTGTGTCGAACTGCGCCGGCGGGTTTCTGGTCACCGGCAACAACTCGAATCTTCTAGCAGGTAGCCGCTCCGTGTTAATAAGTGCACCCTCATGTTTCCGTTTCCCAGTCCGCACAGGGGCAGGGCCGCTGCCATTGCTAGGGTCGACGATATGCCCTGCAAACATGATCGCGCCGGACGCCTCCTCGACTATGAAATACGCGAAAGGATGGTCGGCGACGAAATCCACCCTCGGATCCAACATTGCCATGGGAGCAGCTCCAAGAGCCGCAATCATCATGGTGAGAGCTGCGGCTTCCGTCCCTTCCTCGTTGACCTCGATGACAGCCTCATGGATGACGTCACGAACTACCAAAGGCAAGCCGGTGCCGTCGTCCTCCACCATGTCTGATAGGTCAGAACTCAGGGTGGATGACACGAGCAGGCTTTTTGGCCCGCTCGTGGCCCGCTCGGTCCTGCCCGGTTCGGTCCTGGTCCGCTCAAAAAAATAGCGGATCCGGTCCGTTAGATATGGCCCGAAAAATCTTTGGTCCGGTCCGGTTAAAGCCCGGTCCGCTCGGTAGGACCGGAGAAGAAGCCCATGTTGACGAGGCAACGCCCGCACATCGTGCTTACGCGATCATCTCCCTCCTCCACGCGACGACCGCAAGAGGTACAAGAAGACTCAGGCACGCGCTACCGTTTTTTTCCTTTATTCAGTCGAGCAAAAAATAGAAATAACGGGAGAAACGGGGTTATCCTATAATCATGGCGCCATCCACGATAATTTGTTGCTACACCTATATGGGAATAACTGCCTAGCGGATTCTACGGACTAAATCTCTCCTTCTGTTTTCAATCAATCTAATACCATTAGTCCATGATCTCAACCGATTCTCCCTTGATTACCAGGTCAACTTGGATGCTCATTCTGTAAAAGTAGTTATCCTAGCACGATTGTGTCAATCCCACGATTAACTCCATGCTGCTGTTTCCTTTTATTCGCGATTGTTGAGATGTAGATAATATGCGTGTATTTCTTGTACAACAAGCCCTCCTCCTTACATGTATAGTTGAGGACGTGGCTACCCTTTGTACTTATATATACGTGCATATTGCACCCGATCAATATATCATGAGTTGCATAATCTTTTACATGGTATCAGCCTTCCTACGATTCTCTACCCTAGCCGCGTCGCCGCCGCTTCCTAGCCGGCGCCGCTAGTCTCCTCGCACGCCCACGTCGCTGACTACTCGCCGCTGCCGTGCCACCCTCCCACCAGGCCACGCCCGCGTCGCTCCTCCCGGCCGCTGTCGTAGCCTGCTCCTCCACCGCTTCCGTTCCCGCCCCACAATCGCCCCTCGCCTCGCCCGCCCGCTTCTCTCCTGCTGCTAGCCGCTGAACCCCAAAACCCTAGCCACTACAAACCCTAACCCGCCCCGGTCGCACCTAACCCTAGCTGCCGCCATGTCAGGATCCAACCTCTCCGACCGGTCCGACACCTCCACTCCTCCGGTCGTGAAGCCGTCGAATCCCTTCGACTCTTCCGCCGACTCCTCCGCCGCCACCTTTCCCGATCCTGCCTACATCCGCGCTGTTCCCATCGAATGTCGTGTTCCGGTCATCCTCTCCCACAAAGAGGCAAATTTTTACGCTTGGAAAACATACTTCAATCTCCTCTTTCGTGAGTATAACCTACAAGACCACATCGACGGCACCGCCAACCTCTTCGTCCTGAACCGTGACGCCGACTAGCTGGCGATCGACGACTTCATCAGGTGGCTCTTCCTCACTGTGTCCAAGGACATCTTCCACACTGTCGTTCGCGACAAGGATGATGCATGCACGGTGTGGAACAAGATCATCGACCTCTTCACCGACAACAAGCTCCAACGGATCGTCTTCCTGCAGCAGGAGTTCTTCGGGTGTCATCAAAACGACTCCTCCGTCGACGACTTCTGCATGCGCCTCAAGACCCTCTCCAACGAGCTCAATGACATCGGCTTCAAGGTGGGTGACGAGTTGCTCCTCTCCACTCACCGCTGGCCTCAATGAGAATCTCGGCAACGCCGCCTCAAACCTCACCATCATGGCATACCCTACCTACGAACGGGTGGTGGCTTATCTTTGTCTCGAGGAACGCTGGTTGAAGCATCTTCGCTCCCGTGCCGTTCACACCACCTTCGCCGCCGGCTACTCGCGCGGTGGCCCTGCGCCCTCGGGCGCCCCCCGGCTTCCCAGCGCCGTTCCAGGCGCCCCGGCCACCAGCTCCTCCTGCGGCTCTTCCTCAACAACCACCACAGCAGCAGCCCCAGCAGCAGCAGCGCCAGAGGCGTCGCGACCGCGACAAAGGCCAGACGCAACAGCAACAGCCGCGCGTTGGGCCTGTCCAGCAGCAGCCGATGC
>LT934116.1:765177113-765244634 GCA_900231445.1 Triticum turgidum subsp. durum
GCCCCGCTCCAAGCCTCCTCGTGCCCGGTCCCTCCGGCCATCAGGCGTTCTTCGCCGGTCCGCAACCCGGTCTGGTTGCTCCACCGGCCTACTACTCTCCTGCTCCGGTTGGCTATGGCGGGCCAACCGCCAGCACAGGCTTGACCGGCTACTCAGGCTATCCCGCGCCGGTCTCTTCTGATCCGGCCCTGCTTGCTGCTCTTCATCAACAGCCTCCGGTCGGAGCTTATTCCGGCGGTGGCGATTGGTTTATGGACATCGGTGCATCTTCGCACATGGTCGCTTACCCGGGTAACCTCTCTTATGCATCTCCTATTCACACTTCTTCTCGTATCATTGTCGGTAATGGTGCTAGTCTCCCTATAACTCATATTGGTTCTACCAGTTTTCCCTCGAACTCTAGACCATTTTATCTCAATAATGTTCTTGTGTCTCCTGAACTTATTCAGAATTTAGTCTGTGTTCGTAAACTTTCTCGAGATAACTCTATAACTGTGGAATTTGACGAAGTTGGTTTTTCTGTTAAGGATGCCCTCACCCGGATGGTTCTTCACCGCTATGACAGTCCTGGCGATACATACTCCGTCCAGCCTCCATCATCCTCACATGCTGGACCAGGTGCTCTCTCCGCGGCGTTGATCTTTGGCACGCCCGTCTTGGTCATCCTAGATCCACCGCTGTTCGTCAAATTATTAGGGATTTTTCTTTTACATGTAATAAAATAGATGCGCACTCTTGTCACGCATGTCGTCTGGGCAAACATGTTCGCCTTCCCTTTAGTGCTTCATCCACAGTTACATCGTTACCTTTTGAGTTAATCCATAGTGATGTATGGACCTCTCATGTTGCTAGTAACACTGGTTTTTCATATTATCTTGTTATTTTGGATGACTATTCTCACCTTGTGTGGACCTTCCCATTGCGTAAGAAGTCCGAAGTAGCTGCCACCCTTGCGGCCCTCTATTCTTACGTGTCTACGCAATTTGGTCGTCCCATCCTAGCTTTGCAAACTGACAATGGGAAAGAATTCGACAACACCACCATCCGTAATCTTCTGTCCACACATGGCACTATTTTTCGTCTTACATGTCCATACACTTCACAGCATAACGGTCGGGATGAACGCATTCTCCGCACTCTTAACGATTGCGTCCGTACCCTCCTCTTCCATGCATACATGCCACCTCGCTTCTGACACGACACTCTCGCTAGCACCACCCTCCTCATAAACCTTCATCCATGTGGCACCCGATGGAACTTTACACCTCACCACCTCCTCTTTGGGTCTCCTCCCTCATACGATGGTCTTCGTATCTTTGGTTGTTTGTGTTATCCTAGTACTGCCGCCACTTCTCCTCATAAACTTGCTCCTTGTTCCCTTCCGTGTGTCTTCCTCGGTTACCCAGCTAACACCACGGGCTATAGATGTTATGATCCGGTTTCCTACCGAGTCATCACATCTCAGCATGTTTATTTCGACGAGCTATGTTTTCCGTTTAAACAAGAACAGCAGGAGGCTTCTTCCTCGGCGCCCGACCCCTCTCTGGCTGACCCTGTCTGCCCCGGCTCCTACCCACGATGTAGGGCGCTCCCTGGACGCACGGCGCCCCCCGGACGCGCGGCACTCCGGCTCCTGCCTGCTCGGCGCCGGCCTCACCGGCCTTTGAGCTGGCCTTCGAGCCGGCCACTGCGTCAGCCTCACCGGCCTTCGAGCCGGCCTCTGAGCCGGCCTCCTCGGGTGCTTCGACACCGGGTTTTGCGCCGGCCTCCGAGCCGGCCTCTCTGGTTCTCTCTTCGCCGGGTTCAGCCCCGGTCTCACCAGGATCGCCTGCCTCTGCCACGGCTTCTTCACCGGGAGTGACGCCGGCCACTTCACAATCGGGCGTGTCGCCGGCTTCTTCGCAGTCGGGCTTGGCACCGGCACCGGTGGTTGCTGTGGTGCCACCACCCGCTGGCCCGGTTACTTGGTCACGCCTTGGTGTCCATCGGCCGAGCACTCGCTACCCTCCGGATGAGTACACCTGTGTGGCTTCAACGTCTTCTTCCTCATCGTCACCCCTGCCAACCTCCGCCCGTTCCACGCTTCGCGACCCCATGTGGTTCGCCATGATGAAGGAGGAATTTGACGCATTGCAACGCAATCACACTTGGCAGCTCGTTCCCTGTCCTCCTCGGGCCAACATCATTACTAGGAAGTGGGTGTTCAAGCACAAGTTTCATCTGGATGGTACTCTTGACTGACACAAGGCTCGTTGGGTCATACGGGGTTTTCGTCAAGGAGCAGGTGTTGACTTCACCGACACTTTCGCCCCGGTTGTCAAACCCGGGACGATTCGGACTATTGTTCAGCTAGCGGTTTCTTGCAACTAGCCTATGCACCAGATGGATGTTTTGAATGCCTTTCTTCATGGTCATCTTGAGGAACAGGTGTTCTGTCAGCAGCCGACTGGGTTCGTTGATGAGTCTTCTCCAGATCATGTGTGCTTGCTCTCTCGGTCCTTGTACGGGCTCAAGCAAGCTCCTAGCGTGTGGTACCAACGCATCGCAGCGTTCCTTACTCAGCTTGGCTTTTGCTCCACTTGCTCCTATGCTTCACTGTTTGTCTACCACCAGGGTGATGCTACTGCTTTCCTGCTGCTCTATGTCGACGACACCATCTTGACAACATGCTCGACTGCCCTTCTTCGACAGCTCACTGATCGTCTTTGTGCTGATTTTGCCATTAAGGACTTAGGTCCTCTGCACTATTTCCTTGGGATCGAGGTTATTCATCAAGCAGATGGCTTCTTTCTTCATCAGCGGAAGTATGCTCATGAGCTTCTGGACCGTGTGGGGATGCTTAACTGCAAACCGGCTGCCACGCCTGTCGATACGAAGGCCAAGCTTTCTGCCACAGATGGTTCTGCTGCTTCAGATGCTCCGTTCTACAGGTCGATTGTTAGTGCTCTTCAGTACCTCACTCTTACTCGTCCGGAGCTCCAGTATGTTGTGTAGCAGGTGTGCCTCCATATGCATGCTCCTCGTGATGCTCACTGGACCGCGGTCAAGCGCATTCTGCGCTATATCCGTGGCACCTTGGATCTTGGGTTGTCACCTCAGGCTTCGTCCTCTCTGGACCTGACGTCTTATTCTGACGCTGATTGGGCCAGCTACCCTGACACGCATCGCTCGACCTCTGGTTATTGCATCTACCTTGGACCATCACTCATCTCCTGGTCGTCCAAGCGGTAGCCTGTTGTCTCCCGCTCTAGTGCTGAAGCAGAATACCGCGTCGTTGCCAACGTCGTCGCCTAGTGTTCCTGGCTTCGTCAGCTTCTGCATGAGCTCTTGTCTCCGGTTGACAAGGCCACGATTGTCTACTGTGACAATGTTTCTGCGGTCTACCTCTCCACCAACCCGGTTCATCATCGACGCACCAAGCACATTGAGATTGATATCCACTTTGTTCGGGAACAGGTAGCTCTTGGTCATGTACGCGTGCTACATGTCCCTACGTCCCAACAATTTGCTGACATAATGACCAAGGGCTTGTCTACCGCGTCTTTCGAGGAGTTCCGATCCAGTCTTTGCATCGACCATGGTGCCGCTTCGACTGTGGGGGGTGTTGAGATGTAGATAATATATGTGTATTTCTTGTACAACAAGCCCTCCTCCTTCCATGTATAGTTGAGGATGTGGCTACCCTTTGTACTTATATATACATGCATATTGCACCCGATCAATATATCGTGAGTTGCATAATCTTGTATAGCGACTAACAAGAAAAACATGTTCGATCCGATAGTCACGGCGTCATCCCACAATTAACTCCACGTCCAATTTTATCCACTCATCATGGCAAGGCTGTACATGGATAATCGTGGGCTCATGCACGTGATAGATTGCTTGCATGCAATAGAGAAAACTGCCAAGTAACAAAACATGTGCAGGTTCATGGCTAGCATCACTTTCCACGGCACGTCGTCTACTCCTCGCCCCTGGCTCTCGCGCACGTCTTCCATTGTAAGTGCATCTAGTTCCCCTTAGTGATTTTGGTGTATCGAAGACTTATAGGTTAAGGAACTGATGCGTTTGTGAGTGTACATAGGTCTATAAGTCTATGAGGAGTTTGATATTTACAGAGAAAGTCGACCCCTAAAACTGAAGTTCTTCAACTGAAGACTTTGGATTTCTGAAGACTTTGAAAGTGAAGAAATTGGTGTGACCTTGAAGACTTGGCAATCATTCGAGGAACATGAAGCGTGAAGACTTTTTTTTCGTAGTTTCATTTTCTCTTTCTTGAGTCATAGGAAACATCGTACTGTTAAAGGGGGTCGAGGAAATACTAAGGAAAATTTCCATGTGATGCTCAACTCAAAATCCTACACGTACCAATCCCTTTGAGTGAAGCCACTGGAAATCTCATACAGTTCAGTCATATTCTTTAGTGACAGAGACGAAGTTCTTCTGGTCTCTGAGGAATTTGTTCTGACTGAGGAGTTAGGAATTCGCCAGTGTGGACTACCTACACAGTGAGGAACATGATAGCCCTGAGGAATTTGATAGTCAAAATTCCGACCGTTGTTGTGCTATGCGCCAGCTATCCTAAAATATCCTACCACCTAACGGTCATATCATACAAGGGCATTTATGTCTTATCATGTCGGGCTGCTCCCTAGGCTATAAATAGCCACCCCCTACAACCACTAGTTGGTTGGCTGCTCTGAGAGAAACTGACACTTGTCATTTGAGAGCATCCCATCCTCCGTGGACTTTGAGCGAAAATCATCAAGTGAGGAAAACCCAAACCCAACACACCTACAACCCAAAGTGATTGAGCATAACCGAAGAGATTGATCCCGTGTGGATCCAACGCTTGTTACCTTTGAAGACTGTGCTTCTTCCAGATGGTTAGGCGTCATGGTCTGGAGCACCCAAGAGGAATTGTTGATCGCCGAGTGACCTAGTCTGTGAAGGTTTGGAAGTCACCTGAAGACTTACCACGAGTAATTGGGCGAGCTCTGTGTGACTTTAGCTCAAGGAGAATACGGTGAGGACTGTGTGTCCTCAGGTTTAAATACCTAGTCGCTCCAACCAGACGTACAACTGAGACAACAGTTGGAACTGGTTTACCAAATCATTGTCTTCACCAAGCCTACTGGTTCTATTTCCTCAACTCTTTCATTTCCTCATAACTGTGTTGTACTTGTTCATATCTGTTTGAAGACTTTGACTGAAGACTTTCTCAATTTCCTCTGTTCAATTTCTCCAGTCTATCCGTCTTCATCCTGTGTTATCCCGTGTTTACGCTTTCTGTACTCTGTGCTTGTCTTCATTTCATCATGATGACTATGCTTGTGTTCTGTTATGTTTACTTCTGAGTACTTATTCCGCTGCAAGTAGCTCTTCATTTAGGAATTTCCTCACCGGCAAATCCCTCAGTGAAGAATTTATAAAAATCGCCTATTCACCCCCCTCTAGTCGATATAACACACTTTCAATTGGTATCAAAGCAAGGTACTCCCTTGTTCTGTGTGATTTTGGTTTAACCGCCTGGAGTTTAGTTATGTCGACCGCATGTATGATCAAGGTCTCTGCTGGGTGTCCTACCTTCGATGGAACAGACTACCCCTACTGGAAAGAATAAGATGCAAATGCATCTTGAGGCAATTGTTAACGATCTCTGGTATGTTGTGGAAAATGGTGTTCCCTCGGTCACACCTTCTCTGAATGCTACTGATGTGAAGAGATTCAAGCAACTCGACTCTCAAGCGAAGAATATCATATGTGGCCATCTGAGCAAAGGGCTGTATGGAAGAGTGAGTGCTTTGGAAACTGCTAAGCTTATCTGGGATAGGCTATCCAAAGTAAATGAAGGAGTCTCAACTCAACGTGACTCTCGTGTTGACCTTTTTCACAATCTCTTGAACCACTTCAAAAGACTCGACAATTAAAATGTTCAGCAAACCTTCGATCGCCTCACTGGCATCTCAAATGAGCTTCAAGCACTTGGTGCCACGGACATCACCGACCATGAGGTGGTGAAGAAATTGCTAAGATCGCTTGATTCTTCATTTGACACTCTGGCACTGATGATTCAAGAACATGGTGATTACAAGTCACTTGATCCCGCTGATATCCTCGAGAGACTAAACACTCAAGAGTACCAGCTTGCTGAGAAGAGAGATCTCTATGGTTCGAGCTATGGCAGACCACGTGCTCTGAAGGCCAAGGCAGTCTCTGAGTCTGAAGATGAAGACTCTGGCAGCAGCCTTGGTGATCCTGATGAACTGAGCCAGGAACTAGTACTGCTCGTGAAGAAATTTCAGAAGTTCTCAAGACGTGGCCGCTTTGGAAAATCCTCAAGGAGTAATGATTCCTCATCCAGTGACTACAAGAAGATGCTATGCCACAAATGCAAGAAACCTGGTCACTACATTCAAGATTGTCCTCAGTGGGATAAGGATTTAAAGAAGAAGAAGTACAAGGACTACAGTTCTGATGACGCAAAGAAGAAGAAGAAATCTTCAAAGTATTCATCATCGAAATCCTCAAAATCTTCATCTCACAAGAAGAGTAGCTCCAAGAAGGCTCGGGCATTCATTGGCAAGGAAATGGACTCTGAGGCTGAATCTGAGGAACATGATGAAGAGGAGGCATCTGAGGAGTCCGAGTCTGGTGTGGCGAGCCTAGCTCTCGCGACCACATTCATCAACAAGTCTATCTTCAACTCTGAAGAAAATGGCATCACCAACAAGGCTGATGAAGGCAATGATGACTACGCTCCCACCTATTACTTCATGGAAAAGGGTGCCAAGGTAACTAAATACCCCTCCTCTGAATCTAGTGAGGATGAATCTGATGAAAACCTCAAGCCCAGCTACTCTAAACTTTCTAATATTGCAATGAAACAACAAAAGGCTATTGAAAAGGTTCAAAACATGCTAGACAAAAGTGATGATATGTTGGGTGAAGAAATGGATTGCACTAAAACCCTGACTAAAAATCTTCAGAGACTTCAGTCTCGGTTTGACAACCTTCAAGGTCATCATAACACTCTCTTATCTGATCACGAGAAGCTTTCTTACGAATTTCTTCAAAGAAATAAAGATCTTGAGAAGCTAAGAGTGAGTTATGAAGATCTTCAGAAGGAGCGCAATTCATTACTTGCTGAACAAATCAGCACTACTTAGGAAGAATTTGTTCCTCCATGTCTGAAGTGCATTGAACGTGAATCTGCTAATTCTTCACCTGAATGTTCAAATGATTCTAATGCTAAAAATTCTTCATCTGTCTCTGTTATCACTAATTCCTCATTCGAGGACATTGCTAGTATCACTGATGATGCAGGGTTGAAGGAATTGTACATGACGGGCATGTACAAAAGCCTCAAAGGGCATCAGACTCTTTGTGATGTGCTTAAAAAGCAGATCCTCAATAGGAACCCTAGGAAAGAGGGTATTGCCTTTGAGAAGAAACTCAATGCTGATGGAACATACTGGAAACCTAAGCAGTACCCCAAAACCTCATGGGTTGCTGCAAAGGGACCTCCAGTTGATCCATCCAATTTATCTGGCTTTACATGTGAATCTCCTCACTCTTCTGATGAGTCATTTGACTCACAACTATAAACTGTTTAAAAATCAGAATGGTGAAGTATTTGCTAGATATGTTGGCACTAACTGTAGGAACGGTTCCCCTATGAAGAAAATCTGGGTTCCCAAAAGTTGCCTTGAAAGTCTTCAGGTGAATGTCCTCATGACACCACCTGTGAAGAATAGGAACTCCAGATCAAATTCTTCATATGGACCAAATTCTTCATATGGATCCAAGTCCTCATACGGACCAAATTCCTCACGTGGATCAAATTCCTCAAAAGGATCAAAGTCCTCATATGATTATCATCGTGCTAACCCCTCTGTTTCGCAGGGAAAAGCTAAGGGCTATGAATATGAGCATTATTCTTCTAATCATTATGTTCATAAGTCCTCGAAGAATTTCTATGCTTATACATATGCTTATCCTAACCCCTCTTATGTGAAACGAAGTGGACTGGCTTCTATGCCACCTTTCTCATATGGTGCTCACAGAGTGATGAATTCTTTGCCACCCCTTCAGATGTGGGTGGTGAAGAAAAAGAACTAATCTCTTATGCAGGGTCAGGTCTCCAAACGTGCTCAAAATGTCTGAAGAATTTGCTGGAGACCTGGACATTGCCTGAAAGGACGCAGGCTAATCATGAAGAAATGAACTTTCATTTCTCACGTCCTCATACTGTTCTATCTGTTCTATTGCTTGATGAAACTGATCTGATGATACTGATGTCATATTCTTCACTGATGAAGTATATGAGTTCGTAAGTTGCACTAATTCATCTGCAGGATGATCAACCCAAAGCCAATGAGTGGGTCCTCGACAGTGGATGTCAGAATCACATGACTGGTGACAAGACTCTATTGATGGATGCTCTTTTATCACCGTCGCATCTGAAGCATATCATCTTCGCTGACAAAGGCAAAAGTCAAGTATTGGGTCTAGGTTATTGGGGATCGTTGCAGAAATTAAAAAAATTCTACGCATCACCAAGATCAATGCATGGAGTAACTAGCAACGAGAGAGAGGGGAGTGCATCTTCATACCCTTGAAGATCGCGAGACGGAAGCGTTACAAGAACGCGGATGAAGGAGTCGTACTTGTAGCGATTCATATCGCGGTGGATTCCGATGTTAGCGCCGAACAACGGCACCTCCGCGTTCATCACATGTGCAGCCCGGTGACGTCTCCCGCGCCTTGATCTAGCAAGGAGGAGGGAGAGGTTGAGGAAGAGGGCTCCAATAGTAGCACGACGGCAGCGTGGTGGTGATGGAGAGTCAGTACTCCGGCAGGGCTTCGCCAAGCTCTTGCGGAGGAGGAGAGGTGTTGGGAGGGGAGGGGCTGCGCCTTAGGTGTGGTGTTGCAGCCCTCCCCTCGCCCCTCTATTTATAGGAGAAGGGGGAGGCGGCGGCCAAGGGGAGGGGGCTTGCCCCCCAAGCAAGGGGGGCGCCCCCTTTAGGGTTTCCCCCCCAACCCTAGGCGCATGGGCCCAAAGGGGGGATGCTCCCAACCCTCCAAGGGCTGGTTTCCTTCCCACTATGGCCCATGAGGCCCTCCCAGAGAGGTGGCCCCTCCTGGTGGACCCCTGGAACCCCTCCGGTGGCCCCGGTACAATACCGGTATGCACCCAAACTTTTTCGGTGACCGTATGATAACTTCCCATATATAAATCTTCACCTCCGGACCATTCTGGAACTCCTCGTGACGTATGGGATCTCATCCGGGACTCCGTACAACATTCGGTAATCACATACAAGTCTTCCTAATAACCCTAGTGTTATCGAACCTTAAGTGTGTAGACCCTACGGGTTCGGGAATCACGCAGACATGACCGAGACAACTCTCCGGCCAATAACCAACAGCGGGATCTGGATACCGATGTTGGCTCCCACATGTTCCACGATGATCTCATCGGATGAACCACGATGTTGAGGATTCAAGTAATCCCGTAAACAATTCCCTTTATCAATCAGTACTTTACTTGCCCGAGATTCGATCGTCGGTATCCCAATACCTCATTCAATCTCGTTACCGGCAAGTCACTTTACTCGTCACATAATGCATGATCCCGTGACTAACCACTCACATTGAGCTCATTATGATGATGCATTACCGATTGGTCCCAGAGATACCTCTCCGTCATACGGAATGACAAATCCCAGTCTCAATTCGTGCCAACCCAACAGACACTTTCGGAGATACCTGTAGTGCACCTTTATAGTCACCCAGTTATGTTGTGACGTTTGGTACACCCAAAGCACTCCTACGGTATCCAGGAGTTACACAATCTCATGGTCTACGGAACTGATACTTGACATTTAGAAAATCTTTAGCAAACGAACTACACGATCTTGTGCTGTGCTTAGGATTGGGTCTTGTCCATCACATCATTCTCCTAATGATGTGATCCCATTATCAATGACATCCAATGTCCATAGTCAGGAAACCATGACCATCTGTTGATCAACGAGCTAGATAACTAGAGGCTCACTAGGGACATGTTGTGGTCTATGTATTCACACATGTATCATTGTTTCCGGTTAATACAACTATAACATGAATAATAGACAATTATCATGAACAAGGAAATATAATAATAATCATTTTATTATTGCCTCTAGGGCATATTTCCAACTGTCTCCCACTTGCACTAGAGTCAATAATATAGTTACACTGTGATGAATCGAACACCCATAGATTTATGGTTGTTGATCACGTTTTGCTCGCGGAAGAGGTTTAGTCAACGGAACTGCAACATTGAGATCCGTATTGCAAATATCTATGTCTCCATCTTGAACATTTTCACGAATGGAGTTGAAGCGACGCTTGATGTGCCTGGTCTTCTTGTGAAACCTGGGCTCCTTGGCAAGGGCAATAGCTCCAGTGTTGTCACAGAAGAGAGTGATAGGCCCCGACGCAGTGGGAATAACTCCTAGGTCGGTGATGAACTCCTTCATCCAGACTGCTTCATGCACTGCCTCCGAGGCTGCCATGTACTCCACTTCACATGTAGATCCCGCCAAGACACTCTGCTTGCTGTTGCACCAGCTTACTACCCCACCATTCAAAATATACACGTATCCGGTTTGTGACTTGGAGTCATCCAGATCTGTGTCGAAGCTAGCATCAACGTAACCCTTTACGACGAGCTCTTCGTCACCTCCATAAACGAGAACATATCCTTAGTCCTTTTTAGGGACTTCAAGATATTCTTGACCGCTGTCCAGTGTTCCATGCCGGGATTACTTTGGTATCTTGCTACCAAACTTACGGCAAGGTTTACATCAGGTCTGGTACACAGCATGGCATACATAGGGGATGACACTCATCTTTTCTTTATCTTTTACCGTGGTCGGGGATTGAGCCGAGCTCAATTTCACACCTTGCAACACAGGCAAGAACCCCTTTTTGGACTGATCCATATTGAACTTCTTCAATATCTTGTCAAGGTATGTGCTTTGTGAAAGACCTATGAGGCGTCTCAATCTATCTCTATAAGCAGCTTCTCCAAGGTCCTTCATTGAAAAACACTTATTCAAGTAGGCCTTTATGCTGTCCAAAAGTTCTATATCATTTCCCATCAAAAGTATGTCATCCACATATAATATGAGAAATGCTGCAGAGCTCCCACTCACTTTCTTGTAAATGCAGGCTTCTCCATAAGTCTGCATAAACCCAAATGGTTTGATCATCTCATCAAAGCGAATGTTCCAACTCCGAGATGCTTGCACCAGCCCATCAATGGATCGGTGGAGCTTGCATACCTTGTTAGCATTCTTAGGATCGACAAAACCTTCTGGCTGCATCATATACAATTCTTCCTGAAGATAGCCGTTAAGGAATGCAATATCTCATAATCATAGTATGCGGCAATTACTAACATGATTCGGACGGACTTCAGCTTCGCTACGGGTGAGAAGGTCTCATCGAAGTCAACCCCTTGAACTTGTCGATAACCCTTAGCGACAAGTTGAGCCTTATAGATGGTAACATTACCATCCGCGTCCGTCTTCTTCTTAAAGATCCATTTGTTTTCTATCGCTCCCCGATCATCGGGCAAGTCTGTCAAAGTCCATACTTTGTTTTCATACATGGATCCTATCTCGGATTGCATGGCTTCAAGCCATTTGTTGGAATCTGGGCCCGCCATCGCTTCTTCATAGTTCCAAGGTTCACCGTTTTCTAACAACATGATTTCCTGGACAGGGTTGCCATACCATTCTGGTGTGGAACGTGTCCTTGTGGACCTACGAAGTTCAGTAGCAACTTGATCCGAAGTACCTTGATCATCATCATTAACTTCCTCCCTAGTCGGTGCAGGCACCACAGGAACATTTTCCTGAGCTGTGCTACTTTCCGGTTCAAGAGGCAATGCTTCATCAAGTTCTACTTTCCTCCTACTTACTTCTCTCGAGAGAAACTCTTTCTCCAGAAAGGACCCGTTCTTGGCAACAAAGATCTTGCCTTTGGATATAAGGTAGAAGGTATACCCAATGGTTTCCTTAGGGTATCCTATGAAGACGCATTTTTCCGACTTGGGTTCGAGCTTTTCAGGTTGAAGGTTCTTGACATAAGCATCGCATCCCCAAACTTTTAGAAACGACATCTTAGGTTTCTTCCCAAACCGTAATTCATACGGTGTCATCTCAATGGATTTTGACGGTGCCCTATTTAAAGTGAATGTAGTTGTCTCTAGAGCGTATCCCCAAAATGATAGCGGTAAATCGGTAAGAGACATCATAGATCGCACCATATCCAATAGAGTGTGATTACGACGTTCAGACACACCGTTACACTGAGGTGTTCCAGGCGGCGTGAGTTGTGAAACAATTCCACATTTCCTTAAGTGCATACCAAACTCGTGACTCAAATATTCTCCCCCACGATCTGATCATAAGAACTTTATTTTTCTGTCACGTTAATTCTCTACCTCATTCTGAAATTCCTTGAACTTTTCAAAGGTCTCAGACTTGTGTTTCATCAAGTAAACATACCCATATCTACTCAAGTCATCAGTGAGGGTGAGAACATAACGATAGCCTCCACGAGCCCCAACGCTCATTGGACCGCACACATTAGTATGTATGATTTCCAATAAGTTGGTTGCTCGCTCCATTGTTCCGGAGAACGGAGTCTTGGTCATTTTGCCCATGAGGCATGGTTCGCACGTGTCAAATGATTCATAATCAAGAGACTGCAAAAGTCCATCTACATGGAGCTTCTTCATGCGTTTGACACCAATGTGACCAAGGCGGCAGTGCCACAAGTATGTGGGACTATCGTTATCTACCTTACATCTTTTGGTATTCACACTGTGAATATGTGTAACATCACGTTCGAGATTCATTAAGAATAAACCATTGACCAGCGCTGCATGACCATATAACATATCTCTCATATAAATAGAACAACCATTATTCTCGGATTTAAATGAGTAGCCATCTCGTATCAAACAAGATCCAGATACAATGTTCAAGCTCAAAGCTGGTACTAAATAACAATTATTGAGGTTTAAAACTAATCCTGTAGGTAAATGTAGAGGTAGCGTGCGGACGGTGATCACATCAACCTTGGAACCATTCCCGACGCGCATCGTCACCTCGTCCTTCGCCAGTCTCCGCTTATTCCGCAGCTCCTGTTTTGAGTTACAAATATGAGCAACCGCACCGGTATCAAATACCCAAGAGCTACTACGAGTACTGGTAAGGTACACATCAATAACATGTATATCACATATATCTTTGATGTTGCCGTCCTTCTTGTCCGCTAAGTACTTGGGGCAGTTCCGCTTCTAGTGTCCGTTTCCCTTGCAATAAAAGCACTCAGTCTCAGGTTTGGGTTCGTGCTTTGGCTTCTTCCCGGCAACTGGCTTACCGGGCGCGGCAACTCCCTTGTCGTCCTTCTTGAAGTTCTTCTTACCCTTGCCTTTCTTGAAACTAGTGGTTTTATTGACCATCAACACTTGATGTTCCTTTTTGATCTCCACCTCCGCTGATTTCAGCATTGAAAATACCTAAGGAATGGTTTTCACCATCCTCTGCATGTTGTAGTTCATCACAAAGCTCTTGTAGCTAGGTGGGAGCGACTAGAGGATTCTGTCAATGATCGCGTCATCCGGGAGATTAACTCCCAACTGAGATAAGTGATTGTGCAACCCAGACATTTTGAGTATGTGCTCGCTGACAAAACCATTCTCCTCCTTACAACTGTAGAACTTGTCGGAGACTTCATATCTCTCGACCCGGGCATGAGCTTGGAAAACCATTTTCAGCTCTTGGAACATCTCATATGCTCCGTGCTGCTCAAAACGCTTTTGGAGCCCAGGTTCTAAGCTGTAAAGCATGCCACACTGAACCAGGGAGTAATCATCACTACGCGACTGCCAGGCATTCATAACGTCTTGAGTTGCTGGGAAAACGGGTGCTTCACCTAGCGGTGCATCTAGGACATATGCTCTTTTGGCACCTATGAGGATGATCCTCAAGTTCCGGACCCAGTCTATATAGTTGCTTCCATCGTCTTTCAGCTTGGTTTTCTCTAGGAATGCATTGAAGTTGAGGGCAACATTAGCGTGGGCCATTTGATCTACAAGACATATTGTAAAGATTTTAGACTAAGTTCATGATAATTAAGTTCATCTAATCAAATTATTTAATCAACTCCCACTCAGATAGACATCCCTTTAGTCATCTAAGTGATACATGATCCGAGTGAACTAGGTCGTGTCCGATCATCACGTGAGACGGACTAGTCATCATCAGTGAACATCTTCATGTTGATTGTATCTTCTATACGACTCATGTTCGACCTTTCAGTCTCTTGTATTCCGAGGCCATGTCTGTACATGCTAGGCTCGTCAAGTCAACCTAAGTGTTTTTGCATGTGTAAATCTGTCTTACACCCGTTGTATTCGAACATTAGAATCTATCACACCCGATCATCACGTGGTGCTTCGAAACAACGAACCTTCGCAACAACGCACAGTTAGGGGGAACACTTTCTTGAAATTATTATGAGGGATCATCTTATTTACTACCGTCGTTCTAAGCAAATAAGATGCAAAAACATGATAAACATCACATGCAATCAAATAGTGACATGATATGGCCAATATCATTTTGCTCCTTTTGATCTCCATCTTCGGGGCGCCATGATCATCATCGTCACCGGCATGACACCATGATCTCCGTCATCATGATCTCCACATCGTGTCTTCATGAAGTAGTCACGCCAACGATTACTTCTACTACTATGGCCAACGGTTTAGCAATAAAGTAAAGTAATTACATGGCGTTATTCAATGACACGCAAGTCATACAATAATTAAGACAATTCCTATGGCTCCTGCGGGTTGTCATACTCCTCGACATGCAAGTCGTGATTCCTATTACAAGAACATGATCAATCTCATACATAACATATATATCATTCATCACATCCTTTTGGCCATATCACATCACAAGGCATATGCTGCAAAAACAAGTTAGACGTCATCTAATTGTTGTTTGCATGTTTTTACGTGGCTGCAATAGGGTTCTATCAAGAACGTTTCTTACCTACGTCAAAACCACAACGTGATATGCCAATTTCTATTTACCCTTCATACAGACCCTTTTCATCGAATCCGATCCGACTAAGGTGGGAGAGACATACACCCGCTAGCCACCTTATGCAACTAGTGCATGTCAGTCGGTGGAACCTGTCTCATGTAAGCGTACGTGTAAGGTCGGTCTGGGCCGCTTCATCCCATGATGCCACCGAAACAATATAAGACTAGTAGTGGCAAGTAAAAATTGACAAAATCTACGCCCACAACAAAATTGTGTTCTACTCGTGCATAGAAACTACCCATAGACATAGCTCATGATGCCACTGTTAGGGATCGTTGCAGAAATTAAAAAAATTCTACGCATCACCAAGATCAATCTATGGAGTAACTAGCAACGAGAGAGAGGGGAGTGCATCTTCATACCCTTGAAGATCGCGAGACGGAAGCGTTACAAGAACACGGATGAAGGAGTCGTACTCGTAGCGATTCAGATCTCGGTGGATTCCGATCTTAGCTCCGAACAACGGCACCTCCGCGTTCAACACACGTGCAGCCCGGTGACGTCTCCCGCGCCTTGGTCCAGCAAGGAGGAGGGAGAGGTTGAGGAATAGGGCTCCAATAGCAGAACGACTGCGTGGTGGTGATGGAGAGGCAGTACTCCGGCAGGGCTTCACCAAGCTCTTGCGGAGGAGGAGAGGTGTTGGGGAGGGGAGGGGCTACGCCTTAGGTGTGGTGCTGCAGACCTCCCCTCGCCCCTCAATTTATAGGAGAAGGGGGAAGGGGGCCGGCCCCCTCTAGATGAGATCTAGAGGGGGGGCGGCGGCCAAGGGGAGGGGGCTTGCCCCCCAAGCAAGGGGGCGCCCCCTTAGGGTTTCCCCCCAACCCTAGGCGCATGGGCCCAAAGGGGGGATACGCCCAGCCCTCCAAGGGCTGGTTCCCTTCCCACTATGGACCATGAGGCCCTCCGAGAGAGGTGGCCCCTCCCGGTGGACCCCCAGAACCCCTCTGGTGGCCTCGGTACAATACCGGTATGCACCCAAACTTTTCCGGTGACCATATGATAACTTCCCATATATAAATCTTCACCTCCGGACCATTTCGGAACTCCTCGTGACGTCCAGGATCTCATCTGGAAGTCCGAACAACATTCGGTAATCACATACAAGTCTTCCTAATAACCCTAGCATCATCGAACCTTAAGTGTGTAGACCCTACGGGTTCGGGAATCACGCAGACATGACCGAGACAGCTCTCTGGCCAATAACCAACAGTGGGATCTGGATAGCCATGTTGGCTCCCACATGTTCCATGATGATCTCATCGGATGAACCACGATGTCGAGGATTCAAGTAATCCCGTAAACAATTCCCTTTATCAATCGGTACGTTACTTGCCTGAGAACCGATTGTCGGTATCCCAATACCTCATTCAATCTCGTTACCGGCAAGTCACTTTACTCGTTACATAATGCATGATCCCGTGACTAACCACTTAGTCACATTGAGCTCATTATGATGATTCATTATCGAGTGGGCCCAGAGATACCTCTCCGTCATACGGAGTGACAAATCCCAGTGTCGATTCGTGCCAACCCAACGAACACTTTCGGAGATACCTGTAGTGCACCTTTATAGTCACCCAGTTACATTGTGACATTTGGTACACCCAAAGCACTCCTACGATATCCGGGAGTTACACAATCTCATGGTCTAAGGAACTGATACTTGACATTTAGAAAAGCTTTAGCAAACGAACTACACGATCTTGTGCTATGCTTAGGATTGGGTCTTGTCCATCACATCATTCTCCTAATGATGTGATCCCGTTATCAATGACATCCAATGTCCATAGTCAGGAAACCATGACCATCTGTTGATCAACGAGCTAGTCAACTAGAGGCTCACTAGGGACATGTTGTGGTCTATGTATTCACACATGTATCACTGTTTCCGGTTAATAAAAATATAGCATGAATAATAGACAATTATCATGAACAAGGAAATATAATAATAATCATTTTATTAGTGCCTCTAGGGCATATTTCCAACATAGGTAAGGTTGCGATCTCAAAGGATCGACACATGGACAAAGTCATGCTTGTCGAGTCCTTAGGATACAACCTCATGTCTGTCTCAATGCTCTGTGATCTCGATATGGTTGTTGTCTTTGGCAAATATCGCTGTGTTGTGATCATGGAAACTGACAATTCCAAAGTCTTCGAAGGCTTTAGGAGAGGAGACTTGTACATTGTTGATTTCTCTACAGGACCACAACCGGCCGTATGCCTACTTGCAAAAGCTTCAGAAGGCTGGCTATGGCATCGACGACTTGGTCATGCTGGCATAAGGAATTTGCACACACTTGCGCAGAAGAAGCATGTCATTGGCATTGAGAATGTCAAATTTCTCAAGGATCCCTTATGCGGAGCCTGTGAAGCTGGAAAGATGACAAAGGCCAAGCATCCAGCGAAGACTATCATGACTACCACTCGACCATTTGAATTGCTTCACATGTATCTCTTTGGTCCTAATCATTATTCTGCTGTTACAAATGATGCATCTCTATATGGCTTTGTTATTGTTGATGATTATTCTCGTTACACATGGGTGCATATTGTCACTTACAAACATGAGGTGCAGGAAGTCTTCAAACGATTTTCCTCGAGGGATTCCACCCACTTTGGTGTGAAGATCAAGCACATCAGAAGTGACATGGGACCGAGTTCAAGATTTCTGGTCTTGATGACTATCTTAAAGAACTTGGTATTACTCATGAGTTATCTGCTCCTTATACTCCTCAGCGGAATGGCTTCGTGGAGCGCAAGAACAAAACTCTTGTTGAGATGGCTCGCACTATGCTTGATGAATACAAGATGCCTCGTCGGTTCTTGATTGAGGCAATTGATACTGTGTGCCACATCATCAACAGAGTATATCTTCACAAATTCTTCAAGAAGACTGCTTATGAACTTATCACTGACAAAAAGCCCAATGTGAGTTATTTCAAAGTCTTCGGTGCTAAATGTTGGATTATAGATCCTCATCACAATTCTAAATTCGCACCGAAAGCACATGAGGGTTTTATGCTTGGTTACGGAAAGCACTCGCACACCTACAAAGTCTTCAACAACGTTCTCCACAAGGTTGTTGAAACTGTAGATGTGCGGTTCGATGAAACTAATGGCTCGCAAAGAGAGCACCTACCTTCTGTGTTAGATGAACTGGCACCTGAGGAATCTATCAAGTTCAAGGCTACTGGGGATGTCATTCCTACTAAAGAATCTGCTGAAGAATTCATTCCAGAACGTGAAGAACGCCGGGCTGGAGCACCTGAAGAAAATGGTGTTGAGGAAAATGAGCCCACTAAGGTAGATGAAGCATTTCTGGAGCCTGAGTGGATTCTAGCTATGCAAGAAGAATTACATCAGTTCGAGCTCAACAACATTTGGGAACTGGTCAATCGTCCAGATCCTCGCAAGCACAACATCATTGGCACAAAGTGGATCTACCGCAACAAGAAATATGAAGATGGCCTTGTGGTGAGGAATAAGGCACGGCTTGTAGCTCAAGGCTACACATAGGTTGAAGGAATTGATTTCGATGAAACTTTTGCACCTATTGCTAGACTTGAGGCTATTCGCATATTACTTGCTTATGCTAACCATCATGATATCACTTTATATCAAATGGATGTGAAAAGTGCATTCCTCAATGGTAAGCTTGAGGAAGAAGTATATGTTTCTCAACCCCCAGGTTTTGAAGATCCAAAGCATCCCGACAAAGTCTTCAGACTCAATAAGGCCCTGTATGGACTCAAGCAGGCCCCTCGGGCGTGGTATGATACTTTGAAGGAATTCCTCATGAAGAAAGGCTTCAAACCCGGTTCACTCGACCCAACTCTTTTCACTAAATCTTATGATGGTGAATTGTTTGTGTGCCAAATTTATGTTGATGATATCATTTTTGGCTGTACTGACCAACGTTACAGTGATGAATTTGCCTATATGATGAGTGAAGAATATCAAATGTCTATGATGGAAGAATTGAAATTCTTTTTAGGTCTTCAAATTCATCAACAGCGCAATGGCATATTCATATCTCAGGAGAAATACCTCAAAGATGTATTGAGGAAATTCGGCATGCAAGATTGCAAAGGGGTCAAAATTCCAATGCCCAAAAATGGCCATCTATGCACTGATGAAAATGGTAAAGACTTCGATCAAAAGGTATACCGCTCCATGATTGGCTCTTTATTGTACCTATGTGCATCTAGGCCGGATATTATGCTTAGTTTTTGCATGTGTGCCGGATTTCAAGCTACACCAAAGGAATCACACCATAAGGCTGTGAAGCATATTCTTTGATATCTAGCCCACACACCAACACTTGGTTTATGGTATCCCAAGGGCTCTTCCTCTGATCTCATTGGATATTCAGATTCTGACTATGCTGGTGATCATGTGGACCGCAAGTCAGCATCTGGCACATGCCATTTCCTCAGACGATCTTTGGTCTGTTGGTCCTCGAAGAAACAGAACTGCGTATCACTTCAACTGCAGAAGCTGAGTACATAGCTGATGGATCGTGTTGTGCTCAATTACTATGGATGAAGCAAACACTCAAGGACTATGGCATCAATGTGAAGAATGTGCCTCTCTACTGTGACAATGAGAGTGCTATCAAGATTGCTCACAACCCAGTTCAGCACTCGAAGACAAAGCACATCCAGATTCGTCATCATTTTCTTCGTGATCATGTGTTGAAGGGCGACATCTCCATCGACCACGCAAGCACTGAAGACCAGCTGGCCGATATCTTCACTAAGCCCTTGGACGAGAAGAGATTTAGCAAGTTGCAGTGTGAGCTAAATATCCTAGAATCCTTGAATGTTCTCTAAAAAGGACACACATCCTAACACTTATGCTGACTTGATGACTTAGATGTGCAACACACAAAGTAATGTTTTTCTTCAATCAATGAAGACTAACCCTCTAAGTGTGAAGAAATTAATGAAGAAATTGATTCTCAGAACCCTACGACAATTGTACGCAGTGTCTGAAATCAGCTTTCTTATACGGTGGGTTTCGCCACCAACCAAAGTTGAAAATCTTCAAATTTGAGTTTTTTCTTCGTTTTTGAAATTCCTCAGTTTTTCAAATTCTTCAACTTTGCATTGTCTTCACTCTTCCCGTCATTGCTCTTCATTTGACTATATATATATATGAGTTTGTGTCCTCTACAACATTCATTTATTGCTAATTCTTCAAGTTTTTTTTTGCAAAGTGAATGTGATCGGACCCTTCCCCCTCTATGCTAAACTCAATCCAAATCTTTTCACAAATTCTTCATGTGCGTTTTATTTGAAACTCGTTCAAAATCTTCACTGTGTCCTTGACAGCTGAAGAAATTGCGAATGAAACTTTTGACTAATCTTATCAAAATTTTCGGCTTTGCCGCTCAAACCCTTCCGCATCCCACGACAATACTCATCTATTTGCCCATGATCCTACACGATCGCCACCTCTCAGTATGTGGGTGACACATGTCAAGCGAATGAGAAGAGCCAGAGGCACGTTCGTCCGATTTCCTCGGGCGCACAGTTTTTCACTTCCACTATAAATACCCCCTCCTCTTCCTCACTTCGTTTTTACTCCGCTCATTCTCACTCCCACTCGAGCTTCTCAAACCCTAGTGTCGCCGCTAGTTCATCGTCGCCGGTGAGGAAGAGCTTCACTGCCTCGACCTCGTCGCTGTCGTACTCGCGCCGGTTGCGTATTTCTTCACTCCGCCGTCGCCATAGCTGTCTTCCTCAGCCGAGTTAGGGCGTGGAAGATCTGAACTGACGAACTTCACATCTACATTTCCCAGTTTGTCATGTTCTTCATTACGGGTAATTAAAAGTTACTTTTACTGCTCTCTTTGATTCAAATGTTTTCTTGAAAATCTTCAAAGGTGTTTATTCTTCAAATCTTCACACACTGAACACCTCACATGTCATCTGCTCTTGATTCGTTTCTCTAAGCAATGATTTTCCTCAAGATTCCTCAATTGTGTGGATTCTCAATCTATACAACTCTGGAACCTAAGACAAAGAATGCTTAGTGAAATTCTTCAAGACTCATCTGGTCAAATTCCTCAAACATATTCTTTTTGAAAAACCTTATGAGAACGCATATGACCTCTCCAAATTCCTCGCAACTATACTATGTTCACAGGTACACATGTCCGCTGCTGAATCACTAGGTTCTCATCAACTTAACTCATTTGCAGCGTTCCTTAAAGAAAATTTGCACACCTCTTCGGAAACTTCACTTGTTCATATTCCTCAGTTGAAGAAAATGGCTGACGGTAAGAAGCCACAGAAGGGTGGAAAGAGGCCTGAGGTCAACACATCATTTGAGATCCCTGGTGATATTTATGCTAGATACTGCACATCCTCTGAGGAAGATAAAAATCAGCGCAAGGTGCACATTCAAAAGATTGAGAGGAGATGGGCACGGGAATGGAGGGACTACAGATATGACATTCCCAAGTATATGAAGAAATTCACACTCAACCCTCCATGCCCAAGACCTCCATTGGCACCTAGCCAACTGGCAGATCCCACCAGCCTCAAGCGCGGTGAGGATTATCCTAATGAATGGGCAAAGCGCCAGGCCAAACTGGCCAAACAAGCTGCTAAGGAAGCAGTGAGGAAATTTAATGAAGACTCTGCTGCTGCTACCGATGCTGAGGCCTCTGCTAGAAAGCCGAAGAAGGCCATGGCTAAGAAGTCTGCTCACAAGCCAAGTGCTTCACCCTCAATGCCCTCACGGCCAAGTTCCTCAGCAATGCCCTCACGGCCAGATTCTTCAAAGCCCTGACGGCCAATGCCTCAAACTTCTCCTCTTCCTTCAAAGTCCTCAGCTCCTCCGACAAAGTCTTCAATTGCTCCGACTAAATCCTCTGCACCTATGCATCTGGCCACATGTCAAAGGACTACAGGCATCTCAATTGCCTCAGGAGCTTCCACGAGTTCCTCAGCTGCACCAAATTGCTCGGCTGGCCCCTCTCTGTTGAAGAAAAAGACCACTGTTGGAAGAGGCCTTCGACCAAGTCCTCACAAGAAGCAGGTCGCCTTTCAAGTGCCTGCTGATGATGATGAGGCTGATGATGAAGAACTTGCCGAAATCATCAGAGACAGGCAGGCCAGGGCCGCTAGAGCCAAAGGCAGCAATGTGCCAATGTTACTAGATCCAAAGTTGATCCTAGATTTCATTGATCTATGGCACAAGGACCCAAACACGCCTTTGCCAGAGATGAACCTCACTCCTGGTCAAAGTCATGTTTTGACTGCCTTCATTGAAGAAGAAAAATGGAAATATGAAGAAGGAAGAAGACTGAAGAAAGTGCAGTACAAGAAGCAGCGCTACCTAAAGGATAATGTCCTCACTCTTACCCCGGATCAACTCGTTGCCTTGCAAGCTGAGATCAAGCAACTGAGTGATGAATTCAACTACTACTATGCTGACTGGAAGGGCGCCAAGGTCCGGTTCGTCAAGTTGATGAAGACATTCACTTCAAGTGTTGCTGCATCGGTGCATATTGAAGTCACTCCGACTGAAGCATCTGCTCAGCCTACTGAACAACATGCCAGCACCACTGATGACAATCAGGCTGCTGAAGAAAATGAAAGTACCAGGGCTAATGACTGCATTCCAGCCACTGAAGAAACTACCAGGGCATCCACTAGTGGTGCACCTGAAGAAAATGAAGAAGTCAGGGCAACTGCATCAGTTGCGCCTGAAGAAACTTAACCAAATCCCTCTGCTCCTCCTGCGCCTACACCAACTCAGATTCTTCCATCCGCATCCGATGCGAAGAAAACCAAGGCTGCAGAGTGTGCAACCGTGAAGAAAAGCAAGGCATCAACTTCATCAGATTCTTCAGTTCCAAAAAAGATGAAGCCTTGGACAAGCTCAATTGACAACCCGATTGATGTCGTTCCTGTCGCATTCATGCCATCAAAGGACCTTGTTCCTTTTAGTGAAGATTATGAGATTCCAAGAGAATCCGATGAAGAGAATCCTTCTGCTGCTTCGTTAGAGCAGTTGGATGAAGAAATTGAAGTGGATGCTATCCCTTCAACACCAGTTGTCTCCTCGTCTATGCCTCAGTACACTGTTGAAGAGGCCGGCATTGAAGAAATGGAAGATGAGGATGTGGACATTGGGTGTACCACACCAGTGCTGAATGATGACTTTTGGAAAAGTCTGCACCCCAACTCTCCGATGTGCACTCCACTTCAAGCAATTCCCCAGTCCCCTGCTGCTACTGAAGTACAAATGGGTTCTGAAGAACCTCATGTAACCCCATCTGTCCATATACAAATTCCAGCCACTAGTGCTGAAGAAACAGTATATGAAGAATTGAAGACCCAGGCTGCAGCTGAAGAAGAGAGCGTAAAATTCCTCAGTCTGTGGATCTTGAGATTGTGATTCCTGAGGTGGTGATGCAATTGCTGACACTCCTCAGCCCAAGCCAAAGGATCCCTTCTCAAAGAAGCAGAAATTCAAGGCTGATGACTTCTTCGGCGAGCATGTTTTCTTCACTGAATTCAATCCATATGACAATGCTCGTCTTAGAAGGAAACGCTTCTGGACTGCCAGCCAGGCCAATTTCTATTCTTCACTGCTTTTCAACAAGGACAAAGTCTTCTACCACGAGCATATTCCTCACATGGACATGGAATCAATGTCTTGCTTCTCTCAAGTCCTCAGTATGCTTCATGATGCAGGACTGCTCAACTTTTTCTCTGACATAGTTGATTGGAATGAAGAGCTTATTCTTCAATTCTACGCAACACTGCACATCACAGGTGATGATGATGATATCAACACTTGGGTGTTGGACTGGATGACCGAAAACACTCACTTCAAGGCACCGGCCTCTGAATTACTTCATGCCCTGCCAATCAGTCCTCCACCTGAAGGTGCTCGTTGTCTGTACCAAGAGCCTGAACTCACTGCTCATTGCATGCAAGTGCTCATGAAGCCTCTGAAGCCTAGTCAAGCCCCAAGGACCAAATTCCTCATGAAGGAATTGTTGTATGTGCCAAGAACCATTATCGCATTCTGATGAAGACAATAAGTCCTATCAAAGGCGACGACTCATCTGATGAGGAAATTGTTGGCATCATGAAGAATATGCTATTCAACATCATGCATGGAATCCCTGTCAATTATCATGATTTCTTCATGAGCACTCTGGCAAATGCTGCACTTTCACCATTTGAGCTAAAGCCTTATGCTCCTTGGATTATGAGATTCCTCATAACAAGGTCTTCACTCAACTACAAAGCTGACTTTCAGAATCGCCTCAGCTACTTGCCACCTATTGAAGTCCTCAAGCAGACATATTCCTCAGCTGATGAGAAGGGCAAGGCACCAGCTGTTATCGATGAAGGTATTCATCCATTGGATGGTCAGTTCCGCAAAGCTGCATCTTATTCCACCAGTGATGACTCTGCCACTCATGATTCTGATGCAAATGCATCCAAGCCAGATCCTCAAGCCACTGCTCCTTGTGTGATGACTGACCGTGAGCTGCTTCTTAGTCTTCACCAAAAGGTGGATCGAAACCACAAATGGGTTAAGCGTCAGTTTGGCTCTATTCTTCACAACATGACTTTTACACATAATGCAGTGAAGAAAAACCATTACTACCTCCATGAAGTCTTCGATCGCACCTGGGCTATTATGTCACATCTATATGGTGAAGAAGATCTGAAGCAAATGGGTTTCAAGGAAGATTTTGACTGGTCTGCTCCTCCACCGTAGAAATACAAGAAGGTCGAGGTTCCTCCCTTGGTAGCCAGATCATTTTCTTCATCACGCGACACAGACAAGTATGAAGACTTGGACGACACTTCGGCAGGCCCTACAACAACACAAGACCCCAACAACGCTGGCGCTCCTCCATCATCATGATATTCTTCAGGGGCGTTAGTCCTCATTTTCGATTATTCGATGACAAAGGGGGAGAAATTTGAGTTAGTCTTCGAGCGGGTCTATCTTATATGGGCGTTTTTTTGCTAAGTTACAACTCTCGTTCTTTTTGGTGACTTGCTGGATCAAGTTGTAAACTTAAACTCTATGGTGGCCTGATACTTTTGTTGAGTTCTTCTGCATGCTTATTCCTCATTAATGTCTATGCACGCATGATGAATTACATCAGTCACCATATTTCATCATGCATTTCAAATTCTTCATATTATATGTCAAATGCGTGTATGAATTACAAGATATAGGGGGAGATCTCCATGATTATACTTTTCAAGTGTGCATTGCTTCAAAAGCAAATTCCTCACTATGCACATCTTCAGGGGGAGTTCTTCTATATCTTGCAATCAAATTCCTCAATATCAGTATTTACACTTCACATGTTTATCCCTATTGAAAACTTAACCTATATTGTCATCAATCACCAAAAAGGGGGAGATTGTAAGTGCATCTAGTGCCCCTTAGTGATTTTGGTGTATTGAAGACTTATAGGTTAAGGGACTGATGCGTTTGTGAGTGTACACAAGTCTATAAGTCTATGAGGAGTTTGATATTTACAGAGAAAGTCGACCCCTAAAACTGAAGTTCTTCAACTGAAGACTTTGGATTTCTGAAGACTTTGAAAGTGAAGAAATTGGTGTGACCTTGAAGACTTGGCAATCATTCGAGGAACATGAAGCGTGAAGACTCTTGTTTTCGTAGTTTCATTTTCTCTTTCTTGAGTCATAGAAAACACCGTACTGTTAAAGGGGGTCGAGGAAATACTAAGGAAAACTTTCCAAGTCATGCTCAACTCAAAATCCTACACTACCAATCCCTTCTAGTGAAGCCATTGGAAATCTCATACAGTTCAGTCATATTCTTCAGTGACAAAGACGAAGTTCTTCTGGTCTCTGAGGAATTTGTTCTGACTAAGGAGTTAGGAATTTGCCAGTGCGGATTACCTACACAGTGAGGAATATGATAGCCCTGAGGAATTTGATAGTCAAAATTCCGCCCGTTGCTGTGCTACGCGCCAGCTGTCCCAAAATATCCTACCACCTAACGGTCATGTCATACAAGGGCCTTTATGTCTTATCATGTCGGGCTGCTCCCTTGGCTATAAATAGCCGCCCCTACAACCACTAGCTGGTTGGCTGCTCCGAGAGAAACTGACACTTGTCATTTGAGAGCATCCCATCCTCCGAGGACTTTGAGCGAAAATCATCACGTGAGGAAAACCCAAACCCAGCACATCTACAACCCAAAGTGATTGAGCATCACTGAAGAGATTGATCCCGCGTGGATCCGACGCTTGTTACCTTTGAAGACTGTGCTTCTTCCAGACGGTTAGGCGTCATGATCTAGAGCATCCAAGAGGAATTGTGGATCGCCGAGTGACCTAGTCTTTGAAGGTTTGGAAGTCACATGAAGACTTACCACGAGTGATTGGGTGAGGTCTGTGTGACTTAGCTCAAGGAGAATACGGTGAGGACTGTGTGTCCTCAGGTTTAAATACCTAGCCGCTCCAACCAGACGTACAACTGAGACAGCAGTTGGAACCGGTTTACCAAATCATTGTCTTCACCAAGCCTACTGGTTCTATTTCCTCAACTCTTTCATTTCCTCATAACTGTGTTGTGTACTTGTTCATATCTGTTTGAAGACTTTGGCTGAAGACTTTCTCAATTTCCTCTGTTCAATTTCTTCAGTCTGTCTGTCTTCATCCTGTGTTTACCCTTTCTGTACTCTGTGCTTGTCTTCATTTCATCATGACGACTATGCTTGTGTTCTGTTATGTTTACTTCTGAGTACTTATTCCGCTGCAAGTAGTTCTTCATTTAGGAATTTCCTCACTAGCAAATTCCTCAGTGAAGAATTTATAAAAAACGCCTATTCACCCCCCTAGTCGATATAACGCACTTTCATCCACCTCGCCACAGCACCCTCTCTCCCTCGTGCCTCTCTCCCCCTTGCACGCCCTCGCCGCTCCTCTATCCCTCGTCCCCTCTCCCTAACGCGTCACGCCGCCGCTCCCTCTCTACCCCATGCCTCCCTCTTCCTCGCGCAGTTGCGCATCAGGTGCGTCTTCTCCGGCTCCATCCACTGTGCTTCTTCTCCGACCATCTCTCCGACATCCTGGGCCCACTTGGTAGTGACTGGACATCGGCGGGACCGTGAGGACCGTCGGTCCGCACCGAGCTTCACGTCGTCCGTTCCGGTCCCTGAAATCAGGACCGCTGCATTGCTCGGTCCGGTCCGGACCGGACCGCCGGCGGCCGGTCCAAACGATGGTTCGGACCGGGACCGGACCGTGTCCACCCTGAGTCAGAACCCATGCCGAACGGCAGAACAAGCCCAAGTTGTTTGAGGATCTCGACAATTTTGCTTGTGAAATCAAGTTTGAACTTGGGAACTCCGAAGTCACTGACCTTGATGGGGATCGCCGGCAGGTGATCATGCACGAAGCCCGGACAGGAGGTTATCTGGTCGACGAGGATCCGCATGTTGTCTTACGCGCTAGGAAGGAAGATGCACATGGAGTATTGTGTGCCTGCCGTTCATGACCGGTACGGTTGATATCCTCGTTGTGAGGACATCTTGTACTGCAGCTTGAGCACCTTGAACCCGTCATTTTTTTTGAACCAGGCATGACCCCTTTCCATTGCAAACGAAAGGAAACACATAGTTCCGAGAACATAACAGGGAAAGAGGAAAGAGGTGCATCGAGTTCGGGCACTGCTAGGAAACCCACTGTGTTCGCCCAACATCGAAACGAACGCCATGGGGCGAAAACCTACAACACCATAGTTCAACAGCCACCCAAAACACTACAGTCTATTACAACCAAAATCCCAACACAAGGGCCAATATGAAGCGATATGCACCTTGAAAAATCAGCGGCATATCTAATTGCAGGCGAATTCGCGAGATAACTCTCCCTCGATCGGTCTCCTCACCATCTCGCACATCTTCATCATGCTCATAGTGCTCGACCTGACCATCGCCGCCCCGCTGCGCAGCTCCTTGACTCCTTCTCCTTGCTGTATACCTGCCCAATATTAAAAAAAGGAGCACATGGAAAACACAATCTCAAACGGTGTCTTTGTTTTTTTCTCAAAAGTGGCTCGATTTCGAGCAAGCCAGATAGCCCAACTAACGGTCGCGAGGCCAACAGTCTAATATTTCTTCCCAGAAGGAAGGAAAGTGTGACACGAGGAGAAATATTGCCAATAATTGCTCGGGCATAAATCAGTCCCTAGAGAAATCGCAACACAACGCCAAACCACTCTAGCCACAAGACATGTGAAGAACAAATGTCGAGATGATTTAATATCATCACAAAAGGAGCATTTGGGATTCCCAGGCCATCTCCTCTCCTTCATGACTTGCCTGGTCAAAACAGCATCCTGAGATAGCTGCCATAAGAAAATTTTGATTTTGAGGGGGATCTTGGCCTTCCAAATCCATCTGTAGTGGCAGCCACTAAGAGGGTTTTCTAGCCATTTGTACATAGATTTAGTAGAAAATATACCATTTCCACTGAGCCCCCAGTACACCTGCCCCCCCCCCTTTCCCAACTGTATATTGTTAATACTATTCGTCATTTCCTCCCATTGCCTCTGAAGATCAGGGGTAAGCCTTCTCCTGAAGAAGGTGTTGGGTTTCACATATTTGAAATTGGCAACAGTACAGTCCTGATCAGTGCAAATATCAAGCAGCAGGGGATAACGGTTCTGGAATGGGCTGGTCCCATTAATGGAGTCTTTCCATACTCTAGTTAGATCCCTAGATTCAGTTCTGATTTTCCTACCAGCCATGTAGAGGGTCTTAACATTAAGCAGGGCTTTCCAACATGGTGAATCAGTGAACCTGGGTTCGACCGTAGCCATAGTTCTATTTTTCAAATATCGGGCACGAACGATATTTTGCCATAGGCCATTTTGGGTCTCAAGTTTCCACCACCACTTGACCATCAAACTAATGTTTTGTTTCCGAAGATCTTTAACTCCCAGGCCACCTTTATCTCTAGATCTACATATTCTGCCCCATTTGACCAAATGATATCTCTTGTTCTTGTTACATCCTTGCCAAAAGAATTTCCTTCTATGCTTGTCAAGTTTTTCAATGCAGGTTTTACTCATAAGCCACATAGACATATGATATAAGGATATTTGGGTGACAACTGAGTCCAACAAAGTTAGTCTACCCCCCATGGATGCAGCATTACCGATCCATGCCTCAAATCTTTTGAGGTATTTAGCCACTACGAACTCCCAATCTGAATCTCTTAGGGTGGAATAATTGACAGGCATGCCAAGATATTTGATAGGAAAACTACCCACATCACAGTTAAACAACTCAGCATAGTATTTCACCGTGTTCCTGCCACCACCCACAGTGAAAATCTCACTTTTCTAATAATTAACTTTAAGCCCAAACATCAGCTCGAAAATGTACAGCGGCAACTTCAGGTTTACTGCTTTATCAACATCATGTTCCAAACAGACAATAGTGTCGTCTGCATACTGGAGCACTGCAACTCCATTAGGGATAAGATCCGGAGCCAAACCCACCAGCAAATTATTTTTTTGAGCATTAGTGATCATTTTGGCAAGGCAATCAGAAGCTAGGTTGAAAAGGAAAGGGGAGTGGGGATCCCCTTGTCGAACGCCCTTAGCACTCTAGAAATATGGACCAACTTGGTTATTGAGTTTGATACTTATTGTACCATTGTGCAAGATCTGCTTAATCCAGCCGCACCACGTGTCACTAAAGCCTCGAAGCTTGTGACATTCCAATAGAAAGTCCTAGTTCACTTTATCGTATGCCTTTTGAAAGTCTAGTTTCGGGACAACCCCCACCGTTTTTTCACATGAGTATAGTTTAAAATCTCATGCAACGACAGCACCCCTTCCATAATGCTTCTCCCCTTAACAAAAGCATTCTGGGTCGAGCTAATGAGCTTATCAGCGTACCTCTCCACTCGCCGATCCAAAACTTTAGTGATAAGCTTGTATGGACATATCAGGAGACATATAGGTCTAAATTGCTGGATTTTATCCGCGCCCGCAGTTTTGGGTAAAAGTGTCATCACACCATAATTGAGACGTTGCACATCCAAAGTCCTTTCACGAAAACTCTCAAAAAGCCTCATAATATCATCCTTAACTATGTCCCAGCACACCTGATAGAATTCAACAGGTATATTGTCTGGGCCGGGGGCTCTATTATGTGCCATAAAGAACAGCGCCTCCTTGACCTCTTCTTTTGTGAACTCATGGCACAAATCTGCATTATCATTTGCATTGAGTTTTTCCTCATCAGCCCATGTGTCAGGATCAAGGTGGAACATATTACCCATCTCAGTTCCAAACAAGCTTTTGTAATATTCTGTAGCATGCGCTATCAGCTTGTCAGTACCCTCGATCTCCACATCCCTTGCTTTTTAGGGAGTGAATTGTGTTCTTCCTGTTACGACCATTGGCAATTTTATGATAATAGTCTATATTCAGGTCTCCTTTTAGGATCCAGCATTCATGAGACTGTTGGAGACAATATATCTCCTCATTCACCAACAGATCATGCAGATCAGTACTAACATCAATCTTGATGTTGTATAGCTCAGGGGACAGGGGACCACTTTCTTCCAGTTCTTCCAGCATAGCCAACTCTTTCCTGAGCTCCTCCTTCCTTTTCTTGTCATGGCCATATTTATCTGATCCCCATCCCTTGAAGTAGGTTTTGAGTCTTTTCAATTTGATATTCAAGGTATCAATGGGGTCGGAAGAAAAAACCCTCCTAGCCCAGATCTTACTAACAGTAGGCAGGAAATTCTCATCCTTAATCCAGGCAAGGTTAAAACGAAACTCACGAGGTTTGGGAGCTTCTCTACCTTCCTCCCCACTAGAAAGCAGCAGTGGGTTATGGTCAGAAAGTTCTCGTACCAATTTCCTAACAGACACCATAGGGAAAAGATTTTCCCAGTCTTTAGACATCAGGATCCAGTCTAGTTTCTATAGAGTTGGGTGTGCCTGATTGTTAGTCCATGTGTATTTCCACCCACTGGTATAAATCTCTCTAAGGGCTAGGGCATTGATAATGGAGTTAAAGAGATCAGTAGATCTGCTACTATTCATATTTTTGTTTTTCTCATTGCAACTACGCAAGATACTAAAGTCACCCCCTACAATGTAGGGAACACTCATATTGCTACACATTGCAGCGAGCTCCACCAGGAATTCCTCTTTAAACTCCTCATGAGCAGATCCATACACTACCAGGAGGCCCCAATCCTTCTTTGTTTTCTTGTCATGCACCACTAATTGTAAAATGTATTTTCCTTTACTGCATGATATAACATCTAAAGTATCATGTCTCACACCACTCAGAATACCACCAGATTTCCCAGCAGATGGAATCCATTCCCAATGGAATAGACCAAAGGGATCAATCCTCCTAATACATTTAGGAGTAAAGTTTTTTTATCGTCTCCTGCAATCCAACGAAGTCGAAAGAATGGTCACTAATCAAGTCTGAGAGGCAGGTGGCCACCCCTTTCTTGCCTACCCTTCTACAGTTCCAAATGAGGCCTCTCATTTGGAACGATTCTTATGGAAATGGACTTGAGTAGCCCTGCCAGGAGGCTTTGCAGGGCTACAGAACACCTCTTCAGTAGAGGTTTGTTTTCTTTGGCTCCTAGTCACAGGTCTAGGAAGCTTAACAACAGACTTCTTTTTAATTTTCCTTTTGTTTTTACCAGAAGAGATATGCTCATGCAAGACCTCTTCCTGATCCAGCCAGGTAAGATTAACAAGGACAATTTTTCCCAACCCATTAGTAACCAAAATGTCATCCCCATTATCATCAATGGATTTGCTATTCTCATCCACCTTAATTTTATCAGCTAAATTCTCTCTCACCCTCTCCAATTCTCTAAGTACATCCACACAAGAGAAGTCATTATTAGGTATATTCACACCCATGCAAGAAGCTCTATGTAACAGTTCAGAATTGGAGAGAACATCAAAAGCATTAGTACAAGTTGTATTATTACCTCCCAAGTCTTTTTTCTGGGCAAGATTGATTGCTTTTGCTTCAATATTCTCCTGCATCCTCTGCATATTACGCTTGCTGAATTTAAGAACTTCTTCAGGAGCTAGGGAGGGGTGAGAATAATCTCGTCACTACATTCAGAAGGTGGAAGTTGTACCACATAGTCACTAGTGTCCTTCAAGCCTGCATCAATATCTCCCTCCACCTCCACAATCTGAGCATGGTTAGAAACAACAACAGCATAAGACAAGGATCGACGAATAGCAGATGGATTTTTTACCTTCACTTCCTGGGTTATATTTCTAGTTTCCATTGGAGCACGGATCTCAACATGATTCAGAGTCGTCATCCATTTGGAGGTATCCTGGGTCACATCATTTCCTGCAAGCTCGTACTCTTTAGCCATTGTTTCAATGAGAAGAGAGGAATCCACCTCGCTGTCAGAAGACATAGACATATCTTGCTCTTGTGGCGACAGACGACAGGTCTTGCCCCCACGAGCAGATGATTCCCCTTTCTACCCATTATCCAGACTAGTTTTCCCTTCTTCCACCCCCTGATCATCTCGTTTGCGTTTAGGAGTCTGATCAGACTTAGGTGGATTATCTTTAGCTTCAACACGCACAACCTCTTCATTAACAGTATTAACCACCAGAATTTCTTCCACCCCCTTGAACCCGTCATGCACGGCGATGAAGTGGCGGGCAGGGTTGTACATGAAGGGCGTGTCGATGGCGGTTCGGTCAAGCCGGTGGAACGGCCTATCTCTGGTGTCCCTCTCGTCGAACGGCAGGTTCCACTTGCCTTTGAAGTATATGGCGTTGGCGAGCACAACGTCGGCCGAGTCAATGGTTTCTACAGAGACGGCGGATGGCATTGTAGTAGAGGCGAGCTGTAAGTAGTATGACTCGATCCCTAATGCTTTAGCAGGAGAAGAATTAGCTTGTAGAGATGGATCCAAGATGTTGAACAAACTGAATATTCAATGAAGAACAATGGAGATTGATTCTGAGCTTGTGTTATTTTGGAGATCCAGTAGGCATCATAGAGCTATCATCTTGCCGATTATTAATAAAATACAAGAGCTTTAATTTGCTTCCAAGTCAAATTCGGAGTGTGCCTGGATACATCAGGTGCAGGATAACATCTTTCTGTGCACTAGAGAAGACTGTAAACCTGATGCTCTTCTTTGAATGGAAAAAATATTTTCTCAACATTCACTGACACCTGACAATGAGTATCAGGACTCAGGAGAAGCAAGAGTAGAGATGTTGCATCAACAAGTATTGCACATTTGGAAGAGGGTGTGTTTTACAATGTGAAGTTATATTTATCACAGGTTATCCTTTTTTTAATTACCCAGCAACACGGATATAGTATTCTACTCCCACCGTTCATACTAAGTGTCGCTTATGAACGTATCCATTTAAGCGACACTTAATATGGGACAGAGGTAGTAGTAATTAGTTTTCACCAATCGACTAAGTATGGCTCTCTTTTTCTAAGTGCCATCTAAATTTAATCAACTATAACAGTCATGATCTTTATTTCACAAAAAACAAATGCCATCTAAATTTAGCCGGTGTATATAGTATGCTGGAGTGGAGTTTACGGTTTAGGGGATCCTCTTTTTTGCCTGAAGATCGCATATAGACAGAAGACATCTCTGAAATATAGTGAAGCACAATGCAGATTTTTCATGAGGTGAAAAACAATCATCTCTATAAATTCATAATAAGCGGGGCTCATAATCGTGTCAGCAGAGCAGTTCTGGATTGAAAGAAAATAAACAAAAACGTGTTGCTTGGCCACAACAGCTATTACTCCTTGGAGGGGTCTAGGACGTGCCCCGCAAAGATAACTGCGCCAGTCGCTTCCTCCATTATGTAGTAGGCAAACGGATGGTCGGCGATGAAATCCACTTGTGGAGGTGGCGGCCCAAATCGGCTGCATCCTCCCATGCCGGCGTCGGCGGCGGTGACAGCTACAGCTTCAGTCCCTTCCTCGTTTACCTCGACGACGGCCTTGTGGATGACATCCCCCACCACTATCGGCAAGCCGGAGTCGTCTTCCTCCACCATGTCAGATAGGTCGCCGTGCTCGCTGAACGGCAGTTGAAGACCCAGTTTCTTGAGGACGACGGCGGCGCTGCTGTGGAAGGACAGCTTAAACTTTGGCATCCGGAGCTCGCGGAGGGCGATTTGCTGTATCGGCAGATGGTCGTGCAGGAACCCAGGCCGGGATGCCATCATGTCCAGCAGCCACCACAGGCCGTCGTGGGAGTCTGGGAGGAAGATGCACATGGAGAACTGCGTCTGCACGGTACGCCCGGAGCCGGAGTGCTCCCACGGAGCAGCAGCACGCTGGGATGGATAGGCATTGCCTGCCCATGGATTAGGCACGTCGTAGCTGTTGCCAGATGCATCATGGAGGGGGGAGTAGGGGTTAGGAGGGTAGCCAACGCGACTAGGTGCACCATAAGGAGGATACGGCCTCGGGTAGGTGTACGGGGTGAAGGGGTTGCCGAACGGAGGATGAGGAGGAGGATAGTAATGTTGATGGAAGTATGGTGGGGGTCCGATGGGAAAATAATTTGGAGACGGACCCCTGCCCCCACGGTTGTATGCAGCAGCACTAGGGCGGGGATGGGTAGACGGAGGAGCACTAACACCACTGTGGTTGTAGGGATCAGAATCAGGACGACCCAATTGAGGAGGATGTTGTGTGGTACTAGTGCCCTCGTGAGCTGGCGCCCCCATCTTGTACCGGAGTTTGAGCACCTTGAACCCGTGGTGCACGGCGACGAACTGGGACTCCCGACTCTGCATGAAGGGTACATCAACCTGGCTGCGGTCCAGCCGTTGGAAGGGCCTATGCACGGTGTGCCTCCTGTCGAACGGCTGGTCCTCCCACTTGCCCTTGAAGTACATGGCGTTACCGAGCACCACCAGGGTCGCCCGGTGTATCGACCCCTCCGGGAGGACCGAGTTGATGAGGTTCCTTGTCGCGTGAGCCGCCCACGTGTTGACCTGACCCCGCGCTTCCTCCGGCGCACCGCGGAAGTCGACGGTGCTGGCCTCAGCCTTGTACGTGCCCACGCCGGCCTCGCGGAAGCCCGGCTTCAGCGGCCGCGACAGGTCGCTCCACACGCCGCACGCGAACGCCACGCAGGGACCGCCCGAAGCGAACCTGTCCTGGAGTGTGTCCGCTTCCAAGCGTGACACGAAGTTCTCGAGCTCGCCGCGCGACTTTGCTCCGAGGACACGGAGTATCTCGTCCAGTGTGGCGTTCCGGGCGCCGGCAGCTATGAGCGCGAGAGCGGTGTAGATGGACAGCGGTGAGAAGACTAGATTGCCGTCCGTGTTCTCCTCAGTGAGGCGCCTCGCGAGCCCGGCGGCGAGCATTGCCAGGCCACTGGATCCCGTCGGCCCTACTCCATCGAACAGCACCTGCGGGTTTCTGGTCACCGGCAACAACTCGAATCTTCTAGCAGGTAGCCGCTCGTTAATAAGTGCACCCTCATGTTTCCGTTTCCCAGTCCGCACACGGGCAGGGCCGCTGCCATTGCTAGGGTCGACGACATGCCCTGCAAACATGATCGCGCCGGACGCCTCCTCGACTATGAAATACGCGAAAGGATGGTCGGCGACGAAATCCACCCTCGGCTCCAGCATTGCCATGGGAGCAGCTCCGGGAGCCGCAATCATCATGGTGAGAGCTGCGGCTTCCGTCCCTTCCTCGTTGACCTCGATGACAGCCTTATGGATGACGTCACGAACCACCAAAGGCAAGCCGGTGCCGTCGTCCTCCACCATGTCCGACAGATCGGAACCCATGCCGAACGGCAGAACGAGTATCTGGTCGACGAGGCTCCGCAGGCCGTCGTATGCGTCAGGCAGGAAGATGCACATGGAGTACTGCGTGCCTGCCGTCCACGGCCGGTACGGTTGATATCCTCGTTGTGAGGACATCTTGTACTGTAGCTTGAGCACCTTGAACCCGTCATGCACGGCGATGAAGTGGCGGGCGGGGTTGTACATGAAGGGCGCGTCGACGGCGGTTCGGTCAAGCCGGTGGAACGGCCTATCTCTGGTGTCCCTCTCGTCGAACGGCAGGTTCCACTTGCCTTTGAAGTATATGGCGTTAGCGAGCACGACGTCGGCCGAGTCAATGGTTTCTGCAGAGACGACGTCCTTGATGAGGTTCCTGGTGGCCTCGGTGACCCAGGCATTGATGTGTTGCGCCGCCCCCGCCGCGTTCTCCCTGATATCCAATGTGTCCGCCTGTGCTCTGTACGTGCCGATGACGGCCTCGCGGTAAGCCGGCTTGAGCGGACGCCTTTTGTCGTTCCACACCCCGCACGCGGACGCGACGCTCGGCCCGCCCGATCCCGACAGGTCCTGGAGCGCGTCGTCGGCCATGCGCGAGATGGACACCTCCAGCTCCTCGCGGGAGCTTGCCCCGAGGAGGCGCAGGACCTCGTCCAGGGTGTCTCCCCTCGCGCCGGGCGCCAGGAGCGCGACGGCGGCGCAGATGGACAGCGGCGAGAAGACGAGGTTGGTGCTAGGGTTTGCATCGGCCAGGCGTTTGGTGAGGCGGGCGGCGAGCTCCGCCTGGCCAGAGCAGGACTGCCGCGGCTTGTTGTTGCTCGGCCAGGCCATCATCGCGGTCGCGGGATCCATCAAATCCGCGCACAGAATAGATCGTTCGTGCTTTGCCTGATCTGATCGTTGGTGGAGATGCCGGCGCGTCTCAGTACGTCAGTATAGACGAGATCAATACAACGTCGGTTTCGTTGAGACTCCTACTCGTCAGCGCTTGCCCAGTTGGGTTGGCCCATCAAAACACCCTCGCTCGCTTCCCCTGAAAAAAAGACCAACTCGCTCGCTGGCACGGGATCGCTTGCTCGTTAAGAGAAAACCAGTACTAGTGGTTTTACATTAAAAAACAGTACTAGTGGTTTTGGTGAGAAAACCCTCTTGCCATAATTTTGAGGGAAACGTTTCGCAACGGCGCGCCGGCCGGCCCGGCCGCTTGCTCTCACGCAGAAATCCCGCACATGCAAGATGATTGCACGCACACCACGCAAATTGCTCCCGCACATGATGGGTCCTACAAAACTGGACCTTTTTCAACCTCATCTCTTCCCTTTCTTCTACCTCCAGCCGACATCTCCTAGTACTTCTTCACGCCTGCGTTTTAGCAATAGCATGCGTGCTGCTACGACCCAGCATGAGCACCGGCTGCAGCCGGCTGCTCCATGGCAGCAACAGCATGCCACCGTTTTGCTGGAACCAGCACCGCAGGGAGCTGGAACCAGGAATGTGCGGTGTTACAACCAACAGAGCAGGCGACAGAGGCATATGTATTTTTGCTGGAACCATGTGTCTATTTTGCTGCAACCGGCGATGGACCAACACAACGGAGGAAGCTACAACGTCGGGTTTTTGCTGCAACCAGCAACATGCATAGCTACATCCGGGAATTTTTTTGTTGCAACCGTCTAGTCTAGGAATTTGTTACATCATTCACGGCTTAGCTATGACGTGCGATGGAGGCGACGTTGTTTTTCTACTGCAACCGTCATCAACTATTGCTACATCCGTTCATGGCGGCGCTTCCATATGCATCGATGGTGATGGTATATTTTGCTACAACTGTCTTCGGTTTTTGCTACGACCCGCAATGGTTTTTGCTACATCCATGCACAGCTACCATAATGGTGAGCAACACGAGATGCTGGCAGAGCGGGGGAGGGGCAAGCTGGCCGGCGGCTGGAGGAGATGCATCCGGGGGAAACCGGCGTCGTGGGAGGCACGACGCTCGTGGCCATGTGATGCTATGAGGTGTTTCATGGAAGGAGATGGGGAGCTAGACTGTATGCTGCAACCGGGGGCGCGTGGTGATGCGGGTGAGCTGCGACGAGCGGTGTCGCGAGGAGGGAAGCGGAGGTGCTGCTGCCCTCGCCGGAGGGCGCGCTGCTGCCCACGCTGGCCGGAGGCACAGTCAGATCTAGCTATTTTCCTGCTTGCGTTGACCTACAGAAGGAAGAAGTCGATTTTTGAGGGCAGATCGAACGGGTATTATGTGCTGAATCGCACGCCTGCTTGGCGACCGGCCCAAATTTAGGCCGGTGCGCCGGTGCGTATCACTCGCCTAATTTTTATAGTGGGCCAGTTTAAGTTACCTAGTTTGGGCTAATACGCCTTATCTACTCTCCGGGCCATTCAGTTGTCAAAAAAAAACTCTCCGGGCCAGTTTCGTAATTTTCCTTTGATTCATTATCTTTGCTCATCTTTCCCTAAATTTGGTGCTGCGTACAGCTCCTTAGCCTACACTAATTTACTGGACAAATCTTTATATTTATTTTATTTAAGAAAGTTAACGTGTGAACTGCCCTATTTTTGCTTAAGGTGCATTTTCTCTAAAAAAAAAGAAGGCAGTTGAAAGGATCGGTATGGTCGACTAGAGGGGGTGAATAGGCGACTAACAAGTTTTAGCCTCTCTACCAAATTTTCGGTTAAATAAGAAAGTACGTTCTCTAGATATGCAACTAGGTGGACAATTTATATGACAAGCAACACAAAGCAAGAGCAAGCACAAAGTAAAAGGCACGAAGTAAGCGCAGGTGGAATCGATGCTGACGAGGATGGGTTGTCAAAGTTCCCTTCTTTCGGAAGGTACGTCTTCGTTGGAGAGCTGTGGAGGCACAATGCTCCCCAAATGTCCCCAGGGCCACCTTATTATCCTCATGCCCTAGCACGATACAAGGTGCCACCAATCCACTAGCAGTGCCCCTTGAAGGCGGCAATCGGAACCGGATCTTTACAAACAAGGTTTGGTTCTCTCCACAACTTAATTGGAGGCTTCCAATAATACCACGAAGATTCATCACAATGAATTGTGGCTCTGAGGTGACCCCTTCCATCTAGGGTGCCCAGATACCCGAAAGTAACAAGATTCACAAGTGAAAGTATGGGGGAATCAAATTTCGTTTGGTGAAAGTGTAGATCTAGGTCTCTTCACTCAATCTCTAGCAAGTCAACACGTTTGGTTGGCTAGAGAAGGAGATCGGGCAAGAACAAGCTTAGGGCATTAATGAAGGGGGAGAGAGAGAGGGTAAGTTAGAGGTAGAAGGACCTCCACTATTTATAGCATCCTCCAAATTCAACCGTTATGTGCAAAATCGCACAGGGGCGGGACAACCATAGGGGGTGCGGTTCAACCGCCCTAGGTCGAACTCTGCTCACGCAGAGCCACGACTGTTGGTGGCCCGGTTGTATCGATTTAAACAAATAAATCGGGACAACCGCACGACCGCCACCTTGTACTGCACCTGAGACCCGAAAGGAATCACTGCCCTGCTTAGCCACACAGTTAGTCCACAAAATGCATTGTCATCAACACCAAAACACTTAAGACGGGAAATGCCCTTACAACAACGGGAATGAATGAAGCCTCCAACCTGAAGGTTGAGTTATCTATCTGCCAGCCACTTGGGCCAGCAGCTTGATAGGATTAGATATATGTTATATTACTAGAGACTGGGGCACCACCTGGTGGCACCCCCTGAGGCAGGCCTTCCGTGCTCCCAGCCTGGTAATGCACATGGTTTGAACACTAATGTTATGCACGTGAACATCAGCTCATTAGCAAATTAAATGCCTCAGAATTTCTTTATGCAATCATCAGCAAGTAAATTACTCAAAGGAATGTCGCAAATGAATTTGGTCTCATTTTGCATAATTAATAGTCATATTTAGAGATTTGCACACTCACAATATGAAGCACCTGGGAGACAAATCATATAGGAGTATATCTAGAAACCCTTGATTAATTTCCTTTAATATTCGCCAAGCAACACAGAGGCCTCCGATAGACTTCCACACATGTGGCAGCAATCACGATGTGCACAGAGGCCTCCGATAGACTTCCCCGTAGCTTAGTTGCTTTCACGATGTGCACATGTACAGCTCTAGAAAGAGTATTGGTGGACTGACAGCTCCACAGTTTTTGCTCCCCTACGAGTCCAGCACACTTGCCAAATCAATAGTAGAAACTATTCAACTCCTGATTACAACACAATAAGAGAAATCATCTTGAGTTTTAATAAGTATTTAGAAGAAACCATCAACTGTACAACATACAGACTACGAACACTTTTTTTTGACAAAAGATAGAAGAGTCCAACAAGCAGCCCTTCAGGAAGGCAATATATAACCAAAACTAAAACAACACCAAAATCTTAGACACAACTATGCCATTCCATTCTAATAAAAAATTAACTCCCTATTTTGTTATCAGGATTTGGAGCATATTCTAAAAGGTCACATGCTTCAGGATTTAAAAGATGCTGTTGTTGGTAATTAGTTTTGTTACCATGAGATCATGAAATGGTTCCTTCTCTCTACTGCTTGCATTAGAGTAGTGTAGCATGTTACTGTTTTCGGTTAATCCTATTCTGCTGCATATCCTGTTTTTGCTACTATTGGTAACTTTACCTACAATCCTAAATGATTATTATATGATGCTAGTTTATCATCAGTGACCCTACATTCCTGTCCGTATGCCATGCTATACTATTGGACCATGATCACTCGGGAGGTGATCACGGGTATATACAATTCATACATACTATACAGGTGGTGACTAAAGTCGGGTCGGCTCGTAGAGTACCCGCAACTGTTTCGGATAAGGGGGCTAAAAGGACAGGTGGTTCCATCCAGGTAGTGGTGGACATGGGTTCCCGACGGCTCCTGAATGTTACTTTGAGATAGAGTGATAGGGCAGGTTGTGACCACCTAGGAGACATGTGAGCCTGGACCGTGGTCGGCGTCCGCGGTTATTTCAAAATAACATGCTTAACGAGATTTGGTATTTGATCTAAGTCCGGACACTGGCCTATACGCACTAACCTACTACGCGGGAACAGTTATGGGCACTCGACGTCGTGGTATAAGCCGAAGCCTTCTTGACGTCAGTGACTGAGCGGCGTGCGCCGGCTTGGACCGCGTAACGCAACTTCCTTTGTAATGGAGGTTGCTAGGTCTGGTCACCGGCCGCCCACGCAACGTGCATGTGTGCAATGGGTGATGGGCCCAGACTCCTGCGCGCTTAGGATTTAGACCGGTGTGCTGACCTCTCTGTTGTGCCTATGTAGGGCTGCGACATGTTGATCTTCCGAGGTCGGGCATGACCCAGGAAAGTGTGTCCGGACAGAGGGATCGAGCGTGTTGGGAAATGTGGTGCACCCCCGCAGAGAAGTTTATCTATTCGAATAGTTGTGTCCCTCGGTAAAAGGATGACCAGAAGATGTACCTCGACCTTATGACAACTAGAAACGGATACGTAATAAAACACACCTAGACAAGTTCCAGAGACAACACGGTGATCGCTTTCCCACAGGGCGACGAGGGGAGGACCGCCGGGTAGGATTATGCTATACGATGATACTTTGTTAAGTTACCAGCTACTCTCTTCTACATGCTTCAAAATGTAGGCTGCCAGAAGCGTAGTCTTTGATAAGACTAGCTATCCCCCTCTTATTCTAGCATTCTGCAGTTCAGTCCACCGATATTGCCCCTTTACACAGATACCCATGCATATGTAGTGTAGATCCTTGCTTGCGAGTACTTTGGATGAGTACTCACGGTTGCTTTGCTTCCTCTTTTCCCTCTTTCCATTCTTCTCGGACGTTGCAACCAGATGTTGGAGCCTAGGAGCCAGACGCCACCGTTGATGTTGACCCCTACTACACCGAGGGTGCCTACTACTACGTGCATGCCACCGACGACCAGGAGTAGTTTAGGAGGATCCTAGGCAGGAGGCTGCTACATCTTGAGCTTGCATTGGTTTTCCTTGAAGAGGAAAGGGTGATGCAGCAAAGTAGCGTAAGTATTTCCCTCAGTTTTTGAGAACCAATGTATCATCCAGTAGGAGGCTCCTCAAAAGTCCCACGCACCTACACAAACAAACAAAGAACTCGCAACCAACGCAATAAAGAGGTTGTCAATCCCTTCACAACCACTTGCGAAAGTGAGATCTGATAGAGATAGTATGATAAGATAAATATATTTTTGGTATTTTATAATATTGATGCAAAAAGTAAAGATGCAAATAAAAGTAGATTGAAAGCTTATATGATAAAAGATAGACCCGGGGGCCATATGTTTCACTAGAGGCTTCTCTCAAGATAGCATAAGTATTACGGTGGGTGAACAAATTACTGTCGAGCAATTGATAGAAAAGCGAATAATTATGAAATTATCTAGGCATGATCATGTATATAGGTGATACGTCCATTTTGCATCATGCTTTTATATCAATATTTATTGCATTATGGGCTGCTATTACACATTATATCTCAATACTTATGGCTATTCTATCTTATTTTACAAGGTTTACCATGAAGAGAGGGAATGCCGGCAGCTGGAATTCTGGCTGGAAAAGGTGCAAACGTTGGAAACCTATTCTGCACAGCTCCAAAAGTCCTGAAACGCCACGAAACAACCTTTTGAAATTAATAAGAATTTCTGAGCGAAAGAAATAGGCCAGGGGCCCCACACCCTGTCCAGGAGATAGCCCCCCCCTATAGGGCGCGCCCCTATCTCCTGGGCCCCCTGGTGGGCCTCCGGCGTCCATCCTCTACTATATCATCACTTTTACCCTCGAAAAAATTGTGGGCAAGCTTATGGGACGAAACTCCGCCGCCACGAGGCGGAACCTTGGCGGAATCAATCTAGGGCTCTGGCGGAGCTATTTTGCTGGGGACACTTCCCTCCGGGAGGGGGAAATCATCACCAACGTCATCACCAACGATCCTCTCATCGGGAGGGGGTCAATCTCCATCAACATCTTCACCAACACCATCTCCTCTCAGACCCTAGTTCATCTCTTGTATCCAATCTTGTATCAAAACCACAAATTGGTACATGTGGGTTGCTAGTAGTGTTGATTACTCCTTGTAGTTGATACTTATTGGTTTACTGGGTGGAAGATCATATGTTCAGATCCTTTATGCATATTATTACTCCTCTGATTATGAACATGAATATGCTTTGTGAGTAGTTATGTTTGTTCCTGAGGACATGGGTGAAGTCTTGCTATTAGTAGTCATGTGAATTTGGTATTCGTTCGATATTTTGATGAGATGTATGTGGTCTTTTCCTCTAGTGGTGTTATGTGAACGTCGACTACATGACACTTCACCATTATTTGGGCCTAGAGGAAGGCATGGGGAAGTAATAAGTAGATGATGGGTTGCTAGAGTGACAGAAGCTTAAACCCTAGTTTATGTGTTGCTTCATAAGGGGTTGATATGGATCCATATGTTTAATGCTGTGGTTAGGTTTATCTTAATACTTCTTTTGTAGTTGCGGATGCTTGCAATAGGGGTTAATCATAAGTGGGATGCTTGTCCAAGTTAGGGCAGTACCCAAGTACCGGCCCACCCACATATCAAATTATCAAAGTACCAAACGCGAATCATTTGAGCATGATGAAAACTAGCTTGACGATAATTCCCAATGTGTCCTCGGGAGCTCCTTTCTCACTATTAGAAATTGTCCAGGCTTATCCTTTGCTACATAAAGGATTGGGCCACCTTGCTGCACTTTATTTACTTTATTTACTTGTTGCTTGTTACTATTTATCTTATCACAAAACTATCTATTACTTACAATTTCAGTGCTTGCAGAGAAAACGTTACTGAAAACCACTTATCATTTCCGTCTGCTCCTCGTTGGGTTCGACACTCTTACTTGTCGAAAGGACTACGATAGATCCCCTACACTTTTGGGTCATCAATAGGCATCACGTCCGCGACAAGTATCGACCGCTATCCAGCATGTATCTAGAGTATTAAGTTCATAAGAACAGAGTAACGCATTAAGAAAGATGACATGATGTAGAGCGATAAACTCAAGCAATATGATATAAACCCCATCTTTTTATCCTCGATGGCAACAATACAATACGTGCCTTGCAACCCCTTTCTGTCACTGGGTAAGGGCACCGCAAGATTGAACGCAAAGCTAAGCACTTCTCCCATGGCAAGAAAGATCAATCTTGTAGGCCAAACCAAACTCATAATTCGAAGAGACTTGCAAAGATAACTTAATCATACATAAACGAATTCAGAGAAGATTCAAATTTCTCATAGATAAACTTGATCATAAACCCACAATTCATCGGATCTCGACAAACACACCGCAAAAAGAGTTTACATCGAATAGATCTCCACAAGAGAGGGGGAGAACATGGTATTGAGATCCAAAAAGAGAGAGAAGCCATCTAGCTAATAACTATAGACCCGAAGGCCTGTGGTAAACTACTCACAACTCATCGGAGGGGCTATAGTGTTGATGTAGAAGCCCTCCATGGTCGATTCCCCCTCCGGCGGAGCGCCGACGAAAGCTCCAAGATGGGATCTCGTGGATACAGAAGGTTACAGAGGTGGAATTAGGTTTTTGTTGGCTCCCTGGATGTTTTCGGGGTACGTAGGTATATATAGGAGGAAGAAGTACGTCGGTGGCCGCTCGAGGGGCCCAGAAGACAGGGGCGCGCCCAGGAGGGGTGGGCGCGCCCTCCTATCTCCTGGCCGCCTCGATTGCTTCTTGACTTGCACTCCAAGTCCTCTGGATCACGTTCGTTCCAAAAATCACGCTCCCATAGGTTTCATTCCGTTTGGACTCCATTTGATATTCCTTTTCTTCGAACTACTGAAATAGGCAAAAAAACAGCAATACGGGTTGGGCCTCTGATTAGTAGGTTAGTCCCAAAAATGATATAAATATGTAAAATAAAGCCCATAAACATCCAAAAGGGGTAATATAATAGCATGGAACAATCAAAAAGTATAGATACGTTGGAGACGTATCAAGCATCCCCAAGCTTAATTCCTTCTCGTCCTCGAGTACGTAAATGATAAAAACAGAATTTTTGATGTGGAATGCTACCGAGCATAATTCTCAATGTAATTTTCTTTCTTGTGGCATGAATGTTCAGATCCAAATGATTCAAAATAAAAGTTCATATTGACATAAGAAATAGTAACACTTCAAGCATACTAATCAAAGCAATCATGTCTTCTCAAAATAACATGGCTAAAGAAAGTTCATCCCTACAAAATCATATACTTACGCTATGCTTCATTTTCATCACACAAAAATGTTCCCAAATTCTACACCCCCGATGACAAGCCAAGCAATTGTTTTGTACTTAAATAATCTCAAACTTTTTCAACCTTCACGCAATACATGATCGTGAGCCATGAATATAGCACTATGGGTGGAATAGAATATGATGATGGGGATAGTGCGGAGAAGACAAAAAATGAGAAAGTCTCACATTGATGACGATAATCAACGGGCTATGGAGATGCCCATCAATTGATGTCAACATGAGGAGTAGGGATTGCCATGCAACGGATGCACTAGAGCTATAAATGAATGAAAGCTCAACAAAAGAAAACTAGTGGGTGTGCATCCAACTTGCTTTCTCACGAAGACCTAGGGCATTTGAGGAAGCCCATCGTAGGAATATACAAGGCAAGTTCTATAATGAAAATTCCCACTAGTATATGAAAGTGACAACATATGAGACTCACTATATGAAAAACATGGTGCTACTTTGAAGCACAATAAATGAGACCCGCTATATGAAGGACATGGTGCTACTTCGAAGCACAAGTGTGGAAAAAGAGATAGTAACATTGCCCCTTTTATTTATTTTCTTCTTTTTCTTTTCTTTTTTCTTTTTTCTTCTTTTTTTTTCTTTGGCCTTTCTTTTTTTCTTTTGGCCTTTCTTTTTTTCTTTTCCTTTTTTTTCTTTTTGGGTAATGCTCTAATAATGATGATCATCACACTTTCATAGATTAGAACATATGAATTACAACTCGAAACTAGAACAAGATATGACTCTATATGAATGCCTCCCGTGGTGTACCGGGATGGTGCAATGAATCAACAGTGACATGTATGAAAAATTATGCATGGTGGCTTTGCCACAAATACGATGTCAACTACATGATCATGCAATGGCAATATGACAAAAGTAAAGTATGTCATGATGATGATGAATGGAACGGTGGAAAGTTGCATCGCAATATATCTCAGAATGGCTATGGAAATGTCATAATAGGTAGGTATGGTGGCTGTTTTGAGGAAGATATAAGGAGGTTTATGTGTGATAGAGCGTATCATATCACGGGGTTTGGATGCACCGGCGAAGTTTGCACCAACTCTCAAGGTGAGAAAGGGCAATGCACGGTACCGAAGAGGCAAGCAATGGTGGAAAGGTAAAAGTGTGTATAATCCATGGACTCAACATTAGTCATAAGAACTCATATACTTATTGCAAAAATTTAGAAGACATCAAAAATCAAGCACTACGAGCATGCTGCTAGAGGGATAGATTGGTAGGAAAAGACCATTGCTCGTCCCCGACTGCCACTCATAAGGATGCACAAGCCAGGTACACTTCATGTTTCAAATTTGTTACACAACTTTAACCATATGTGCATGCTACGAGACTTGCTAACTTCAACACAAGCATTCTTTAAATTCATAATCACCCAACTAGCATGACTTTAATATCACTACCTGCATATCTCAAAACAATTATCAAGCATCAAATTGATCATAGCATCCAATTCACTTCCTATGATAGTTTTTATTATACCCAACTTGGATGCCTACCATTCTAGGACCAATTTATAACCATAGCAAATACCATGCTGTTCTAAAAGACTCTCAAAATAATATAAGTGAAGCATGAGAGACTAGCAATTTCTACAAAATTAAACCACTGCCGTTCTCTAAAAGATATAAGTGAAGCACTAGAACAAAAACTATCAAGCTCAAAAGATATAAGTGAAGCACATAGAGTATTCTAATAAATTCAATCAAGCATGATTCTCCAAAAAGGTGTGTACAGCAAGGATGATTGTGGTAAACTAAAAAGCAAAGACTAATATAATACACGACGCTCCAAGCAAAACACATATCATGTGGCGAATAAAAATATAGCTCCAAGTAAAGTTACCAATGAACGAAGATGAAAGAGGGGATGCCTTCCGGGGGCATCCCCAAGCTTAGGCTTTTGGCTATTCTTGAATATCTTGGGGTGCCTTGGGCATCCCCAAGCTTAGGCTCTTGCCACTACTTATTCCATAGTCCATCAAATCTTTACCCAAAACTTGAAAACTTCACAACACAAAACTCAACAGGAAATCTTCTAAGCTCCGTTAGTGAAACAAAACAAAACCACCACATAAGGTACTGTAATGAACTCATTATTTATTTATTTTGGTGTTAAACCTACTATATTCCAAGTTCTCTATGGTTCATACCACTTAATACTAGCCATAGATGCATCAAAATAAGCAAACAACACACGAAAGGCAGAATCTGTCAAAAACAGAACAGTCTGTAGCAATCTGTAACTAACACAAACTTCTGAAACTCTAAAAATCCTACCAAAATAGAATTCCTGTAAAATTTGTTTATTGATCATCAGAAAAAAGAATAAACACAAAATCATGTTTCTGTGATTTAACAAAACTAATTTCATGCGCACAAAGTTTCTGTTTTCAGCAGAATCAAATCAACTATCACCATAGGTTATCCTATAGGTTCTACTTGGCACAAACACTAATTAAAACATAAAAACACATCTAAGCAGAAGGTAGATGAAAAATTTATTACTAAATAGAAACAAAAACAAAAAATACAAATAAAATTGGGTTGCCTCCCAACTAGCGCTATCGTTTAACGCCCCTAGCTAGGCATAAAAACGAAGATAGATCTAAGTAGTGCCATATTTGGCACTCAATTCATAAGTAGCTCGCAAGATAGATTCATAAGGTAATTTGACTTTTTTTCTTGGAAAGTGCTCCATGCCTTTCCTTAATGGAAATTGGAATCTAATATTCCCTTCCTTCATATCAATAATCGCACCAATCGTTCTAAGGAAATGTCTACCAAGAATAATAGGGCAAGAAAGATTGCAATATATATCAAGAATGATAAAATATATGGGCACCAAATTTCTATTTGTAACAATGAGAACATCATTGATCCTTCCCATTGGCTTTTTAATGGTGGAATCCGCAAGGTGCAAATTTAAAGAGCAATCATCAAGATCATGGAAACCTAGAATATCACATAAAGTTTTCGGAATCGTGGAAACACTAGCACCTAAATCACACAAAGCAAAACACTCATGATCTTTAATTTTAATCTATATAGTAGGTTCCCACTCATCATTAAGTTCTCTAGGTATAGAAACTTCCAAATTAAGTTTTTCACCATAAGATTGCATCAAGGCATCAACGATATGTTTGGTAAAAGCTTTATTTTGACTATAAGCATGAGGAGAATAAACAACGGATTGCAACAAGGAAATACAACCTTCTAAAGAACAATTATCATAATCAAATTCCTTGAAATCCGAGATAGTGGGTTCAATACTATTTAAAGTCATGACCTCTCCAATCCCGCTTTTACCAAATTTAGCATCAAGATCTAAAAACTCCGAATTCTTGGGACGCCTTCTAAATAAAGTTGACTCATCTCCGGTCCCATTATTATCAAGATTCATATTGCAAAACAAAGATCTAATAGGAGACACATCAATAACTTTAAGATCTTCATCATTATTTTCATGGAAACTAGAAGAACACGCCTTTACAAAGCAATCTTTCTTAGCACGCAATCTAGCGGTTCTTTTCTTGCACTCATCAATGGAACTTCTCATGGCTTTGAGAGACTCGTTGATATCATGCTTAGGAGGAGTAGATCTAAGTTTAAGAGAATCAACATCAAGTGAAAGTCTATCAACGTTCCTAGCCAAATCATCAACTTTGAGCAATTTTTCTACAAGCAAAGCATTAAAATTCTTTTGAGAAATCATAAATTCTTTCACACTATTCTCAAAATCAGAGGGAATCTTATTAAAATGACCATAAGAATTATTGTAGGAATTTCCATAATTATTAGAGGAATTACTAGGGAACGGTCCAGAATTAAAGTTTCCTCTATAAGCATTGTTTCCAAAACTATTCCTACCAACAAAATTCACATCCATAGATTCATTATTATTCTCAATCAAAGTAGACAAAGGCATATCATTGGGATCAAGAGGAGTATTTTTAGTAGCAAAAAACTTCATAAGTTCATCCATCTTTCCACTCAAAACATTGATTTTTTTCTATAGCATGCACTTTTTTACTAGAAGATCTTTCGGTGTGCCATTGAGAATAGTTAGCCATAATATTATCAAGAAGTTTTTTAGCATCTCCTAGTGTGATTTCCATAAACGTGCCTCCCGCGGCCGAATCTAAAAGATTTCTAGAAGCAAAGTTCAAACCGGCATAAAATTTTTGTATGATCATCCATAAATTCAAACCATGAGTAGGGCAATTGCGAATAATCAATTTCATTCTTTACCAAGATTGGGCAACATGCTCATGATCAAGTTGTTTAAAATTTATAATATCGTTCCTAAGTGTGATAATCTTAGCGGGAGGAAAATACTTAGAGATAAAAGCATCTTTGCACTTGTTCCAAGAATCAATATTATTTTTAGACAAAGACGAAAACCAAACTTTAGCACGATCTCTAAGTGAAAACGGAAATAACTTCAATTTAACAATATCATTAATCGTATCTTTCTTCTTTTGCATATCACACAAATCAACAAAGTTGTTTAGATGAGTACACTACAAAAAAAGACACATCCGGTGACATTTTGGGCGAACGAAATTTTTTCTGTCATACATATGACACTTCTATGACGATAATTGTGACAAAACCCGGTATCATCATAGATGTGGTGGGCTCCTACTTCTATGACAAAAAATCATGACAGAAAATGGGCTTTTCGTCCTGGGCGGGCCGGAGACGCAGCTGCATGACATTCTTTGGGCCCTCCACGACGGAAAAAACCATGGTACAAGCGAGGGGGAGGAAAATTTTGGGGAGTTGCCGGTTACGATGGGAGGTCGGGGGCCAAGCGATGCGCGTTTCTCTCATACACGTACATGCGTGTGTGCGAGGTGTTGGCTCTAACTGAACCCAAGCAAGGCGTTGGGCTCGAACTGAACCCGAGCGATTGCACTGCAGGCTACGCGTTAATGAACCCGAGCGATCGATCGATGGCTGTTAACTGAACCTGATGGAGCGATTCCTTCGCTACTGCTGCTAACTGAAGCTGATCGATTGGATGAACAGTGAGCGTTGCAGGGGGGGTGGATGAACAGTGAGCGGTGGCGTTGCCTCTGGATGAACAGGACCCCGTGGTGTGGAGGGCTGGATGAACAGTAGACGGTGGAGGGGGTGCCCGTGGAGGGGTGGTTGAACAGGACCCCGTGGTGTGGAGGGATGGATGAACAGTAGACGGTGGAGGGGTGAATGAACAGTAGATGGTGGAGGGGTGGTTGAACAGTAGCAAGTGGAGTAGCGCGAGGTGGAGGCTGGATGAACAGGAGCCCGTGGAGGCTGGAGGAGGTCGACGGTAGCCCGTGTAGGCTGGAGGAGGTCGACGGTGGAGATGAACAGTATCTCGTGGAGTCCCGTTTTGCGGTACGCCACACCCCTCCCGATGAACAAGACCCCCGTTTCGACCGCAGCGCTCCAACACAAGTCTGTTTTATCCGTTTTGCGGTACGCCACACCCCTCTCGATGAACAGGACCCCCATTTCGACCGTAGCACTCCAACACAAGTCCGTTTCGTCCGTTTTGCGGTACGCCACACCCCTCCTGATCAACAGGACCCTCGTTTCGACCGTAGGAGGTCCGTTTCCTCCGTTTTGCGGTATGCCACACCCCTCCCGATCAACAGGACCCCGTTCTGAACATAGGAGGTCCGTTTCCTCCGTTGTGCGGTACGCCAGGCCTCGTTTCCATCGCCTGTTCCGTCCAAGCCCTCCCGATGAACACGACCACGCATTCCGTTCTGACCCAGCCGGTTGACTCCCTATGAACACGACGACGATGCTGTTTCTCCGTTCTGACCCAGCCATGTACGTATGCGCGAGTAGGCGTTCGAGACCCTGCCCGTATGTACGTATGTGGTCGTATTTTCTTTCTTGCACCCTCGCCGATGTACGTACGTGTACATGCTATGTGCGCGCCTCTACTACGACACGTGCACGCCTCTACTACGACACGTGCGCGCCTCTACATCGACCAGTATGTACGGACAAGTTCGCGACCAGAATGGAAACGCTACGTACGCTTCGACCAGGTGGGTCCCGACTGTCAGGCACTTCCTTGCCTGCAAAGATGTAGCTGGTGGGTCCGAGCAGTCAGGGGGGGCGAATCATTTTTTTTGCCCGGACACACTTCCTTGCGTGCGAAGATGTAGTTGGTGGGTCCCAGCAGTCAGGGGGGCGAATTGTTTATTTTTGCCCGGACGCACTTCCTTGCGTGCGAAGATGTAGCTGGTGGGTCCCAGCAGTCTGGGGGAAACGTTTTTTTCGCAAAATACGGTGGCCCGTCCGATGGGTCCCCGCTGTCAGGTGGAGGAATAATTACTTTGTGCGTAATAAGGAGGCACTTCCTTGCGGCCGCCGTGGACCCAGCTGTCGGCCTCTCCACGCACAGTACTCTTCCGATGGAAGTCGGTCATTGACCACATTGACCACGCCGCGCCGAGAGCACCACGGCGGTGGACGACGGCGAGGCCTAGGAAGGGGACGATGCGGAGCTGGGGAAGAAGCGGCAGTGGATGCCCACGCGAGGAGGAGTATGAGGGTGAGGCTGCCGTCGCCGCAGAATAACATGGGGTGTGGGTGAGTAGAGGGATGGCCTGGCCAACGGTGGGAGTAGTAGGGGGTGGTGAGGCCTCCGCGGCATCATAGCCGGCCACGGGAGGCAGGAGCACGCGGCACTACCGACGCTGGTTTGGGCGGCTGGAGCACGAAGACCATAGGTTGAAGAAGCACTACGGCCGTTGGATGGACATCGTACGGTCACTGGAGCTAGAGTCGTTCATATTGACTAAGTTGACAAAGCCCTCCTTCCCCGTAAACTTAATAGGCCCACAAGTCAGCCTCCAACCAAGGTGAGTCCCAGCTAGCAGGGGGAGTATTCATTTTTTTGTGCGTAATAAGGAGGCATTTCCGGTGGGTCCGAGCTGACAGCGGGGGGAATGTTTTTTTCGCGAAATACAGAGACCCTTCCGGTGGGTCCTAGCTATCAGCTGGAGGAATCATTATTTTTGCGCGTAATGAGGAGGCATTTTCCTGTGTGGGCCCCTACTGTCAGCCTCTTCCGATGGCTGTTGTTTGTTGACCATGTTGACCTCGCCGCGCCGAGAGCACAAACGTGGTGGACGAGGGCGGGGCCCAGGAAGAGAACCATCTGGAGCCGGCGAAGCCACCGCAGCGGATGCCCACGCTGAGGGGAGAATGAGCGCTGACTGGTCGGCTGCGGGGTGAGGCTGACATCACCAGAAAATAACTGGATGTGTGGGTGGTTAGAGGGATGGCCTGGCGGCAGCACATGCAGCCACGGGAGGAGGGAGCAGGCAGTCCCGCCGGCGCTGGTTTGGGCGGCTGGAGCAGGCAGATCAGAGATTGAAGAAGCACGGCGGCCGTTGGATGGACATCCAACAGTCACTGCTGTGTGTTGACTAAGTTGACAAAGCCTTGCGTACGCGTCAAAAAAATTTAGGACAGCATCATCGTCAACCTAGTAGGCCCAAAAGTCAGCCTCCAAATCTGTGGAAAACAGCATACAGCCAATTAGCCATTATTTTCAATAATTTACAGCCCATTTGCTAATTCTTAAGGATATTTGAAGCCCATATTCTTTTTATTAGCATTACAGACCATATATTCTGGGCATTGCTAAAAAATTCAACGAAATTTTGCATATTTCGGTGGGGTCCGAACTCTTTTAATCACGAAATTTCGAGTCGCGTTAAAAATAGTTTTCAGAAAATTATATCAAAATAAAATTCAAAAAACAATTCTCCACAAAAAAATGAATGAAATTTAGAATCTTAACTAGCAAGATGCCCGTTCGTTGCACGGAACATGTAGATGCATTTGTATGAGTAGTTTATCTTGTGGGTGAAAAGATGATATTTTAATGTAATTGGCAGTTGGCTTTGGTTTTTATAAGAGTAGAGAGTAGAGAAATCCTGAAAAAATGATATTTTAATGCAATTGCCGGTTGGCTTTGGTTTAAAATTTTACAGCCCATTTCTTACAACTTATAGCCCGTTTTCTGGGGAAGCCCATTTCTTATTCCTCCTCGTCTTGAAAGATTTGCAGCCCAGCAGGGCTGAGAAAAGCAAGTAGGCCTCGGTTTTGGTATTCTCCAAAAAAAGAACTGGGCTAGCCAATTTCAGAAAAAAAAATATCAACTGGGCTCGTCATGTGCTTAATAAAAGCGTAAGAATGGGCTAGACGGGCCACAGCCCCCGCACAGCGCGCAGTTGAGCTCCGTCTCTGGAACTAAAAAACAACAGGGCGAGCTGCTGGGTCTCTGGTGTTATCCACTCGTTGTGTAATTTTCTCGTTTATTGACTACATTGACAATGGCGTGGAACCTAGTTGTCAAACAATTAGGAGGAAGTATTGTTTTGGCTTGTAATAACGAGGCACCTGCTTGCGAAATGCAATGACCCTGGTGGGTCCCTACTGTCAGCCTCTCCACGTACAGTCATCTCCTGATTCCTCTTGGTTGTTGACCATGTTGACAACACCAGACGGCGGCGAGCACAGCGAGCTAACCAAGGCGGAGAACGACGGCAAGGCCTCAGACGGGAACGAACAGCAGCCATGGAAGATGCGGCAGTGTAGTGGCAGGTGGAGGGGAGTACGAGGGCAACAATAGGCAAGTCAAGCATACAAATGGTACAAAAAGCCCAAGGATTAATTGTTCATCAAATTTTTAGACAAAACCCAGATTGAACATGACAGTAACATCTAACCCAACCACTCTTTTTTGCAGTCACAAACAAATGGATCGGTCTGATCCATAAAATCAACATCATGTGCAAAAAAAATTATTTTAGGATGTCTACAACTTGTTGTAAATAGAAGTCGAGCACGTTTAGAAGCCCATTTGTCCACCTGAAACTTCTTTTTTTGCTATTCAACATGTTCGTCCGTGAGAAATCTCTTGCTGTAAAAATTAAGCCTCATGGACAATAGTAACCTCGCATTCAACAGGAAGAATGTGACAAAGCTTCTATTTTCCTGGTTGGATGCATATCGTCCCATCGTTATTGTCCTCAAATGAATGTCATGAGAACTGAGAAAATCCTTATGCTTATTACGCCAACGATTGGTTATATGTTTTTCTCCATGTGGTTCTGCCTAAGTAGACATGAAGATTGAAAACAGTTAAGGTCTGAAAAAAGATTATGTCGAAAGAACGACAGCTGAACAGTTAATTCTAGTACAATATATACGGGCTTTCAATGTGGATGAAATCATCACCTCTATGTATAAATTCTCCAGAGATTGAAAGCATCGCAGCAAGCCAATAATTATGTCCAGATCAAAACTATACATTCTGATATATATGATCTTGACAGAATCCAGCAGCATTGATAGGCTATCAATGGACGAACTCTTCATTGAGTATATAACATAATATTAGTACCCAAAATGTACTCCAAGATGATATAAAACTTATGCGCACAAATGAAAAATGCAGCATATGATTACAAATGTGTAGATGATAATATACGGTACCTGAAAAGGTGAGGAGCCAAACACCAACTCCTTGTGATTATTAAACGGGTCATGAATTACACTCAAGGTCTCCAGTTTGGGCGCAGAGACGACGGTTATTTCTGAAGGTGTATAACAATTATCAAGGAGCAACCTTTCAAGTGAAGGGGCATCTTCGATGATGAGTTGCTGTCCTTCAAAACAAATTCCAATGCTTTTAAGGTGAGGCTACTTTAGTTGGAGACAACTGATACCGATTTCTATTCCCAAAACAATCAGCAAGCGCTCTAGGGCAGGGCAACTGGAGTGGATGATGCTGTGCAGTGAGGCCTCCGACAGATAAACCACCACAAGCGAAAGTTTTTTTAGCAGTGGGAGTCGAAGCATTTGTGCCAGATCGTCTGGTAGATGGCACCAGGTGAAGGTGGTGTTGGAAATATGCCCTATAGGCAATATAAAAGGATTATTATTATATTTCCTTGGTCATGATAATTGTCTTTTATTCATGCTATAATTGTGTTATCCGGAAATCGTAATACATGTGTGAATACATAGACCACAATATGTCCCTAGTGAGCCTCTAGTTGACTAGCCCGTTGATCAACAAATAGTCATGGTTTCCTGACTATGGACATTGGATGTCATTGATAACGTGATCACATCATTAGGAGAATGATGTGATGGACAAGACCCAATCCTAAGCATAGCACAAGATCGTGTAGTTCGTTTGCTAGAGCTTTTCCAATGTCAAGTATCTTTTCCTTAGACCATGAGATCGTGTAACTCCCGAATACCGTCGGAGTGCTTTGGGTGTACCAAACGTCACAACGTAACTGGGTGACTATAAAGGTATACTATGGGTATCTCTGAAAGTGTCTGTTGAGTTGACACAGATCGAGACTGGCCCACTCAGTAATGCATCATCATAATGAGCTCAAAGTGACAAAGTGTCTGGTCACGGGATCATGCATTACGGTACGAGTAAAGTGACTTGCCGGTAACGAGATTGAACGGGGTATAGGGATACCGACGATCGAATCTCGGGCAAGTAACATACCGATTGACAAAGGGAATTGTATACGGGGTTGCTTGAATCCTCGACATCGTGGTTCATCCGATGAGATCATCGAGGAGAATGTAGGAGCCAACATGGGTATCCAGATCCCGCTGTTGGTTATTGACCGGAGAGCCGTCTCGGTCATGTCTACGTGTCTCCCGAACCCGTAGGGTCTACACACTTAAGGTTCGGTGACGCTAGGGTTGTACAGATATTAGTATGCAGCAAACCGAAAGTTGTTCGGAGTCCCGGATGAGATCCCGGACATCACGAGGAGTTCCGGAATGGTCCGGAGGTAAAGAATTATATATGGGAAGTCGAGTTTCGGCCATCGGGAATGTTTCAGGGGTCACCGGTATTGTATCGGGACCACCGGAAGGGTTCCGGGGGTCCATCGAGTGGGGCCACCCATCCCGGAGGGCCCCATGGGCTGAAGTGGGAGGGGAACCAGCCCCTGGTGGCCTGGTGCACCCCCCTTGGCCCCCCCTGCGCCTAGGGTTGGGAAACCTAGGGGAGGGGGCGCCTCCACTTGCCTTGGGGGGCAAGGCACCCCCTTGGCCGCCGCCCCCCTTGGAGATTCAATCTCCTAGGGCCGGTGCCCCCCCAAGGGTCCCTATATAAAGAGGGGGGAGGGAGGGAAGCCGCACCCTTGCACTTGGCGCCTCCCTTCCCCCTTGCTACACCTCTCCCTCTCGCAGACGCTTGGCGAAGCCCTGCCGGGATCCCTGCTACATCCACCACCACGCCGTCGTGCTGCTGGATCTTCATCAACCTCTCCTTCCCCCTTGCTGGATCAAGAAGGAGGAGATGTCACGCTGACCGTACGTGTGTTGAACGCGGAGGTGTCGTCCGTTCGGCGCTAGGATCTCCAGTGATTTGGATCACGACGAGTACGACTCCCTCAACCCCGTTCTCTTGAACGCTTCCGCTCGATCTACAAGGGTATGTAGATGCACTCCTCTCTCTTGTTGCTAGATGAACTCATAGATTGATCTTGGTGAATCCGTAGAATTTTTTTTATTTTTTGCAACGTTCCCCAACAGTGGCATCATGAGCTAGGTCTATGTGTAGTTTTCTTTGCACGAGTAGAACACAAATCTGTTGTGGGCGTAGATGTTGTCAACTTTCTTGCCACTACTAGTCTTATTTTGCTTCAGCGGTATTATGGGAGGAAGCGGCCCGGACCGACCTTACACGTACGCTTACGTGAGACAGGTTCCACCGACTGACATGCACTAGTTGCATAAGGTGGCTAGCGGGTGTCTGTCTCTCCCACTTTAGTTGGAGCGGATTCGATGAAAAGGGTCCTTATGAAGGGTAAATAGAAGTTGACAAATCACGTTCTGGCTTTTTCGTAGGTAAGAAAACGTTCTTGCTAGAACCCTATTGCAGCCACGTAAAAGATGCAACAACAATTAGAGGACGTCTAACTTGTTTTTGCAGCAATTGCTTTGTGATGTGATATGGCCAAAAGTTGTGATGAATGATGAATGATATATTTTGATGTATGAGATCATGTTCTTGTAATAGGAATCACGACTTGCATGTCGATGAGTATGACAACCGGCAGGAGCCATACGAGTTGTCTTAATTATTGTATGACCTGCGTGTCAATGATTTAACGCCATGTAATTACTTTACTTTATTGCTAAATCATTAGCTATAGTAGTAGAAGTAATAGTTGGCGAGCAACTTCATGGAGACACGATGATGGAGATCATGATGATGGAGATCATGGTGTCATGCCGGTGACGAAGATGATCATGGAGCCTCGAAGATGGAGATCAAAGGAGCTATATGATATTGGCCATATCATGTCACTGCTATTTGATGGCCTGTGATGTTTATCATGTTTTTGCATCTTGTTTACTTAGAACGACGGTAGTAAATAAGATGATCCCTCATAATAATTTCAAGAAAGTGTTCCCCCTAACTATGCGCCGTTGCGACAGTTCTTAGTTTCGAAGCACCACGTGATGATCGGGTGTGATAGATTCTAACGTTCACATACAACGGGTGTAAGACAGATTTACACATGCAAAACACTTTGGTTAACTTGACGAGCCTAGCATGTACAAACATGGCCTCGGTACACAGAGACCGAAAGGTCAAACATGAGTCGTATGGAAGATACGATCAACATGGAGACGTTCACCGATGATGACTAGTCCATCTCACGTGATGATCGGACAAGGCCTAGTCGACTCGGATCATGTAACACTTAGATGACTAGAGGGATGTCTAATCTGAGTGCGAGTTCATTAAATAATTTGATTAGATGAACTTAATTATCATGAACTTAGTCTAAAATCTTTGCAAAAAATGTCTTGTAGATCAAATGGCCAACGCTCATGTCAACATGAACTTCAACTCGTTCCTAGAGAAAACCAAGCTGAAAGATGATGGCAACAACTATACGGACTGGGTCCGGAACCTGAGGGTCATCCTCATAGCTGCCAAGAAAGCATATGTCCTATAAGGACCGCTAGGTGAAGCACCCATCCTAGAGAACCAAGATGTTATGAATGTTTGGCAGTCATGTGCTGATGATTACTCCCTCGTTCAGTGTGGCATGCTTTACAGCTTAGAACCAGGGCTCCAAAAGCGTTTTGAGCAACACGGAGCATATGAGATGTTCGAGGAGCTGAAAAAATGGTTTTCCAAGCTCACGCCCGGGTCGAGAGATATGAAGTCTCCGACAAGTTCTATAGTTGTAAGATGGAGGAAAATAGTTCTGTCAGTGAGCACATACTCAAAATGTCTGGGTTACACAACCGCGTGTCCCAGCTGGACATTAACCTCCCGGACGAGGCGATCATTGACAGAATCCTTCAGTCGCTCCCATCGAGCTACAAGAGCTTTGTGATGAACTACAATATGCAGGGGATGGTGAAAACTATTCCTGAAGTATTTTCAATGCTGAAGTCAGCAGAGGTAGAAATCAAAAAGGAACATCAAGTGTTGATGGTCAATAAAACCACCAAGTTCAAGAAAGGCAAGGGTAAGAAGAACTTCAAGAAGGACGGTAAGGATGTTGCCGTGCCCGGTAAGCCAGTTGCCGGGAAGAAGTCAAAGAATGGACCCAAGCCTGAGACTGAGTGCTTTTATTGCGAAGGGAAGGGTCACTGGAAGCGGAACTGCCCCAAATACTTAGCAGACAAGAAGGCCGGCAACACTAAAGGTATATGTGATATACATGTAATTGATGTGTACCTTACTAGTGCTCGTAGTAGCTCCTGGGTATTTGATACCAGTGTCATTGCTCATATTTGCAACTCAAAGCAAGAGCTGCGGAATAAGCGGAGACTGGCGAAGGACGAGGTGACAATGCGCGTCGGGAATGGTTCCAAGGTCGATGTGATCGTTGTCGGCACGCTACCTCTACATTTACCCACGGGATTAGTTTTAAACCTCAATAATTGTTATTTAGTGCCAGCTTTGAGCATGAACATTGTATCTAGATCTCGTTTAATACGAGATGGCTACTCATTTAAATCCGAGAATAATGGCTGTTCTATTTATATGAGAGATATGTTTTATGGTCATGCCCCGCTGGTCAATGGTTTGTTCTTAATGAATCTCGAACGTAATGTTACACATATTCATAGTGTGAATATCAAAATATGTAAGGTTGATAACGATAGTCCCACATACTTGTGGCACTGCCGCCTTGGTCACATTGGTGTCAAGCGCATGAAGAAGCTCCATGCAGATGGACATTTAGAGTCTCTCGATTATGAATAATTTGACACATGCGAACCATGCCTCATGGGCAAAATGACCAAGACTCCGTTCTCCGGAACAATGGAGCGAGCAACCGACTTATTGGAAATCATACATACTGATGTGTGCGGTCCAATGAGCGTTGAGGCTCGCGTAGGATATCGTTATGTTCTCACTCTCACTGATGACTTAAGTAGATATGGCTATGTCTACTTGATGAAACACAAGTCTGAGACCTTTGAAAAGTTCAAGGAATTTCAGAATGAGGTAGAGAATCAACGTGACCGAAAGATAAAGTTCTTGCAATCAGATCATGGAGGAGAATATTTAAGTCACGAATTTGGTACGCACTTAAGAAAATGTGGAATCGTTTCACAACTCACGCCGCCTGGAACACCTTAGCGTAACGGTGCGTCCGGACGTCGTAATCGCACTCTATTGGATATGGTGCGATCTATGATGTCTCTTACCGATTTACCGCTATCATTTTGGGGATACGCTCTAGAGATAGCTACATTCACTTTAAATAGGGCTCCGTCTATATCCGTTGAGACGACACCGTATGAATTATGGTTTAAGAAGAAGCCTAAGCTGTCGTTTCTAAAAGTTTGGGGATGCGATGCTTATGTCAAGAAACTTCAACCTTAAAAGCTCGAACCCAAGTCGGAAAAATGCGTCTTCATAGGATACCCTAAGGAAACCATTGGGTATACCTTCTACCTTAGATCCGGAGGCAAGATCTTTGTTGCCAAGAACGGATCCTTTCTGGAAAAAGAGTTTCTCTCGAAAGGAGTAAGTGGGAGGAAAGTAGAACTCGATGAAGTACTACCTCTTGAACCGGAAAGTAGTGCAGCTCAGGAAAATGTTCCTATGGTGCCTACATCGACTGGAGAGGAAATTAATGATGATGATCAAGGTACTTCGGATCAAGTTGCTACTGAACTTCGTAGGTCTTCAAGGACACGTTCCATGCCAGAGTGGTAAGGCAACCCTGTCCTGGAAATCATGTTGTTAGACAACGGTGAACCTTCGAACTATGAAGAAGCGATGGCGGGCCCAGATTCCAACAAATGGCTTGAAGCCATGCAATCCGAGATAGAATCCATGTATGAAAACAAAGTATGGACTTTGACAGAGTTTCTCGATGATCGGCGAGCGATAGAAAACAAATGGATCTTTAAGAAGAAGACGGCCGCGGACGGTAATGTTACCATCTATAAAGCTCGACTTGTCGCTAAGGGTTATCGGCAAGTTCAAGGGGTTGACTACGATGAGACTTTCTCTCCCGTAGCGAAGCTGAAGTCCGTCTGAATCATGTTAGCAATTGTCGCATACTATGATTATGAGATATGGCAGATGGACGTCAAAACGGCATTCCTTAACGGTTATCTTAAGGAAGAACTGTATATGATGCAGCAGGAAGGTTTTGTCGACCCTAAGAATGCTAACAAGGTATGCAAGCTCCAGCGATCCATTTATGGACTGGTGCAAGCATCTCGGAGTTGGAACATTCGCTTTGATGAGATGATCAAAGCGTTTTGGTTTATGCGGTCTTATGGAGAAGCCTGCGTTTACAAGAAAGTGAGTGGGAGCTCTGTAGCATTTCTCATATTATATGTAGATGACATACTTCTAATGGGAAATGGTATAGAACTTTTGGACAACATAAAGGCCTTCGTGAATAAGTGTTTTTCCATGAAGGACCTTGGAGAAGCTGCTCACATATTAGGCATCAAGATATATAGGGATAGATCGAGACGCCTCATAGGTCTTTCGCAAAGCACATACCTTGATAAGATATTGAAGAAGTTCAATATGGATCAGTCCAAGAAAGGGTTCTTGCCTGTATTGCAAGGTGTGAGATTGAGCTCGACTCAATGCCCAACCATGGCAGAAGATAAAGAAGAGATGAGTATCATCCCCTATGCCTCAGCCATAGGATCTATTATGTATGCCATGATGTGTACCTGACCTGATGTAAACCTTGCCGTAAGTTTGGTAGGAAGGTACCAAAGTAATCCCGGCAATGAACACTGGACAGCGGTCAAGAATATCCTGAAGTACCTGAAAAGGACAAAGGACATGTTTCTCGTCTATGGAGGTGACGAAGAGCTCGTCGTAAAGGGTTACGTCGATGCTAGCTTCGACACAGATCTGGATGACTCTAAGTCACAAACTGGTTACGTGTATATGTTGAATCGTGGAGCAGTAAGCTGGTGCAGTTGCAAGCAGAGCGTCGTGGCAGGATCTACATGTGAAGCGGAGTACATGGCAGCCTCGGAGGCAGCGCATGAAGCAATATGGATGAATGAGTACATCACCGACCTAGGAGTCATACCCAATGCGTCGGGGCCGATCACTCTCTTCTGTGACAACACTGGAGCTACTGCCCTTGCCAAGGAGCCCAGGTTTCACAAGAAGACCAGGCACATCAAGCGTCGCTTCAACTCCATCCGTGAAAATGTTCAAGATGGAGACATAGATATTTGCAAAGTACATACTGATCTGAATGTCGCAGATCCGTTTACTAAACCTCTTCCGCGAGCAAAACATGATTAACACTAGAACTCTATGGGTGTTCAATTCATCACAATGTAACTAGATTATTGACTCTAGTGCAAGTGGGAGACTGTCGGAAATATGCCCTAGAGGCAATAATAAGAGGATTATTATTATATTTCCTTGTTCATGATAATTGTCTTTTATTCATGCTATAATTGTGTTATCCGGAAATCGTAATACATGTGTGAATACATAGACCACAATATGTCCCTAGTGAGCCTCTAGTTGACTAGCCCGTTGATCAACAGATAGTCATGGTTTCCTGACTATGGACATTGGATGTCATTGATAACGTGATCACATCATTAGGAGAATGATGTGATGGACAAGACCCAATCCTAAGCATAGCACAAGATCGTGTAGTTCGTTTGCTAGAGCTTTTGCAATGTCAAGTATCTTTTCCTTAGACCATGAGATCGTGTAACTCCCGGATACCGTAGGAGTGCTTTGGGTGTACCAAACGTCACAACATAACTGGGTGACTATAAAGGTATACTATGGGTATCTCCGAAAGTGTCTGTTGAGTTGACACGGATTGAGACTGGGATTTATCACTCTATATGACGGAGAGGTATCTCTGGGCCCACTCGGTAATGCATCATCATAATGAGCTCAAAGTGACCAAGTGTCTGGTCATGGGATCATGCATTACGGTACGAGTAAAGTGACTTGCCGGTAACGAGATTGAACGAGGTATTGGGATACCGACGATCGAATCTCGAGCAAGTAACATATCGATTGACAAAGGGAATTGTATACGGGGTTGCTTGAATCCCCGACATCATGGTTCATCCGATGAGATCATCGAGGAGCATGTAGGAGCCAACATGGGTATCCAGATCCCTCTGTTGGTTATTGACCGGATAGCCGTCTCGGTCATGTCTACGTGTCTCCCAAACCCATAGGGTCTACACACTTAAGGTTCGGTGACACTAGGGTTGTAGATATATTAGTATGCAGCAAACCGAAAGTTGTTTGGAGTCCCGGATGAGATCCCGGACGTCACGAGGAGTTCCGGAATGGTCCGGAGGTAAAGAATTATATATGGGAAGTCGAGTTTCGGCCATCGGGAAAGTTTCGGGGATCACCGGTATTGTACCGGGACCACCGGAAGGGTCCCGGGGGTCCACCGGGTGGGGCCACCCATCCCGGAGGGCCCCATGGGCTGAAGTGGGAGGGGAACCAGCCCCTGGTGGGCTGGTGCGCCTCCTCTTGGCCCCCCCTGCGCCTAGGGTTGGGAACCCTAGGGGAGGGGGCGCCTCCACTTGCCTTGGGGTGCAAGGCACCCCCCTTAGCCGCCGCCCCCTTGGAGATTCAATCTCCTTGGGCCGGCGCCCTCCCAAGGGTCCCTATATAAAGAGGGGGAGGGAGGGCAGCCGCACCCTTGCACTTGGCGCCTCCCTTCCCCCTTGCTACACCTCTCCCTCCCGCAGACACTTAGCAAAGCCCTGCCGGGATCCCTGCTGCATCCACCACCACGCCATCGTGCTGCTGGATCTTCATCAACCTCTCCTTCCCCCTTGCTGGATCAAGAAGGCGGAGACGTCATGCTGATCGTACATGTGTTGAACGCGGAGGTGTCGTCCATTCGGCGCTAGGATGTCCTATGATTTGGATCACGACGAGTACGACTCCCTCAACCCCGTTCTCTTGAACGCTTCCGCTCGATATACAAGGGTATGTAGATGCACTCTCTCTCTCAATTCTAGATGAATTCATAGATTGATGTTGGTGAAACCGTAGAATTTTTTTTTATTTTCTGCAACGTTCCCCAACAGGTGGTGGTGTGGAGAGAGGAGGAGAACCGCGAGATGGACAACGGTGGTGTGGGCACAAATTCTTGGTATGTTCATTGTATGAAACTTTCATGGTAATGGTAGAACTCAAACTTCTAGAGTTTTCCGAATTCAGGGGATGTCAGCCAAGCGTCCACCTTGCCGGGTATGGACAGCAGGTAGCTTGTCGGGTTGTAGAGGCATTGAACAGGGCCCTGCCGGTGAGAAGATATGATGGCTCTGATGAGATCAAATTCAGGAAGGACAGATATCTGACGACAGTCGAGATTGAGGGGCGCGGTGCGCCATAGAGGGCGCCACCGAGTTGAGAGGACTTGTGTGCGGCAGCAATCCTTGGTGGGGAGAAGCGAGATGATCTCCTCAAGGATGACGTCCGAGAGATCGCTGATGCGGTCCACCGGAGATTCTACCGGTTCCTCAGATCCGGGTGAGGGGGCTCGCCGCTTCTCCCCGCTCTACCGGGTGCGGGATCTACAACCGGCGTCGCTGCTGGCGGGAGCCTCATCTTCTTGGCGCTGGGGCCAGCCGACTGCATTTTCCTTGTGGGTGTCCCACCGAGCTCACGGGTTTGAGCAGAGTAGCCAGAGACGAGCGTAGTGGCAGTGCGAGTGGGGAAGAAGGAGGGCTGGGGATTTTTGTAGGAGTGGAAGAAGAGGAGCAGGCGTTTTCTGTACGAGTGAGGAAGAAGGTGAGCGGGGTTTTCTGGATGAGTGAGGAAGATTGGGGAGCGGGGGGAATTGGGTGGGGAGACGGAAGCGGGAGAGCGAGCTGTTCGTGTTTATAAGGCCCGCTGCACTAACTACTCGCTTTTTCCCAAGAGTCGCTCTCTTCTTTTGCGTTGCTGCATGACTGGCCATGCATGTAGGATGCATGTGCCCGCCGGCCACTGCATGCGCCTGGTTTGTTACTAGGCCTATTTAATAGGGTGGTTATGGAGTAAATTAAGGAGATTTATTTTCTCTATGTGCATCCACCAAATTAGAGGATGCGTTACTAGATGCAAACACTCACATTAAACTAACATTCAGAAGAACAAAAGTTCAGCATGTCTATGCATCTCAATGATTCACCATACTATAACCAATATGCAAAACTATGAGAATGTGTGGAAATAAAGAAAATCGGTCGATGCTTCTCTGAGCAAAGGGCCTCCTTGCGCACGCATTAATTTCCTGGGCATGCTTGTTTCTTCTCAATGTTGCGAGCACTTTGAGCATGTTGGCAACTCCACAGCTAGCTAGCTGCCTCATCTTGCAATTGATGCTGACACATTTGGAGCAGACACATGAGGCAGTAGAGATGACTCAACATGGGTCCATATGGTGCAGTTCCCTGATATCATATTCATTGTCCTGAATCTGAAAAGATAGGAAAACAATAGCTATACTTAAACGGTGTTGCAAAACAGTAGCACATATCAATAGCTCGGCATGACAAAACACGAAGGGGATACTGACCTGCCTGAGGAAGATTACATATAATTTCATAAGTCCTTGGTTGATTTCCACCTTCGGCTGCACTGCTTGTTTGCTCCTCCACACATGACAGGATCGTTCCGCACTGCATTCAGCAAGTCAACGTACGAATAAGCTAATTTCATCTTGCGGTGGTCATTGTACCTAGTTACGAATGTAGGAATACCTAGAGCACCATGAGGATAGCTGACAGCAGGTAGATGCAGCCATATAAATTTTGTGTGGTGCTACCAAAATTGAGGTTTGTATCCCTTCCCGTTATGAGAATTCTTCTTGAAGTTGGTAGAATGTGACGGCTTGTTCTTTGCATCAAACTTGCCTTTCCCCTGAGATTTGTTCTTGTTTTTTTGGGGCTGGTTGGGCTAGAAGTTCTTCTCGTGTACCATGTGGGCACTAGAAGCTCCCTCGGCGACCTGAGCACGTGTGTCTTTTGCTCTCGCCTTCTCCTCAAAATCAAGAGTGCTAATGAGATCCAAAACATAAAACTCATGTCTCTTGTTTTTCAGAGAAGTAGAAAAATCGTTCCACGAAGGTGGAAGCTTGGCAATGATGGTCCCAACAACAAATTTGTCCGGTAACACACACTTAAAGTGCTCAAGTTCCTTAGAGAGTGACTGTATCTCATGAGTCTGCTGAACAACAGAGTGCTCATCAGTCATCTTGTAGTCATAGAATTGCTCCATGACGTACAACTCGTTGCCAGCGCCTGAGGGCCCAAACGTGGCCTCGAGCGCATCCCACATGTCTTTGCCGCTATCAAACAACATATACGAATCCATAATGGAATCGTCAAGAACACTCAGCAGGGCGGCTTTGAAGAGGGTATCCATGTTCTGAAAAGCTTCCTGTTGTGTAGGATTAAGATCACCCTCAGGCTTACCCTTAGTGGCGTCATAGCAGTACATGATCTGAAACCAATATACTGCTCTTGTGCGCCACCTTTTATATTGCACCTCCTTAAAAGTAGGCGGCTTCAAAAGCACAGCAAAACCACTCGGAGTAAATTGCTTGTGATCAGGTTTTTGGATTGGATTGTTGAATATATGAGCAATTTAGTATGAGATTTAATCCGAATCAGCAGTAAATAGATGATGACAACAATTGCAAAAATCAAAGTAATGATGCGGACTAAACCAGGAGGACAGAATCACATACTGTACAGCGGGAGCAAAACTGATGTGGTTGATGTTGTCACTCATGTCATTGATGAAGAGGTTACCGAGGTAGGGGAAGAAGGCTGTCATTGAGAAAGTCGTCGCTGGCAGCAGTCACAGAAGTGTGCTCCCCAAAAACCTGATCGCCCCTCTCCCGTACAGGATCACGAAAGGCGGGGTTCGGAGGACTGCTGTCCCTTCTCATGGTGCACGCCGGAAGGAGGGCTAGAGGAGAATTGTGTGGCGGCACTAAGATCTGGAACGGTGCGAAACCATATGATACAGCGGCGGCTAGGGTAGAGCATGTCAGGTCGGAGTATAATAGTAGGCCTATGGCCCCCAAACCCCACGTCCAAGTCAATAATAGCTCAAAAAAAAGTCAATAATAGCCCCACCAAGGTTTGTCTCAAAATAAAAATGGAGTAATTAAGGCATCTGTTAGTCCCTTTAGTATAAATACAATATCATTAATAATGGCCCAACCTTTTGTCGCACAAAGTAGAGTATGTTGGAGTACAACCGGCTACACGTTTACAATCCGCTTCTCCTCTCTCTCCTCTTCTCTCTCCTTCAACTAATCACAAATACTATATTTAAATCCTTATAGCCTGCTTATGTCATCTAATTATAGTACTTGCTCTAAAAGTTACTCCCTCCGTCCCAAAATATAAGAACGGTTTTTACACTATACTAGTGTAAAAAATGTTCTTATATTTTGGGACAGAAAGAGTACTATCCACTGTGTAGTCTGAAATGCCAGGTGTGCAGCGGGCGGTGCCCTCAGTCGGCGCGCTGCTTCAACGGAGGAAGCAGTGAGAGGTCGCGTCGCCCTGACTTGCCATCAATGTGGAGCGGCGGGCTCAGCTGG
>LT934116.1:765258779-765280993 GCA_900231445.1 Triticum turgidum subsp. durum
TTCGTCCTCCTGGCAGAGGAGGAAGAGGACAAGGGAGGAGGAGGTGGGCTGGGCCGGCTGGGGAAGCTGGGCCGGCTCTGGTGGGCTGCACGGTGAGGCCAGGTAAGCTCTGTTCTTTTTATTTTTTTCCTGTTCTGTTTGTTTTATTTAATATCTTTTGCCACTGTTTTCAATTCCAAAATAATTTCATACAGTGCCAAAACATTCTGAAATATTTTATGTTACCTCTCTGGACTATTCCAAAAGTACATAAAACATTTCAAAGCATTTGAAAATATATTCATTATATATTATGAATATATCCCCAAATTCAAATAGATTATTGATTTAAATTCAGAGACCAAATAATTCCTTAAAAATATTCCAGAATTTTGGTTTGATATATAACTCTTGCCAAAATTCACAAAACTATTTTTAAGGCATTTTGGATTCACAGAATGCAATTTAAAGGGTGCTTGCCCTTCTTTTAATTAGGGTTTTGAGGCTTCTGAATTCCTCAGTTCAAATTTCATTTGAATTTAAACATGATGCAGCAACCAAGCTAGTCCATGGCCAGGGTAAATCTAGGGATGTGACAACTCACCCCCACTAAACAAGAATCTCGTCTCGAGATTCAAGCGTAGGGTAGGGTGAAGGGGTAACGCAAACTAGTACAATCTTCACGATCCAGGTTGCACTTCAAATGAACGTTGATTCGATCACCATTATTGTCTTGTCGTCTTGCTCTGAGAACTCCAGCTAATCATGACAAGAAGGGAAGAAGGAGACTCTAGAAGGGTCGATCTCCTCGAAGATCGAACAACTCAGGATTAACTCCCGGAATGTGACATAGCAACATCTCTCAAGCTGAGAGACGAAGCATACCTCTAGAGGGACGGAGTGGAGCAGGTGACGAGGTTCACTAGGTAGACAGCAATTCCAGACTTAAGAATGTGGTGATCGGTTGTCAACATAGCGAGGAGTTGAATTGCCATGACACCACGACGAAACATCCTGGAGAAGGGTGATTCGTAGATTATTATCTTAAGTGGCAAAAAGAATTACCTTTGATTCAGAGATCATTGGAACTCTTTATACCGGCCTAAGGTAATCACAAGCGATCATTTGGAGGGGGTCGGTAGAATGGCATACTCGGACTTGGATGATGTGGATTACCTTGTTGAAGACAACGTAATGGATGATTTTACTTATCACCGGAAATGGAAGAGACCCATGGTAGAATGGCACATTGGTGGTGCAAGCTGGGAACAAAATGCAAATGCTGGGAATGATTCTGGTAACTGGGGGAGAACCCAACAATAGAGGGTGAATTCACTGTTTGAAAAGGTCATAGCATTGCCGAGGAAATCTGAGAGCAAACCCAGTTAGTGCCGATGATAACACGTAGCGCTTGTGTGTGCTCTCAAGAACTTGAGCATTTCCATATCCATCAAGATTTTACCAACATCCGTGTCAAGGATCCTGGCAACACAACTTGCTACCATGACGAGTGATGATGGATGATGCAGATGCAAAGGAAGACAACACCTTCTCAGATTACACCTTAGCGAAGCCAAGGAACAAAATCTGGATGATCGACCGAGAGACATTTAGCACTCCGCTTCTAATGTTCTCCTTGATGTGCTAGTGTAACCCACCCATAGATATGGTTTGATATCTAGAACATCAAGTAAAAAGGTCGGACTTCGGAAACACAAAGATCCATAGGGGCAACTAGAGAGTAAATCCTACGAAATCCCTATGGGGAGGTGGCCAATTCCATCAAATAAGATACTATAATAATAGGTCTTCCGGTTGGGTGTGTTGGCCACGACATCCACTTTACCGGTTATCGAGGGACCAATATTATAGTTCTTGGAAAATGTTCCAACCATCATATCTGCCTGAGATTCAGATCTGGTTGGTGTTAGGATATTCCAGACTCATCGAGTCTAGGAAGAAAAATGAAAGTTTGCAACACAATTCGACGAGATGACGTTGCGAGATTCTCGGGGAATGAACTACGATAGCAAGCTCCAGAACATGAGCTGGTTCTGCTACGCACGTGTGAACATGTTGTCTCAGACAAACATGATCACATGGTAGTCTTACAATAAAACACTACCGAGTTCTGGTTGGGAACCATCACCGTGGATAACGAAGTCCTTGCATAAGTCATATGATTAGCTCTTATGAAGGAACTTCTTCTCCTTGAACAAATCAATCAGTGGCTTGGTGTGCTCGGGACACATATGGAATGAAGGTTGCAAGTCTCCAGACCACAGAATACTTCGCACGTGTGCATGACTGATTTGGAATGATTCCAAGGAAACAAAATAATCTTCCTCAAATTCATGGCGGCAACTTGCATCATATGCACATGAATTAGGGAAAGTCACTACTTTCATCCAAACATATACTTCATGAACGAAACACGAAGAAATGCTTACACAAGTTTCCAACACTAGGTTGATGTTCAACATGATTCATGGGGGGAGACAAAATGCTACTGATGGGCTCAACAGCAACTCATCGGAATTTCCATATCACTGGACTTCCACCATCATGTGAACACGGTGATAGCATTGGTCAGACCAAAGATGTAATGGTGTATGCTCGAGGGATCAACCACGAGTAGGACAACATTACGAGCATCGTTGGTACTGATTTGATTTGACGATAGCCCACACTCAAATCAAGGGATTGATAAGACAATAGGTCCAGCAACTGATCACAGGGACCAATCGACGAAGATATCATCTTTCTTCAACACACACTACACAAGATTATCCCTTTGGAACGAACTAAGTCAGGCAAGCTTTTATCCTCCAACTCTCCAAGTTGTTGTCTAGCTTAACCAACTAGCTCAGGGATATCTAACACCGATTCTTGGAGAGAAGGTGGTTCACAAGAAACCAACTTGATCTCGAGCTCAACATAACGGTCAGGTGACGACCTGGTGATACTTCCGAGAAGATATTCAGAAAATCATGAACCACCGGTATGTTACTAAGCTCGAGAACAATCTCGCTTTTGAGGGCAAGACGATATGATCAAATGAGCGAGGACTTGACAAAATCCTAACTCATCAATCAAAGAGTGCACCAGGAAATAAGGACTAGGTAGCACGATCAATCTTAGAAGGATGATTCGAAAACCAACATACTAAGAATGAAATTATTATCCTTTAACTACCAAGCAACGAGGTTGCTAGGAGTATTGATTTCACACATCACAATTCATTTGTCGGTATTCCGGTTGCATCAACACGGAACCGAGGAATGAAAAAGGATGGCGAGAAGTATCACTATGTCAAGAATTCGCAAAAGGTGGTGCAATTCTCATGAAATTCCTGTCATAAAGAAGGTAATACTTCAGGGTAGAGCAGACCAGAAGCTGGATTGTAACTTGATCTGCGGAACACAACTACTTTGACCCAATCCTAAATATGGATGAGGTACTGGAGTTTGTTTCTCCTATTCATTCTGAAATAGAATGGCCTGGCGGATCACAAGGGTAATAGGCATCGACGAACGAATGCACGCATACTCTTGACTATCAATTGATAGACGAGGGTCAGAAGACAACTAAAGAGGGACAACTCAAAGGAACATACGATTTTCTGAGTTGTGGATGCATGGTTTAGCATGTCGAACGAATTCCACATATTTCTTCCGGATAACCCATGCAGAAAGGTAGAACTGGCAGAGTCACAATGTAGAATCGAGAACCCATCGAGAGCACTCTGATTGTGATCTTTCGATCAGCGAGGAACATCTGCCATAAGCGGTTCATAGTATTTGGAGGAAAGGAATACCACGAACATCAAGGACTAATGCAAAGGTTACTAATAACCTAAAGGAACGAGCAAAACTATCAACATGAAGCAAGTAGGGTGAATCTCGGGTTCAAAACCCAGGGATCGAATACCTACTACTAAATGGCATCACGGGATGCTTTCGATAATGACGGCCAGAGTCATCACACTGGAACATAAATCATGGCTAGACTACTAGATGATCCCCTGAGACACCTAGGGTCATAATAATAACTCCAACATAAAGGTTGAGGCAGTAGAGTACCTCAGCTCAACAATTTGTGTGATTAACCTGGCCTAACAGACATTGAAACCGGAGCAAAAGGATTTGCAAATGCATCAGACTCTTTAGAAACCTGGGATGACTCGGACAGCATAACGGCTATAATTGCTCAAAAAGATTTGAGACAATCACAAAAATGGTGGCATAACCACTCAGAAGCACAATATCAAGGTTCCGAGATCAAGAATTAATATACGGAAGTAGTAGGAACTGAACTGAGACTTAAATCCAACAATCTTATAAGTCTACTGATTGGTAACACGTGATCCTAATAGAAAGAAGAGATAGCCTAGTTCTTAATCCCCGCAGGAAAGATAAGATGACTCAGATCAGAAGGCATAAGGTATAAGGAGTAAAAAGAGCCTTACGTTCCATCCCACAATCAATTCCCTTATATAACTAAAGAATTTCTAGACTCAACTTCGACCAGTTTGGCTTGGTAATCCTACAGGCAGTCAAGCTCTGATACCAACGCTGTCAGGACCCCGACTCAATGCCACATCGATCTAGCATGTAACACCTCATATCACTTTGCGGCCTCACGCACGGTATTCCCACGGGTGTCGCCTTACCTTTGCCCGGGACCGTTTGCGCCTTTTGGCACACGTATATGACAGTGTCGCTAGCATCCATATGATAAAGAGCCCGGGCTGACATGGCTAGTCGTAAACCCAAAGCGGCACAGACTTACAGGGACAGGCATCCATGACCCAGCATCGAACGTGTCGGTCATCAGCGAGTGAATCCAGGCTGTAGCACTGGGCTAGCAGGACTCCGGTGAACCGGGCTGTAGCGGGCTAACAGGACTCCGGTATTCACCGCGTGACATTTCCCTGAAGGGACAGACACAGGAACGAAGAAGGACACATGCCGGCCAGCCTAAGTGTTCCGGAGCAGTAGCAAGCTACCATGGCTCGGTGGAAACACTAGGAGACATTTCCCCGTAAGAGAGGCTACTAAAGATAAACAACTAGATGGTCAGATCCCACACATACCAAGCATTTCAATAACATACACACAATATGCTCGATATGTGCAAATACAACATGGCATCACAACATGACTCTATGACTCAAGTAATCTATTCAATAGGCTCCGAGGAGCGAGATATTACAAACATGGGTCTCATGACCCAACATTCAGAGCATACAAATCAAGCACAAGCGGAAGCTATCATGTCTGAGTATAGACATCTATAAATGAAAAAGGCTGAGAAGCCTGACTATCTACCAGATCCTGCCGAGGGCACAAGATCGTAGCTGAGGTAACAAGCTAACGTCGAAGTCCACGCGAAACTACTAGTGAGACCGAAGTCTCTCTGCAAAACATAAAATAGGCAAACGTGAGTACAAATGTACCCAGCAAGACTTACATCAGAACTAACTACATATGCATCATTATCAACAAAGGGGATGGTGGGGTTTAACTGCAGCAAGCCAGCTTGACTCGGTGGCTATCCTAAACTACGACTGCAAGCGACTCTTTTGAGGTGGCGCACACGAGTCCACATATTCACCATATCAATACACCACTATGGATCCGCTCCCGTCTCCCTACGAGAACGCCATCCATAGCACTCACGCTTATCTTGCGTATTTTAGAGTATCCACTTTCACTTGTCTATGAACTGATATAAGCAACCCAGAGGTCCTTTTCCGTGGACACGGCTATTCGAATAGATTAGGTTAACCCTGCAGGGGTGTACTTCTTCACACACGCTCTCACCACTTACCGCCATTTACACGACATGTACTCGGCAACCTTCAAGCGGAAGCCCAACGTGGGTGTCGGCCACGACCTACCTAATCCCCTAAGTCTCTAGTCCAGGTTTATCGCCTATTCGGGTTCCATCCATGAGGAGATCCGGCCGGAGTTTCGCTCACAGCCCCAAACGATGTGAACAGGGTTCCCGAGACACCAAACGGGCGCCCGGTACACCGTGCCACGTGCCTACCGCATCACAGCCCACCCCTACGGTCAGCGCTGCCCACGGCCTCCAGCATACTACAAACACAAGAAACTACTTGCAACTCCTGGACAGAGGACAAGGGTGATTAAGAAGCCGAGAGGGTCCATTGGTTTCGGGCCCAATGCGTGGTAGTAGCTGAATCATGGATCACAAACACAGAACTCAGTTCCTGAGGACGGCTGCAATGAGACAACCCACCATGTACTCCTACATGGCCTCTCACCCGTACCTTTACCAAATCGTGTTCACACACTTAGCTCACACACAGTAGGACAGGTTCACACGCCTCTGATTCATCCCCGATGAATCAGACCTGACTCAACTCTAAGCAGTAGCAGGCATGACAAACAAACATGAATGAGTAGGCACATCAGGGCTCAAACAACTCCTACTCATGCTAGTGGGTTTCATCTATTTACTGTGGCAATGACAGGTCATGCAAAGGACAAAGGGGTTCAGCTACCGCAACAAGTAATAGATGAATCGGTGTTGTCCTAATGCAGTAAAAGAGAGCAGGAGCGAGAGAGTAGGATTGTATCGGAATGAACAAGGGGGTTTTGCTTGCCTGGCACTTCTGAAGATAACATTGAGTCTTCATCAGTGTCAGCGATCACATCATCGGGTATCACGTCTATCGAGAGGGGACAAATACCGGCAACACAAAAGGGAACACAATCAATGCAATGCACAATATGATGCATGATCATGACATGGAAAAATGAATGTGTTTGAGCTAATGCAACTAGCAACAGATTAAATGAAGTTGGTTTGAATACAAGATTCAAATTCAAACTCCATATGTGATTATTCAAATGCCATTTACTTCATTTGCCCTAAACAGTAGTGATAAGTTGTTCTAACATGCATGAAAATGGTACAGATGGATTCCTTGAATTTTTCTGATAATTTTTCATATATAAATTATTTAATTTGGAGTTACGGTTAATTTTCTATGATTTTTAGAAGTTTTAGGCATTTTCTGGAATTTTCTGATTATTTAGAATTAAAATAATTCCAGAAAATGAATTATGGCGTCAGCATGTCGTCACCTTGACGTCAGCAGGTCAACAGGGCGCCTACAGGTCAAACCTGACGTGTGGGGTCCACACGTCAGTGACACAGGGGCTAATCCCGCGTTGACCCGGGCTTTGACCCACTACGGGGCCCACTGTCAGTGGCTGTGGGGGGGTGTTTAGGCGTCATTAGTGCTAATTAGGCGTGCCACGTCGGCAGTCGCCGGGGTTTCGCCGGCGGCGACCAATCCGCACGGCGGGGGAGCGCCGGACTTGCGCTAGGGGCATCGGATCGACGCGCCAAGGGCACCAGGAGGTAGCCCGCGCCCGTGCGCATCTAGGGGGACCAACGGGAGGTGCTGGGGTGGCCGGAATCAGCAACGGCGGCGAGCGAGGCGGCGGCCGGAGCCCGGGCGAGGTCGGGTTTGGCGTTCGGGGGCACGGGAGGGAAGCTAGTGGCGGCTACGGGCTCCTGGAGACGTGTTGGGTGCGGTGGTGTGCTCGGCTTCGAGCTGCAACGGCTCCAGCCACGGTGGTGACGAGGCACGGCGGCGGCGAGCTCTCGGGTCCGGCGGAAGCAATGGCTAGAGCGGCCCAACGGCATGGGAAGAAGAGGGGAACGGTTCAGTGGCTCACCGCGATTCTTCTGGTGCTGCTGGCGAGGCAGGGGAGGCTCGGGGTCCGGCGAATCGACGGAGGGGAGCTTCGGTGGCCGGCGATGGAACGGCGATGGTGGCGGCGTTGCAGGGCTTCCGGAGGGCCGTGGGTCGGTGGGGAGGAAGGAGGGGGTCGAGGCGGAGCTCGTGGGTGTGTCAGAGAGGCTAGGGGTGGCCGGTGGCCACGAGAGAGCTCGTCGGCGGCGGCGGGTGTGTTCGGTGGCTGCGCGCGAGAGAGCCAGAGGAGGAGAGGAGCTCGGGGAGAGAGTGAGAGGCCTGGGGGGTGCGTGGCGTCGCGGACGGGGTCCAGGGCAACGAAAGGAAGCAGGAGGTGGCTAGGGGGGAAGCAGGAGGTGGCCGAGGCAGCGTCGGCGAGCGCCACGCCTCGCCTCTATTCGTCCTCCTGGCAGAGGAGGAAGAGGACAAGGGAGGAGGAGGTGGGCTGGGCCGGCTGGGGAAGCTGGGCCGGCTCTGGTGGGCTGCACGGTGAGGCCAGGTAAGCTCTGTTCTTTTTATTTTTTTCCTGTTCTGTTTGTTTTATTTAATATCTTTTGCCACTGTTTTCAATTCCAAAATAATTTCATACAGTGCCAAAACATTCTGAAATATTTTATGTTACCTCTCTGGACTATTCCAAAAGTACATAAAACATTTCAAAGCATTTGAAAATATATTCATTATATATTATGAATATATCCCCAAATTCAAATAGATTATTGATTTAAATTCAGAGACCAAATAATTCCTTAAAAATATTCCAGAATTTTGGTTTGATATATAACTCTTGCCAAAATTCACAAAACTATTTTTAAGGCATTTTGGATTCACAGAATGCAATTTAAAGGGTGCTTGCCCTTCTTTTAATTAGGGTTTTGAGGCTTCTGAAATCCTCAGTTCAAATTTCATTTGAATTTAAACATGATGCAGCAACCAAGCTAGTCCATGGCCAGGGTAAAGCTAGGGATGTGACAATGCATTATACAGCAAGCGAAAAAATTTAATCGGACATAACATGGATTCATACTCCCTCCTTACATCTATATAGGGCGTAATGAGATTTTTAAGGCCGCCTTTGACTATTGACAAGATTAATAGTACATGACATGCACAATGTGAAAATTATATCATTGAAAGAACCTATCACAGACGAAGTTAACGGTGTGCTTTGTGTAAGTTGCATGTCATATATCATTGCTCTAATATTTGGTCAAAGTTAGCATCGAAAAACGCATTAGGCCCTATATAGATGGAAGGAGGGAGTAGCTTTGAATAGCATTGGTATAGTAAAACGGGGCAAGACTCTCTCTTTGTGTGGTGTGAATAGTTTTATTTTTTTCGTCTTCTTTTTGGTTGAGGGAAGTGCGAATTGATTTGGTACGTACAGGTACAATATTACTACACGTTAGGCTTGTCACTAAAATTCAACCCGCGTCTTGTTATATCCCGAAAATTCAGATATCGTGCTCCCAAAACTGGCGCCTTCACAACCCGCGCCTTGCTATCCCGAAATTACAACGCGCACGAAAACTCCCTCCAGCTGCCAAATCCCGACACGCGAAATCCCCCTTCTAACCTTGAGCCAAAAGGGCCGCTAGTTCAAATCGGTGGGGGGTACTTTTGTAACATACCCTACATTTTGGACAAGCGAGTCCGTAAGTCATGCTTCACCCTCTCCCATCGTCCCCTTTTCGCCATTCGAAATCCCAGGCCGCCATAACCTCTCCGCTCCAGCCGCGAGACCCCACCCTCCTCTGTCCGCCACGTCACCGCTGCCCAACCGGAGCCTCTTCCCCGACGATGTCATCCACCACAACAGCTCGATGTCCCTCGTCTACCTCCCCGGATGAGGATCCGTCGTCCATCTCGCCGTCCAGCCAGTTCAGCTGCCCCGTCCTCCACCTCCAAGGAGCTGCTCCGATGATCGCCTCGTATATCGCGGCTGCTCCATCCCCACAGCGCCGCCTTAACCTGCTCCACCGGAACCATAGCATCCTCACCGACTCCTCGGACGAAGCCGAGGCCTACTCGCTGTTGGAATTATGCCCTAGAGGCAACAATAAATTAGTTATTATTATTATATTTCCTTGTTCATGATAATTTTTTATTACCCATGCTATAATTGTATTGATAGGAAACTCGGACACATGTGTGGGTACATAGACAACACCATGTCCCTAGTAAGCCTCTAATTGACTAGCTCGTTGATCAATAGACGGTTACAGTTTCCTGACCATGGACATTGGATGTCGTTGATAACGGGATCACATCATTAGGAGAATGATGTGATGGACAAGACCCAATCCTAAGCCTAGCACAAAGATCGTGTAGTTCGTATGCTAAAGCTTTTCTAATGTCAAGTATCATTTCCTTAGACCATGAGATTGTGCAACTCCCGGATACCGTAGGAATGCTTTGGGTGTACCAAACGTCACAACGTAACTGGGTGGCTATAAAGGTGCACTACGAGTATCTCCGAAAGTGTCTGTTGGGTTGGCACGAATCGAGACTGGGATTTGTCACTCCGTGTAACGGAGAGGTATCTCTGGGCCCACTCGGTAGGACATCATCATAATGTGCACAATGTGACCAAGGGGTTGATCACGGGATGATGTGTTATGGAACGAGTAAAGAGACTTGCCGGTAACGAGATTGAACAAGGTATCGGCATACCGACGATCGAATCTCGGGCAAGTACAATACCGCTAGACAAAGGGAATTGTATACGGGATTGATTGAGTCCTTGACATCATGGTTCATCCGATGAGATCATCGTGGAACATGTGGGAGCCAACATGGGTATCCATATCCCGCTGTTGGTTATTGACCGGAGAACGTCTCGGTCATGTCTGCATGGTTCCCGAACCCGTAGGGTCTACACACTTAAGGTTCGATGACGCTAGGGTTATAGGGAATAGATATACGTGGTTACCGGATGTTGTTCGGAGTCCCGAATGAGATCCCGGACGTCACGAGGAGTTCCGGAATGGTCCGGAGGTAAAGATTTATATATGGGAAGTCCTGTTTTGGTCACCGAAAAAGTTTCGGGGGTTATCGCTAACGTACCGGGACCACCGGGAGGGTCCCGGGGGTCAACCAAGTGGGGCCACCGGCCCCAGAGGGCAGCATGGGCCAAGTGTGGGAGGGGACCAGCCCCAGGTGGGCTGGTGCGCCCCTAGAAGGGCCCAAGGCGCCTAGGGTTTTGGGAGGGGCGCACCCACCTTACTTGGGGGGCAAGTTTCCCCTCTCCCCCCCCCCTTGGCTGCCACCCAGATGGGGATTGGGGCTGCCGCCACCCCTAGGGAGGGAACCCTAGGTGGGGGAACAGCCCTCCCTCTCCCCCTATATATAGTGGAGGCAAAGTGGCAGCACAACACACGAAGTTCTTCTGCTGTTGGCACAGCCCTACCTCTCTTTCTCCTCCTCTCCCGCGGTGCTTGGCGAAGCCCAGCAGGATTGCCACTTTCCTCCACCACCATCATGCCGTTGTGCTGCTGCTGGACGGAGTCTTCCCCAACCTCTCGCTCTCTCCTTGCTGGATCAAGGCATGGGAGACGTCACCGGGTTGCACGTGTGTTGAACGCGGAGGTGCCGTCCGTTCGGCACTAGGATCTCCGGTGATTTGGATCACAACGAGTACGAACCATGTTCACTTGAACACTTCCGCTTAGCGATCTACAAGGGTATGTAGATGCACTCTCCTTCCCCTCATTGCTAGTATACTCCATAGATTGATCTTGGTGATGCGTAGAAAATTTTGATTTTCTGCTACGTTCCCCAACAGTGGCATCATGAGCTAGGTCTATTGCGTAGATTCTATGCATGAGTAGAACAGAAAGTAGTTATGGGCGTTGATTTTGTTCAATATGCTTACCATTACTAGTCTTATCTTGATTCGGCGGCATCATGGGATGAAGCGGCCCGGACCGACCTTACACGTACTCTTACGTGAGACAGGTTCCACCGACTGACTTGCACTTGTTGCATAAGGTGGCTAGCGGGTGCCAGTCTCTCCCACCTTAGTCGGATCGGATTCGATGAAAAGGGTCCTTATGAAGGGTAAATAGCAATTGACATATCACGTTGTAGTTTTTGCGTAGGTAAGAAACGTTCTTGCTAGAAACCCATAGCAGTCATTGAACAACGCCATGTAATCACTTTACTTTATTGCTAACTGGTAGCCATAGTAGTAGAAGTAATAGTTGGCGAGACAACTTCATGAAGACACGATGATGGAGATCATGATGATGGAGATCATGGTGTCATGCCGGTGATGATGATGATCGTAGAGCCCCGAAGATGGAGATCAAAAGGAGCAAAATGATATTGGCCATATCATGTCACTTTTTGATTGCATGTGATGTTTATCATGTTTATGCAGCTTATTTGCTTAGAACAACGGTAGTAAATAAGATGACCCCTCATTAAAATTTCAAGAAAGTGTTCCCCCTAACTGTGCACCATTGCGAAAGTTCATTGTTTCGAAGCACCACGTGATGATCGGGTGTGATAGATTCTAACATTCACATACAACGAGTGTAAGCCAGATTTACACACGCAAAACACTTAGGTTGACTTGACGAGCCTAGCATGTACAGACATGGCCTCAGAACACAAGAGACCGAAAGGTCGAGCATGAATCGTATAGTAGATACGATCAACATGAAGATGTTCACCGATGATAACTAGTCCATCTCACGTGATGATCGGACACGGCCTAGTTGACTCGGATCATGTAATCACTTAGATAACTAGAGGGATGTCTACCTGAGTGGGAGTTCATAAGATGAACTTATTTATCCTGAACATAGTCAAAAGATTCTTGCAAATTATGTCATAGCTCGCGCTTTAGTTCTACTGTTTTAGATATGTTCCTAGAGAAAATATAGATGAAAGTTAACAGTAGCAATTATGCGGATAGTGGAAGACTTATGTCCTTAATACACCGCTCAGTGTGTTGAACCTCGAACATGGTCTGTGGATGTTGTGAACATCTGACATACACGTTTTGATGACTACATGATAGTTCGGTAATGTTAAATGGTTTAGAATTGAGGCACCAAAGACATTTTTGAAATGTCGCAGAACATATGTGTAACACCCCAAAAATTTAACCAGGTTTTAGTTATTAAAATTTTGACAAGAGTTTAAAAATTTTGCCTGCAAGAATGTTTCTGTTGATTCCAGAACCTTTCTTTTTATATTAATGAGTATCTACCCTAGTGGATCCTTCCAAACATATTGAACTTCTATGCCATCTCATTAAAACAATTTCCTAATCAGTAGGTTTATTTATTAAATTATTCCACCCTGAGATTTATTCAGTAAAATAACTTGTTTTAAGTTTTGGAGCTCTTTTTGTACTACAACCAGTTGATAGATTTATCTGAAAATCCAACCAAAATTTGGAGATGTCATGTGATGCCCCTAAATCACTTTTGTGCAATAATATATTTCATTCATTGCATATTTTGAGTGCTACACATGTTTTTCTTCTCTGGTCCAGTGGACAATTTTGCACTACAACCCTTTCAAATATTTGTTTCTAGCTTCCACCAAAATTATGGGATGTCAGTAGGAGCATATCATTCCATTACATGCAAAAATCCAGGGATGTTGTTTGAAAATTTTGAGTGAATCAACCTCATCTCCATTCTGGTCCAACATGATGGTTTGTACAGCAACCATATTCTTGCTTGCTCTTTGGCCCTTGATTCTTTCTCCTACTTCTAGTCCTCCATGCTAAACCCCTAAGTCCAGGAGCATGCAACCATTGGCATATTTTTGGTTCATGCAATAATGTCATTCACATCCTGTCCAGATTTGAAGTTCTGCAAAACTTGCACTAGCAAGTTTGTGCTTTTCACCAACTAACCTCACCACCCTCTTATGCATCCAAAGAGACTTCAATCTGGAAGATTTGGCCACTCCAAGAAAAGCCTAAGTGCCTGTGGAATTTTGTCAAACACCTGGAGTGCATGATCAGATTTGACATGAATTGGTGTTGGCATTGTGAACTTGGTCTCCTGACCAAACCACCTTGTCCCCTGAGCTTCACTCTATCAACAACCTAGCTCTATTGCTTGCCAACCTCACCTGTGACCTGTAGCATGCCACGACATTGTATCGAACACCTTCCGAGCGTGCACTGGACGCGCCCAGAGCGCGCGTATTGCACGAGCCGCGCCCGAGCCGACACGCTGGCCCCCCTGGTTTTGGCCCGCTCTGCAGCGCCACGCCACGCACTATCCTCCTCACAGCAACGCGCCAAGCCGCCCTGGCAGCTAACAGCGCTGCCGACAGAGCTTTTGGCGGCACGCCGGCGTCTGCAGCACGCCTCTGCCATGGTCGGCGCTGCCAAAGCCACCCCGGCTTGCCACCTGCCCCCTGGAACAGTGCGAGCTCATCCGTAGCCTCGTCCTCTAGCGCTCGTCGCCGCCACGTCGCCCAAGTTATAGGGAGGCGGTTTGCCGTCGTCCTTATCGCCGGCCGCCTCGGAACCGACCTCCACCGCGTATATAAGGGCCCCGGAGCTCAATCGAGTCCTCGAGCAACATCTTATGACCTTCCTAGTGCTACCTTGGCCAGCAGTCGAGGAGGGGAAGGCCTGCTTCCCCGAGTCCGGCCGGTTCGGTCGCCGCCAAGCCCCGGCCGATTCCATCGCCACCAGTGCCTCTCCCTCTCGACTCTCTCCACCAAGAACTCTCCCTTCCTCTCGCGAGCACAACCCCTCGCTCAATTTTGGCCGGAGACCACCGCAGCCCCAAACTCACTATGCACCCGAATGCCCCCTCCGCCGCGGAGCTCGCCGCCGGCGACTCCCTCCACCCCCGGCTACCCTATGACCACCGGAAGTACCACCTAGGAGTGGCGGATCCATCCCTGCACTCGGATGCCCGCGTGGAGCCGCCTAACGCCGGCGAAGATCGCCGGAGCCCCCGCCTCTGTTCGGCTAGAGGAAGTGGAGGGAGGGCGACTGGTCAAACCTGACCAGTGGGCCAGGCAGGCCCACTGTTAGTGACCCACGCGTGTCCACGCTGGAGTAAGTGGAGGCGGATAGTCGGAATACGTCTTCGACGTGTACGTATTTTCGAATCGTTTTCTTTTAATTCTATTTTATTTTTTTTATAAAAAAACAGATTTTGACCAAATGTTTGACTGGCTATATCTTTTAAAATATAACTCCAAATGAATTGATTCTTTTTCCTACCTCTCTCAAATTTAACCTAGTTTATTTTAAGATTTATTCGAAAAAATTTCAAAACAACTTTTTGTGCTGTTTTTATTTTGTGTGTTAATTCATTTATATGTCTAAAATAGGATTTTTGAAGAGAGGAGAAGTATTTCAAGAGTTTGAAATGCACCCTGCCTTTCCACACATTGAAGGCAAGCATTCTGAACCCCCGGCATAATACTTTTCTGTGTTCGTTGACACGTTTATAACACTACGTCATTTTGGAGAACTTGTTATTTCATGTGAGATGATCATGTGCATGGATGCATATTTGTGATTTCCATGCTGTTGGGTTAAGGATTACAGTCTGAGATAAAACCTATTCGAGTAGCCGTGTCCATAGTTAAGGATTACAGTCTGGGATGGGTCAAGTGTTGGTCTTAGTGTCGGTCTTCGGAGGTGAAACTATTAAATCAGAACTGATATTACAACTTGTGACATGTGATAATGATGAGTATTATTTTGTTGTGGACTAACCCGTGATATTTTTGGTATAATAGAATATCTCTGGGATAGTTCTACCTCCGGGATATTCACTATGATTATTTCTTTTAAAGCCCTCTATGTGGTGTCGCTTAGACGCCCGACTATGGCATTTCTTTTAAAGCCCTTTATGTGGTGTCGCTTAGACGCCCGACTGTGGCATTTCTTTCAAAGCCCTTTATGTGGTGTCGCTTAGACGCCCGACTGCGGCATTTCTTTTTAAGCCCTTTATGTGGTGTCGCTTAGACGCCCGACTGCGGCATTTCTTTTAAAGCCCTTTATGTGGTGTCGCTTAGACGCCCGACTGTGGCATTTATTTTAAAGCCCTTTATGTGGTGTCGCTCAGACACCCGACTGTGGCATACTTTTTATTTATTTCATAATATTTTTAATACTTCTATGATATTGCATATTCATATATAACATGCTTACACGCATCAGAGTTATATTTATCTTTTGTGACTGACGTCATGAGTATAAAATATTTTCAGCACATCATTGTCATATTATACCTATGTTCATAATGTTTGCGAGTACATTCAAAGTACTCATTGGCTTGTCCCTGGCTATTGTCTTGGCCAGATTTCTTGCGCAGAGAGGAGTGACCGTGATGACAGCCCCGGAACCCACGTAATGGTGATAGCAGCCTCGCGAAGATAGGAGTTAACCTGGTCAGCTTCTCCCGTGGGAAATGGAGTCCTATAGACACTGATGATTCACAACCCGCTTCCTCCATCAAGCACTAGAAACCATTTGTTGTACTCACAGGCCAGAATGGTCTTGTACTACATATTTTGTATTTTTCTTGGAATTTCTGTATCAAGTTGGTGCCTCATCATCTAACAGTTATCTTGGGACTAATGAGCATAAGGGCCATTTTCTGGGAATTAATACCCGGAGAATCGGTCGCCACAGACTCGGTATCAGAGCCAGGCTAACCATTGGCTAATCCTATCTTAGCCAGGTCGAAAAACTTAGGCAAACCAACCCACCAGACCTTAACCAAACCCTAGCCGAGCTTCTCGTGCAAGATAGCCACACAGTGACCCCGACACTTTTGGCAGTCGGTGCCCAACCTATCAACCTAGCCTGTCGATCGCGCGCCAGTAACCAGCGCCCAAGATGTCTACTTCACAAGCGTGCGAAGGAAGACTCCGTCCCCTTTTTCTATAAAAAGGGCACGCTAGCCCCAACCCAGCATAGCCTATACCCCAAACCGAGCCATAATGCCAGGCCCCATCGTGCACAATGAGACCACAGCAACCAACCTTGGCGGTTTTGTGACCATACTCGCAAACCTCACCCGTCGTGCCTATGCATTAGAAGAGGCCCCAGAATATGTACCAAGGATCCATGGGCGGTGAAAGCCGTCAATTCTGGGCCACTGTGCACATCTACGGTAGGAGTCTATCTCCAGAACGCCCCTACAGGTTCACCGGAAGAACAACTTCCTTCGAGCCACAAGCCGTCCAGCTAGCTGCTCGAGAGGCTATAGTTCAACTCCGGCAGTTGTCGCCCAGAGTTAACTGTCGCTCGTTCTACTACTACCCCTAGCGTGAAGGGTATGGTAGACCACCCCAAGTCGCCAACGGAGATCACGAGACAGATCCTGCATTGTTGCACCTAGTGCGCTATGTAAGTGCACTAGAGGCACTGTTCGACCAAATCACTATTGATCTGATCGCAGCTCGAGGAGAGCTGGTTCGTCGAGCCCCAGCAAGAAGAGAAGACGAGCCCGATGCCGACAACCCAGTCGTGCTGTTCGAACACCCGATCGAGACCCTGAGGTCAGCCCCAGCCATCATCCAAGATACTGTGATGACCCCAGAAGTGCTTCGACGCCTTTTGGGAACACACTACAACGGGATTGTGGCCAACAATCCCCGCGATGGTCATCATCGCTACCCCGACCCTGCAGTTCCTCCGCCGTCTCCGACTAATCCCGGCAGTGAGACCCGTGGAGAAGCCTCGTGATCCACCAGGCACGCCCGCTTAGACATAAACGAGGTAGACTAAACCGTACGAGTAGTACCGAGTCTCAGTGTATCCTCGCTTTGTAATCGTGCGACCTTGTATGTAAACGCAGCCCGTCGTTGTGCCTCTGTTTTAATAGTAGCCTTGCATATTTTGTCAGCGCATAGTTGCATATTTTCCGGGCACAGCCACCAAAACCAACCCCGACGACAACCACAGTAACACGTCTCTTTATGAGATATGTGTATCCCTGACACTAACCCAACCTTTGGAGCTAGGCTGGCAATATTTATCACCTTTCACCATGGTGAAATGACCCAGCTCCATTGCTATATAAAGGCCACCTTGTGATCTTACCCAGCACCCCACACCTTGTGCACCACCCTCACAACCTTTTCCTGTCATGCCGAGCCCCAGTATTCATCTGAGAACCCCAGATGCAAACCCAGGTAGCTTTGTCAAAATATTGTGGGACTTTACCTGCAGTACCATGGGTTCTACCCAGCCACCCCAGTACGAGCTGTTCAAATCGAGAATCACTTTTTCCACCTCGGAATATTGGGCAGCAGTACACATCCCTCCCGTAGACTCCAATCAAGATCCAACGGAAGTTTCCTTCGTGGGGGAATCTATGCCAACCCCACACCTGGCCATAGAAGCTGCTGCGAAAGAAGCGATTGCTCGCCTTCGATCCGCAGTACCCTATGCCCGCGAATGAGGATATTACTACTTTCCGAGCCGTGCAGCACCCGGAGGAGTAACATCTTTTCCCGGTGGACGGATTGAGAGAGACCCAGTGCTAGCCAACCTTATCCAGTACCTCATCGCTCAAGAGCATTTAAACCAGCGAGTGATGGATTATCTCCAGAGTCTCGCTGATTTGAATCCTCAGATTGCAATCGGCAGACCACTGAGGCCCGACCCAGAGAGACGCATACATCGACTGGTCAATCCACTTCCTCCAATAGAAGAGGAGTGTATCCCCTTACCAGAGACATTTTATGGGGACCCCATCCAGTTACCGTTTTCATTTTAGACGTCACTGCTGTGTTTGTTATTGCAACATTTATTATTACGTTGTAACTTGTGCATGGTACCTCGAATTTGTGCGATGAGTCGTGTATTTAGTTTCTACTAGTATGAGTAGTTTTCTTCGTGATTAACTTGTGTAACCGCGACAAATCCTAGACTGAGATTTCTTTTCCCTGAGTTGCTGCAACGTTTATCCCCTCACTACATGGATTATTTTTATTCATGCAGCACCACGGCAGCAGACTCACAACCACTTGGACACATATGGAACTTTTGTTTTTCACAATAGCTCTTAGCAAATCTCGAGGACAAGATTTTTTCTTAAGGAGGGTAGTAACTGTAACACCCAAAAAATTTAACCAGGTTTTAGTTATTAAAATTTTGACAAGAGTTTAAAAAATTTGCCTACAAGAATGTTTCTGTTGATTCCAGAACCTTTCTTTTTATATTAATGAGTATCTACCCTAGTGGATCCTTCCAAACATATTGAACTTCTATGCCATCTCATTAAAACAATTTCCTAATCAGTAGGTTTATTTATTAAATTATTCCACCCTGAGATTTATTTAGTAAAATAACTTGTTTTAAGTTTTGGAGCTCTTTTTGTACTACAACCAGTTGATAGATTTATCTGAAAATCCAACCAAAATTTGGAGATGTCATGTGATGCCCCTAAATCACTTTTGTGCAATAATATATTTCATTCATTGCATATTTTGAGTGCTACACATGTTTTTCTTCTCTGGTCCAGTGGACAATTTTGCACTACAACCCTTTCAAATATTTGTTTCTAGCTTCCACCAAAATTATGGGATGTCAGTAGGAGCATATCATTCCATTATATGCAAAAATCCAGGGTTGTTCTTTGAAAATTTTGAGTGAATCAACCTCATCTCCATTCTGGTCCAACATGATGGTTTGTACAGCAACCATATTCTTGCTTGCTCTTTGGCCCTTGATTCTTTCTCCTACTTGTAGTCCTCCGTGCTAAACCCCTAAGTCCTGGAGCATGCAACCATTGGCATATTTTTGGTTCATGCAATAATGCCATTCACATCCTGTCCAGATTTGAAGTTCTGCAAAACTTGCACTAGCAAGTTTGTGCTTTTCACCAACTAACCTCACCATCCTCTTATGCATCCAAAGAGACTTCAATCTGGAAGATTTGGCCACTCCAAGAAAAGCCTAAGTGCCTGTGGCATTTTGTCAAACACCTGGAGTGCATGATCAGATTTGACATGAATTGTTGTTGGCATTGTGAACTTGGTCTCCTGACCAAACCACCTTGTCCCCTGAGCTTCACTCTATCAACAACGTAGCTCTGTTGCTTTCCAACCTCACCTGTGACCTGTAGCATGCCACGGCATTGTATCGAACACCTTCCGTGCATGCACTGGACGCGCCCAGAGCGCGCGTATTGCACGAGCCGCGCCCGAGCCGACACGCTGGCCCCCCTGGTTTTGGCCCGCTCTGCAGCGCCACGCCACGCACTATCCTCCTCACAGCAATGCGCCAAGCCGCCCTGGCAGCATGCCTCTGCCACGGTCGGCGCCGCCAAAGCCACCCCGGCTTGCCACCTGCCCCCTGGAACAGTGCGAGCTCATCTGTAGCCTCGTCCTCTAGAGCTCGTCGCCGCCACGTCGCCCAAGCTACAGGGAGGCGGTTCGCCGTCGTCCTTATCGCCGGCCGCCTCGGAACGGACCTCCACCACGTATATAAGGGCCCCGGAGCTCAATCGAGTCCTCGAGCAACCTCTTATGACCTTCCTAGTGCTACCTTGGCCAGCAGTCGAGGAGGGGAAGGCCTTCTTCCCTGAGTCCGGCCGGTTCGGTCGCCGCCAAGCCCCGGCCGATTCCATCGCCACCAGTGCCTCTCCCTCTCGACTCTCTCCACCAAGAACTCTCCCTTCTTCTCGCGAGCACAACCCCTCGCTCAATTTTGGCCGGAGACCACCGCAGCCCCAAACTCACTATCCACCCGAATGCCCCCTCCGCCGCGGAGCTCGCCGCCGGCGACTCCCTCCACCCCCGGCTACCCTACGACCACCGAAAGGACCACCTAGGAGTGGCGGATCCATCCCTGCACTCGGATGCCTGCGTGGAGCCGCCTAACGCCGGCGAAGATCGCCGGAGCCCCCGCCTCTGTTCGGCCAAAGGAAGTGGAGGGAGGGCGACTGGTCAAACCTGACCAGTGGGCCAGGCAGGCCCACTGTGAGTGACCCAGCGTGTCCACGCTGGAGTAAGTGGAGGCGTATAGTCGGAATACGTCTTCGACATGTACGTATTTTCGAATCGTTTTCTTTTAATTCTGTTTTATTTTTTTATAAAAAAACAGATTTGGACCAAATGTTTGACTGGCTATATCTTTTAAAATATAACTCCAAATGAATTGATTCTTTTTCCTACCTCTCTCAAATTTAACCTAGTTTATTTTAAGATTTATTTGAAAACTTCTCAAAACAACTTTTTGTGCTGTTTTTATTTTGTGTGTTAATTCATTTATATGTCTAAAATAGGATTTTTGAAGAGAGGAGAAGTATTTCAAGAGTTTGAAATGCACCCTGCCTTTCCACACATTGAAGGCAAGCATTCTGAACCCCTGGCATAATACTTTTGTGTGTTCGTTGACACGTTTATAACACTACCTCATTTTTGGAGAACTTGTTATTTCATGTGAGATGATCATGTGCATGGATGCATATTTGTGATTTCCATGCTGTTGGAAATGATCACACTTGTGATAATAATCATCCTCATGTGCCTTGCATGCATACCGGCAGGAATCCGGGAAAACCTCTGCCTTGGGTAGGCATGAGTTTGTCGCCGGTCTCCGTCGGGACGGCTATGTCTGGTATGGCATGGTAAGGTAAAATGAGCGGTGACTCTGTTGGTTGAAATATATTCGTTATGCTAATCATGCAGGGAATACTTAAACCTCCTGAGTCGACCGTAGATCGAGTCTTGTTCCAGTAACCCCCATACTTGTTTCGTACTACCACTCGTCTCTACAACAAGTAGAGTACGGTTCAGTAAGTTGTCAACCTCTTTCTAGCACACACCGTACAGAGAGGCTAGGGTGGAAGATATCGGTTGTAGCTGGTAGGCAGGCCACCTGGTCCGGGGGCATGGGTGTTTCCGGTTGAGACCGAGAGGGGAGGCCACCCCTTAGAGTGCGCGATATAAATTTGATTCCATGCTACGCGAGGTTGTAGCCTCCCCACTTAGAGTTTGCTTGACAGGTGTCGTGGGTGATTCCAGACACGTGTGAGTTAAGCTGGTGTGTGCAAGTTAGGTGTGTTTTCAACAAAAAGACCGTAGACGGAATTAGTCCCGATGGACTAAAGAAATTCGTTACTCGTGGGTAAAGAGTACACCCTCTGCAGAGATAAAACCTATTCGAGTAGCCATGTCCATGGTTAAGGATTACAGTCTGGGATGGGTCAAGTGTTGGTCTTAGTGTCGGTCTTCGGAGGTGAAACTATTAAATCAGAACTGATATTACAACTTGTGACATGTGATAATGATGAGTATTATTTTGTTGTGGAATAACCCGTGATATTTTTGGTATTATCGAATATCTCTGGGATGGTTCTACCTCCGGGATATTCACTATGATTATTTCTTTTAAAGCCCTTTATGTGGTGTCGCTTAGACGCCCGACTGTGGCATTTCTTTTAAAGCCCTTTATGTGGTGTCGCTCAGATGCCCGACTGTGGCATTTCTTTCAAAGCCCTTTATGTGGTGTCGCTTAGACGCCCGACTGCGGCATTTCTTTTTT
>LT934116.1:765281279-765301154 GCA_900231445.1 Triticum turgidum subsp. durum
CCTTTATGTGGTGTCGCTTAGACGCCCGACTGCGGCATTTCTTTTAAAGCCCTTTATGTGGTGTCGCTTAGACGCCCGACTGTGGCATTTCTTTTAAAGCCCTTTATGTGGTGTCGCTCAAACGCCCGACTGTGGCATACTTGTTATTTATTTCATAATATTTTTAATATTTCTATGATATTGCATATTCATATATAACATGCTTACACGCATCAGAGTTATATTTATCTTTTGTGACTGACGTCATGAGTATAAAATATTTTCAGCACATCATTGTCATATTATACCTATGTTCATAATGTTTGCGAGTACATTCAAAGTACTCACTAGCTTGTCCCTGGCTATTGTCTTGGCCAGATTTCTTGCGCGGAGAGGAGTGACCGTGATGACAGCCCCGGAACCCATGTAATGGTGATAGCAGCCTCGTGAAGATAGGAGTTATCCTGGTCAGCTGTTCCCGTGGGAAATGGAGTCCCATAGACACTGATGATTCACAACCCGCTTCCGCCATCAACCACTAGAAACCATTTGTTGTACTCACAGGCCAGAATGGTCTTGTACTACATATTTTGTATTTTGCTTGGAATTTCTGTATCAAGTTGGTGCCTCATCAGCTAACAGTTATCCTGGGGCTGATGACCATAAGGGCCATTTTCTGGGAATTAATACCCGGAGAATCGGTCGCCACAATATGAGATGTTCCAAGAGCTGAAATTGGGATTTCAGGCTCGTGCCCACGTCAAGAGGTATGAGACCTCCGAGGATTTTTCTAGCCTACAAGCTGAGGGAGAAGATCTCAATCGTTGAGCTTGTACTCAGATTGTCTGGGTATGACAATCACTTGAATCGAGTGGGAGTTAATCTTCCAGATGAGATAGTGATGTTTCTCCAAAGACATTGCCACCAAGCTACTAGAGCTTCGTGATGAACTATAACTTAACAGGGATAGATATGATTATCCTTGAGCTATTCGCGATGTTCCACACCGTGAAAGTAGAAATCAAGAAGGAGCATCAATTGTTGATGGTTAGTGAAACCACTAGTTTCAACAAGGGCAAGGGAAAGAAGGGGTACTTCATGCAACGGCAAATTAGTTGCTGCTCCAGTGAAGAAACCCAAGGTTGAACCCAAACCCGAGACTAAGTGCTTCTGTAATGAGAGGAACGGACACTGAAGCTGAACCACCCTAGATACTTGGTAGATAAGAAGGCAAGCAAGGTCGATAGAAGTATATTGGATATACAATATGTTAATGTGTACTTTACTAGTACTCCTAGTAGCACCAGGGTATTAGATACCGGTTCGGTTGCTAAGTGTTAGTAACTCGAAATAAAAGCTACGGAATAAACGGAGACTAGCTAAAGGTGAGCTGACGATATGTGTTGGAAGTGTTTCCAAGGTTCATGTGATCAAGCATCGCATGCTCCCTCTACCATCGAGATTGGTGTTAAACCTAAATAATTGTTATTTGGCGTTTGCGTTGAGCATAGACATGATTGTATTATGTCTATCGCAATACAGTTATTCATTTAAGGAGAATAATGGTTACTCTGTTTATTTGAATAATACCTTCAATGGTCTTGCACCTAAAATGAATGGTTTATTGAATCTCGATCGTAGTGATACACATATTCATGCCAAAAGATATAAGATAGTAATGATAGTACGGCATACTTGTGGCACTGAGTCATATTGGTATAAAACGCATGAAGAAGCTCCATGTTGATGGATCTTTGGACTCACTCATTTTTGAAACGTTTGAGACATGCGAACCATGTCTATTGGTGTATATGCATGAAGAAACTCCATGCAAATTGACCGTTTGGACTCACTTGATTTTGAATCACTTGAGACATGCAAATCATACCACATGGGCAAGATGATTGAAAGCCTTGTTTTCTGTAAAATGGAACAAGAAAGCAACTTGTTGGAAGTAATACATTTTGATGTGTGCAGTCCAATGAGTGCTGAGGCACGCAGTGGATATCGTTATGTTCTTACTTCACGGATGATTTGAGTAGATACTGAGTATATTTACTTGATGAAACACAAGTCTGAATTATTGAATGGTTCAAGTAATTTCAGAGTGAAGTTGAAGATCATCGTGACAAGAGGATAAAATGTCTATGATATGATCATGGAGATGAGTATCTGAGTTACGAGCTTTGGCACGCAATTAAGACAATGTGGAAATTGTTTCACAATTAATACCGCCTGGAACACCATAGCGTGATGGTGTGTCCGAACATCATAGTTGCACCCTATTGGATAAGGTGCGTACCATGATGTCTCTTATCGAATTACCACTATCGTTCATGGGTTAGGCATTAGAGACAACCACATTCACTTTAATAGGGCACCACGTAATTCCGTTGAGATGACACCGTGTGAACTATGGTTTAGAGAAACCTAAGTTGTCGTTTCTTAAAAGTTTGGGGCTATGACGCTTATGTAAAAAAGTTTCAGGTTGATAAGCTCGAACCCAAAGCAGATAAAATGCATCTTCATAGGACACCCACGAACATTTGGGTATACCTCCTAATTCAGATCCGGAAGCAATAGGGATTGTATCTTGAATCAGGTCATTTCTCGAGGAAAAGTTTGTCTCGAAAATGGAGTGGGAGGATGGTGGAGACTTGATATGGTTATGGAACCGTCACTACAATTAGTGTGTAGCAGGGCACAGGAAGTTGTTCCTATGGCACCTACACCAATTGAAGCAGAAGCTTATGATAGTGATCATGAAACTTCGGATCAAGTCACTACCGAACCTCATAGGTCGACAAGGACGTGTACTACTTCGGAGTGGTACAGTAATCCTGTCTTGGAGGTCATGTTGCTCGACAACAATGAACCTACGAGCTATGGAGAAGCGATGGTGGGCCCAGATTCCGACAAATGGCTCGAGGCCATAAAAATCCGAGAAAGTATCCATGACTTTGGAAGAAATACTTGATGGTCATAAGGCCGTTGGGTACAGATGGATTTTAAAAGGAAGACAGACAACGATGATAAGTATCACCATTAAGAAAGCTCGACTTGTCGTTAAGATGTTTTCTAACAAGTTCAAGGAGTTGACTGCAATGAGACTTTCTCACTCGTAGCGATGCTAAGAGTCTGTTGGGATTATATTAGCAATTACTGCATGATTTATGAAATCTTGCAAATAGGATGTCAAATCATTGTTTCCTCGACGATATCCTTGAGGAAAGGTTGTATGTGATACAACCAGAAGGTTTTGTCAATCCTAAAGAACGCTAACAAATATGCAAAGCTCCAGCAATCCTTCTAAGGACTGGAGTAAGCATCTCGGAGTTGGAATGTACGCTTTGATGAGATGATCAAAGATTTTGGGTTTATACAAAGTTTATGAGAAACTTGTATTTCCAAAGAAGTGAGTGGGAGCACTATAGAATTTCTGATGAGTATATGTTGTTGACATATTGTTGATCAGAAATGATGTAGAATTTCTGGAAAGCATATAGGGTTATTTGAATGGTGTTTTTCAATAGAAAACCTGGAATAAGCTGCTTGAACATTGAGCATCAAGATCTATGAGGATAGATCAAAAACTCTAAATGGTACTTTCAAATGAGCACATACCTTGATATGATCTTGAAGGTGTTCAAGATGGATCAGTCAAAGAAGGAGTTCTTTCCTGAGTTGTAAGGTATGAAGTTAAGAGTTAAAGCTCGACCATGGCAGAAGAGAGAGAAAGGACGAAGGTCATCCCCTATGCTTCAGACGTAGGCTCTATAGTATGCTATGCTGTGTACCGCACCAGAAGTGTGCCTTGCCATGAGACAGTCAAGGGGTACAAGAATGATCCAGGAATGGATCATTGGACAGCGGTCAAAATTGTCCTTGGAGTAAATAAAGGACATGTTTCTCGATTATGGAGGTGATAAAGAGTTCGGCGTAAAGGGTTACATCGATGTAAGCTTTAACACCTATCCAAATGACTCTGAGTAGCAACCGGATACGTATAGTGGAGCAACCAATTTGGAATAGCTCCAAGTGGAGCGTGAAAGTAGCATTTACAATATGACATAGAGAATTGCAAAATACATACGAATCTGAATGTTGCAGACCCGTTGACTAAAACCTCTCTCACAAGCAAAACATGATCAAACCCCAGAATTCATTGAGTCTTAATCACATGGTGATGTGAACTAGTTTAGTGACACTAGTAAACTCTTTGGATGTTGGTCACATGGCGATGTGACCTATCAGTGTTAATCACATGGCGATGTGAACTAGATTATTGACTCTAGTGCAAGTGGGAGACTGTTGGAAATATGCCCTAGAGGCAATAATAAATTAGTTATTAGTATTGTATTTCCTTGTTCATGATAATCGTTTATTACCCATGCTATAATTGTATTGATAGGAAACTCAGATACATGTGTGGGTACATAGACAACACCATGTCCCTAGTAAGCCTCTAATTGACTAGCTCGTTGATCAATAGATGGTTACGGTTTCCTGACCATGGACATTGGATGTCGTTTATAACGGGATCATATCATTAGGAGAATGATGTGATGGACAATACCCAATCCTAAGACTAGCACAAAGATCGTGTAGTTCGTATGCTAAAGCTTTTCTAATGTCAAGTATCATTTCCTTAGACCATGAGATTGTGCAACTCCTGGATACCGTAGGAATGCTTTGGGTGTACCAAACGTCACAACGTAACTGGGTGGCTATAAAGGTGCACTACGGGTATCTCCAAAAGTGTCTGTTGGGTTGGCACGAATCGAGACTGGGATTTGTCACTCCGTGTAACGGAGAGGTATCTCTGGGCCCACTTGGTGGGACATCATCATAATGTGCACAATGTGACCAAGGGGTTGATCACGCGATGATGTGTTACGGAATGAGTAAAGAGACTTGCCGGTAACGAGATTGAACAAGGTATCGGCATACCGACGATCGAATCTCGGGCAAGTACAATACCGCTAGACAAAGGGAATTGTATACGGGATTGATTGAGTCCTTGACATCGTGGTTCATCCGATGAGATCATCGTGGAACATGTGGGAGCCAACATGGGTATCTAGATCCCGCTGTTGGTTCTTGACCGGAGAACGTCTCGGTCATGTCTGCATGGTTCCCGAACCTGTAGGTTCTACACACTTAAGGTTCGATGATGCTAGGGTTATAGGGAATAGATATACGTGGTTACCGAATGTTTTTCGGAGTCCCGGATGAGATCCCGGACGTCAAGAGGAGTTCCAGAATGGTCCGGAGGTAAAGATTTATATATGGGAAGTCCTGTTTTGGTCACCGGAAAAGTTTCGGGTGTTATCGGTAACGTACCGGGACCAGCGGGAGGGTCCCGGGGGTCCACCAAGTGGGGCCACTGGCCCCAGAGGGCAGCATGGGCCAAGTGTGGGAGGGGACCAGCCCCAGGTGGGCTGGTGCGCCCCCCCCCCACAAGGGCCCAAGGCGCCTAGGGTTTGGGGAGGGGGCGCACCCACCTTACTTAGGGGGCAAGTTTCCCCTCTCCCCCCCCTTGGCCGCCACCCAGATGGGGATTGTGGCTGCCGCCACCCCTAGGGAGGGAACCCTAGGTGGGGTCGCATCCCTCCCTCTCCCCCTATATATAGTGGAGGCAAAGGGGCATCCCAACACACAAAGTTCTTCTCCTGTTGGCACAGCCCTACCTCTCTTTCTCCTCCTCTCCCGCGGTGCTTGGCGAAGCCCTACAGGATTGCCACGCTCCTCCACCACCACCACGCCATTGTGCTGCTGCTGGACGGAGTCTTCCCCAACCTCTCCCTCTCTCCTTGCTGGATCAAGGCATGGGAGACGTCACCGGGCTGCACGTGTGTTGAACGCGGAGGTGCCGTCCGTTCGACACTAGGATCTCCGGTGATTTGGATCACGACGAGTACGACTCCTTCAACCCCGTTCACTTGAACGCTTCCGCTTAGCGATCTACAAGGATATGTAGATGCACTCTCCTTCCCCTAGCTTCTAGATTACTCCATAGATTGATCTTGGTGATGCGTAGAAATTTTGAATTTCTGCTACGTTCCCCAACACCCGCCGCCACCAAAGAGGTTGTACACTCATTGCATCGCACCTTCTCCTTAACTCGACCTCCCGGCATTGACGGTGCTCCATCACGCAGCCCCATGGAGCGGCTACCTTGAAGCCGGCACCGCGGGCGACATCTCCACAGTGGCTCTCCCCCAGTGCGAGGCCCCTTCGGCGGCGGCGTCCATACCAGTTGGATCTGCTACTGCTGCTCCGGATCTCGCTCGCTCGCTCGCGCTGCTGCTACTGCTCCGGCTCTCGCTCGATCGCTCACTCACCTAGCTGCTGTTGCTGCTCTCCCGCTCGCTCGTGCTGTTGCTCTGCTCCGATTAAGCCACACTTTAGTCGACTGAATCGACTTTTGGGTCAGTCGATTTTCATGGGTTGGGGGGGCTCGCCGGAGTTAAGGAAGAACCACCCGCAGCGGGGATGGGGGCTCGCCGGAGAGGTACCCCACTATCTATCTTAGGGTTCAGGGGCGGGGGGCGGGGGGCCTAGAGGGCTGGCCGGGGCGGCGGTGGCGAGTTGTTTCGGGGTGGCGAGGCGGTGCTGGGGCCGGCGGTTCGGCCGGTGGTGGCTGGCGGCTCAGAGGGTGCAGGTTGAAGATGAACTGCAGGCCCTCCCTAAACTATATGTCAAGTGCCTCTCTGCTACCATTGCGTTCAGTTTCGGCAGTAGCGTTCAGATTCCACAGTAAATTTCAGTTTCGACAGTTAAGTTCAGAGTCAACAGTTTTTACCTCATCTGTTGTTGTCAGGTGGTTTTTGGTGATGTTAATTTTACATCCATTTTACATCATCTATTGGAGATGCTATTACAATCCAACTTGAGATTGACGATGTTTGTCCTGTGCTGCTTCAGCCTTGACGTCTTACGGCTCACCGGAGCTGCTCCAATGACAGAACGATCCATCACAACAGAGCAGTGCCCTGGATGCCGTCTACAGATTCCTTAGATCTTCCTCCACACCTCCGACAGCCACCTCTGCCTCAACTGCTTCAGCGACCAACCCAATGATGCTGAGGTCGACACGGCTACTAGCAAAGAGGTTGTACACTTGTTGCATCACTTATTACTATACATTCACGTCGATCCATTAGGGCTATTTTTGTTCAACGGAAAAACATAGCAATAGGGAATTTTCCAATGGCACTCTACTATTCAATTATTCATGCATTTTGTTGAAAGGAATGAAGCAAAACATCCACCTGGACCTACTTTTCAAAATCCTATGCATGAAAACAAGACCAAGTGCATTAGTGCCAGAATAACATTCTAACTGTACACGCTTTCATATGGTTTCTCTTTATTTTGGCCATGTTTCTTTGCATTCCTCTGCTCTTCCAATTCCTGTAAACCAAACACCCAAGTTGACAGAAATCCTGTGTTTACAAATGCTCTGTTTACCATGTGCATTTTCCTATCCTATTCTGGTGTTTTTCCTATCCCTGCGTTTTAAGAATCATGCAAGCCAAATGAGCCATTATAGAATTACTTTAGTTACAGGTACGTGTCAAAGGGAACTTTGTGTGGTTTGTCTTGCTCCTGCCGCAACGTCGTCCACCTCACCTGAGCTGCTCCATCGACAGAAGCATCCACCAAACCAGACATCACGACACCTGATCGTCTTTCGCCGCCTCAGATCTCCTTCCCTGCCGCCAGCACCCACCCCAACGACATCACCATCATCGACTCAGCAGATGAACCTGAGGAGTACACGGGTCCACAAGAGAGGTCGCACTCTTATGTTTCTGCTTATGTTATGCATTGCTTAAACTTACCTGCTACTTTATCATCCTATTCAGCTCTTGGACTCCCAACTCAGGTCCAAATTAATGTTCAAACTTGAGTTCTAATTAGTTGTGGGGCACATATCGAGGCAGCAATGAATAGTATGTATGTCTAATATCTGGTTCACCTAGGGTATGCCTATGTTGTTCATCTTGGGTGGGAAACAAATAGTAAAGCAATCATCATCTGTGTTTTTATTAATTTAAAGCAATCATCAGCCTGCTATCATTATTTTTGGATCCATCCACTAGTTGTTACCATCACTCTAAATTTTTGCATGCTCTCCTTACATAATCTCACCATATTTTTTCGTATGCATGTCAGATATTGTACACAGTCATGCTGAACATGTAGAGAAAAAGAGAAGAGTTTTGCGCGGGAATACAATGTCATGCAAACATCACTCCATGGTGGGTTCAATGGCAAACCCTCCCCACCCCTCTCTAGATTGTAATCCAGAGGAAGATATCTATCCTGAGGCGGATTCAGACGCCGCTGACCACTCCTATTTACCCCCCAAGGTGTTTGCTCTACCTTGGCATGATGATGTTAGTCATATCACGCATATGTTGCCTTGAAGTGCCTACTTTTGACATCATATATGTCATCTGCTTAGTTTAGACATGTTCTATAATGCCACATGTTTAGTTTCTATATCATATATGGGAATTATGCAGTCTCATGTCTTTTAGCCAGCCATAATATATGTGAAATATGCAATGCCATCTTGTTTAACCAGGCATCATATATTTGAATGATATCTTGCCCATCCTTTTCTTCATTACATTTCCATTTGTCGACAATGTTTGTACATTAAACTACTCTTCCTGTGAATCAGCCATTTGGGTGGGAGATGGAAAAATCTGGAGTGAAAACAAGGCCTTCAGAGCAGACAGTGCTACCTGTCGAAGAAGATCTCTTGTTGGGTCCCGGTAGCTCCTCAGAGATAGATTCAAAGATAGATGACCAGTCCTATTCCCCTACTGAGGTGTGTTCTCTAACTTGGCACGGTTATACTGCTCATATCATGCATACAGTGTCTTGCATTGCATAGTTTAGACATCCTATACACAATATTCAACACCATGTTCTTAGTTCAGACATCATATCGAATGCCCTCTGTTTAGCATATAAATCACATATGTGAATTAAATGATGCGATCCTGATTACTTAGATAACATGTAGGTGAATTATGTCATGCGATCCTGTTTAGTTATTCATCATATCTTTGAATTATGTTATGCTATGCTATCCAGTTTAGATAGACATCATATATGTGAAATTATGTCATGCTATCCGTTTTAGTTAAACAATATACATGTCAACTATTTCAGGCCCTCTTTTTTCCACACTACCTATTGCATCTGTCTCTCATACAATGTCTGTACATTCAACTATGTTTCCTGTTTATCAGCCATTTGAATTGGAGCGGGTGATGCCAGTATCTAGCGGAATAAAAACACGGTCTTCAAATAAAACAGTGCTACCTCTTGGTGGAGATAGCACCCCGGTTGTACATGCACAAGAACCGAGCCTACCACACATAACCGAAACTCTCGCAGATTGTACCCCTACTGCGATGGACAGAGAACCAGCTTCACCCAATCTAACCCCAACCCAAGCCGATAGTAACCCAGATCCTATTGACACAGCGCCATCTCCACCACAGAGCTCCCAAACAAGAGCAGTTAGTAAGGCAGCTCCAGTGCCCAAAGGGCCAGTACTATCACGACGAACCCCAACTCCACCAGTTAGTACGCCTATTCCTGTGGAGGAAGCACAACCAGCCAGTCGTAGTTTAGCATCTATCACATTTGATGTTGTTAAATCGTATGTGCGTATCTTCCCATCTTGGAAATATTATACTGAAGATGAAGGAAAATGCCAGTTGCAGGTGTTTGTCCAGGAGTTATGCGTAAGTAATGTTATTCATGGCAATTACTTTGCTTCGTCCCATACATCCTACCTCCATGATGGTTATAATACAGCAAATTTTCCCATTTTTCTCTATAGAGAAGGACCGATTTGGAAACTCAGGATGAGGTAACCTGTGCTAATAACTCTGCTATCTTCAAGAATGCTTGGTGGCAGTATCGGAATTTCCTGAAGAAAACGTACTTCACTGGCAAAGAAACTCATCAAATTCGCTTACGTTCTCCTGAGACACATTTACTGGACGATGACTGGGAACGCCTTGTTCTATACTGGTCCCGAACCAAGAATGTGGTAAGGTCTATGAGCTCATTTTCTATTTTTAAGTATTATATTCTTGCGTCTTACTGTACTCTGTTCATGTAGAACATGTGCCTAAACTTGAAGAACAACTGTTCTAATTTAAGATTCCATTGCTATCATAGTTCAAAAAAGCGCTAGGCGTTAATTGTGCGTTTTGCCACCGCCTTGCACTTTACTACCAAAGTGCATGCTTATGCACAGTTATGCACAGATTAAGCGTAGTTATGCGCAATGCATTTTGCCAACGCCTAGAGCCTAGGCGCGCGTAAGCGCTCACTTAGGCGCGCCTTTTTTAACTATGATTGCTTTGCTCTTGTATCACTGTATTTACTGATACAAACTTATTTTTAAATTCAAGGATCCAATCGAAACTCCAATGGCACAGCAGGTATGTTCATGCATGTTTCTTTAACAGGTTTGCTCTTATAAATAGCTCTTTTGATTTCAATTTCAATTGTGTATACAGTTGACTTTCATATCATGCACATTACTAGCATCACAACAGAGCCAATAGTGTTGTTGTACATGTAGACCCGTGGTACCTGAGGGAGTCCTAGATTAGGGGGTGTCCGGATGGCCGGACTATGACCTTTGGCCGGACTCCCGGACTATGAAGATACAAGATTGAAGACTTCGTCACGTGTCCGGATAGGACCTTCCTTGGTGTGGAAGGAAAGCTTGGCGATTCGATATGAAGATCTCCTCCCATTGTAACCGACTCTGTGTAATCCTAGCCCTCTTCGGTGTCTATATAAACCGGAGAGTTTTAGTCCGTAGGACGAACAACAATCATACCATAGGCTAGCTTCTAGGGTTTAGCCTCTCCGATCTCGTGGTAGATCAACTCTTGTACTACCCATATCATCAATATTAATCAAGCAGGAGTAGGGTTTTACCTCCATCGAGAGGGCCCGAACCTGGGTAAAAACATCGTGTCCCTTGTCTCCTGTTACCATCCGCCTAGACGCACAGTTCGGGACCCCCTACCCGAGATCCGCCGGTTTTGACACCAACATTGGTGCTTTCATTGAGAGTTCCTCTGTGTCGTCACCGTCAGGAAGGATGCCGCACCCCGTCTTTAAAGACGGCGTTGTTGCTAAAGGAGCCTTGGCTGTCGGCCAAACTCTCCGGCTAGGCGGTTTTTTGATGACCGCCTGTTCGGCCGCCGCGCCGACGATGACCTCTCGGGTCATCGAAAGCGATCTCCACATCAGCTCGGAACTTGCCGAGCAGTTAGATCCGATGGAGCTCTCTTCCTTAAACGAGCTCTTGGATCACATCACCGCCCTGGGAGTCGCTACAGATTACGGCCAGATTGGGCTTAAACCCGATCAGAGAGAGATTGACTCTCCCCAGGTCACCCACCATGTTGAAGTGGTGGAGGAACAATGCGGCGAATCTCCGCCCATCCTAAGGACCAGATATGTCCGGATTTCTGACCCCTCCAAGCCGGACATCCGCGGAGGGGAGGACGTCGCCCAAGCCCTGAACCTAAAGTCAGGCAGCGGGCCTGATTCATTGAATAACGTCCAAGAAAACAAGCTTCCGAGTTCGGAAATTTCTTGGCCCCTGAGTCTTAGATCAGGCGAGGATGCGGATTTAAAACCACCCGCCCACCCAAATATAAGCGATCTATCCCAAATTCGGCAAGAGCCTGGGGAAATAGTACACCATTACTGGGCCAGATTCCTCCTGGTTATGAACAGGATAGAAGACTGCCGCGAGAGGGATGCAATTTCATTCTTCTGTAACAACTGCACGGACATCGGAATCCTCAACGCCATAAGTCGCTGCGAAATTACACGCTTCACCGACTTGACATCCATAGTACGAAAGTACTGTGCGACAGAAAGCGTTAGAAAAACTGAAACAAAATTCTGGGACAATCTGAACCTAAATTCAATCCCAGTCCAAAACAAAAGGGCGCATTATCGCCAGGCACCTGGGCCACACAGCAAAAAACAAAAACCCTCTATAGGGTATGCAACCGTACTAGAGGGATGGCTCAATGGACCCTGTAAAATTCATAGTACAGAGGAAGTCACACCAACTCATAGCCTTAGAGCATGTTGGATACTCCGGAAGGTGGCCAGAAGTGGCGAGGAGCTTCTAACTCCAGAATCCGCAGAGCACCACCCCAGAAACACTAGCACGGTGTCAACGGTCTTTGAGACTTCTGCATCAAACAATGCGAGGAAACGAACGCTCTGCAACCTTACCGAAGTCTACCAAGTAGCGACAATAAACCCATGGAGCGACACGGCTATTACCTTTAATGCCAGTGACAAACCTAAATTCTGGACAGCCCGAGCACCAGCCGCACTGGTCCTCAGTCCGATAGTGGACGGCTTCCGGCTTACAAAGGTACTCATGGACGGTGGCAGCGGATTGAACCTCATCTATGAGGAAACCCTACGAAAAATGGAAATAGACTGGAGCCGCATTGAGCGAAGCAACACAACCTTTAGAGGAATAATCCCCAGCCGGGAAGTGTGCTGTTTCGGGAAAATCACACTGGATGTGGTGTTCGGCACGCCGGATAATTACAGATCCGAGGAGGTCACATTTCAAGTGGCCCCGTTCAGCAGCGGATACCACACTCTGTTAGGGAGAGAAGCATTCACAATTTTTCAAGCTATACCCCATTACGGGTACATGAAGCTCAAAATGCCCGGACCCAACAGAATCATCATTCTTGCTAGTGATCCGGACACAGCGCTCCGCGCCGAAAATGAGACAACTGCACTGGCCCTAGAGGCATTATCCGAAGCCCTGGCGGCCGAGGAACTAACCGTGCTGCGCTCCACGGTGGACAGGGATGACGTGATACTCGACAAAAGATCCAAGTCCACCTCCTTCAAGCCGGCAGACGAAATAGTCAAGTTCCAAGTCCATCCAACGGACACTACAAAAGAGGCCTCCATCGGGCAACAGCTAAGCCCTGATGTAGATGCCGCACTCAGAGAATTCCTACGAGAAAATTGGGACATTTTTGCCTGGCACCCTTCAGACATGCCAGGAATCCCATGCAGGCTGGCCGAGCACAGCCTGAACATCCTAAAAGGATTCAAGCCCGTTAAGCAGACACTTCGGCGTTTCTCCGAACCTAAGAGACAAGCCATGGGAGAGGAGCTAGCCAAACTACTGGAAGCCGGATTCATCAGAGATATAAAACATCTGGACTGGCTAGCAAACCTGGTAATGGTACCAAAAAAGGACAAATCATGGCGCCTATGCGTCGATTTCAAAGACCTAAATAAGTCCTGCCCAAAGGATCCCTTCCCCCCTCCCCCGCATTGATCAAATCATCGACGCCATTGCAGGACACGATTCATTGTGTTTCCTCGATGCATACTCTGGCTACCACCAAATCAAGATGGAAGAGTCAGACCAAGCCGCAACGGCATTCATCACCCCATACGGCCCATTCTGCTTCAACACAATGCCCTTCGGGCTCAAAAATGCCGGCGCAACATATCAGCGCATGATTCAGACATGTCTGGCCAACCAGATCGGCAAAACGGTTGAAGCGTACGTGGATGACGTGGTCGTCAAAACCAAACATGTCGAAACTCTAATAGACGACTTGAGGCTCACGTTCGATAACCTCCGAACATATGACATTAGGCTTAACCCGGAAAAATGCGTTTTCAGCGTACCAGCCGGAAAGCTCTTGGGCTTCATTGTATCCGGTAGAGGAATTGAAGCAAACCCAGCCAAAATCCGAGCTCTGTCACAATTGGATATTCCAAGAGATCTCAAGCAAATACAAAAATTGACTGGATGCTTGGCGGCTCTGAGCCGCTTCATCTCTCACTTGGGGGAAAAGGCATTACCCCTTTACCGCCTCCTCCGGCGCACCAAACACTTCGAGTGGACGGATGCCGCCATGGCCGGACTTGAAGAAATAAAAGTCATACTGGCAACAAACCCTGTCCTGTCCGCGCCAAACATCGGCGAACCAATGTTGTTATACATCGCGGCAACTCACCAAGTTGTAAGCGCAGTCCTCATCGTCGAACGAGAAACAGACGGACACAAATTCCCTATCCAGAAACCAGTGTACTACGTATCCACTGTCCTCACTCCATGCAAGTCCAGGTACCCGCATTACCAAAAAATAGCATACGCAGTATTCATGGCATCCCGGAAGCTACGACACTACTTTCAAGAGTGTTCGATAACAGTAGCCTCCGAAGTACCTCTTAATGGTATCGTAAACAACCGCGACGCAATGGGCCGGATTGCCAAATGGGCCATTGAGCTCCTCCAGTTCGACATAACATATAAACCATGGCGAGCCATCAAGTCGCAAGCCTTGGCCGACTTTGTCGCTGAATGGACTGAAGCCGAACTCCCTAAAGAGTACGACACATATTCAAACTGGACCATGCACTTTGACGGCTCCAAAATGCTGGCGGGTCTGGGGGCTGGCATCGTCCTAACGTCCCCAACAGGAGATACAATCCAATATGTACTCCAGATAATGTATACAGACTCCAACAATGCAGCCGAATATGAGACCCTTCAACATGGCCTCCGGATGGCAGTCTTCATGGGCATTCAATGCCTAGAGGTGCGTGGGGATTCGAACCTCGCGATATCCCAAATAAACGGAGACTTTGACGCCAAAGATCGGAAAATGGCAGCTTATCGCAACGCCATCCTAAATATGTCAGCTCGGTTCGAAGGGCTGGAATTCCACCATATAGCCCGGGAAAATAATCAGGCAGCAGACGTCCTGGCACGCATCGGCGCAAAGCACGATGCAGTCCCCCCCAACATTTTCCTAGAAAGGCTATTCAAGCCATCCGTACAATGGGAAGGGGAATCCGGAATTAACAATCTGAACCAGGCCACATCACCTGACCCCGGACACCCTGACACAACGGAAGACTCCATCAACGAAGTCACACCCTCAGCCCACATAATAATGGCAGTAATTGCCCCATGGATAGAACCATTCTTAGCCTACTTAACTAGGCAGGAACTCCCCGAGGACCAAAATGAGGCACGCTGCATAGTGCGGCGATCTAAAGCCTATAAAGTCCACGAAGGAGAGCTTTATAAGAAAAGCACCACCGGAGTCCTTCAAAGGTGTATCTCCGAAGAGGAAGGGCGGAACCTTCTGGCGGAAATTCACGCCGGACTCGGCGAGCACCACGCCGCAGCACGAGCCCTTGTGAGCAAGGCCTTCCATACCGGATTTTATTGGCCGAAGGCCCGGGCAGACGCTCAGGACTTAGTCCAGCAATGCGTCGGTTGCCAATTATTCACTAATCAAAGCCACATGCCGCCTACCGCCCTACAAACCATACCCATCACCTGGCCCTTTGCGGTCTGGGGGCTTGACATGGTTGGACCCCTTAAAGGAGGAACCCACAAGCAAAAATATCTACTGGTCAAGGTGGATAAATTCACCAAATGGATAGAGGCCAAGCCTATTAAGATGGTCGAATCCTGACCGGTGATAGACTTCATATCTGGGGTTGTACACCGTTACGGCGTCCCCCACAGCATCATTACTGACAACGGCACAAACTTTACGGCCGATGAAGTTAAACTCTGGTGCAAAAACATGGGCATTAAGCTTGATTACGCTTCAGTATATCACCCACAAACTAACAGTCAAGTCGAGCGAGCCAATGGTTTAATCATGAGCGGCATGAAACCCAGATTAGTGCGATCCCTCAAGGAATCTAACACCCACTGGGTAGAGGAGCTTGACTCCGTACTCTGGGGGCTGCGGACCACGCCTAATCGCACTACCGGATTCACACCATTTTTTATGGTATACGGCGCAGAGGTAGTCCTGCCCTGCGACATAATTCATGACTCACCTCGTATGCGCATGTACGAAGAAAGAGAAGATGAGCTCGATCGGCAGGACAGCTTGGACGCCTTGGAAGAGGAGCGCGACGTGGCAAAGGCCCGCTCCACATTCTATCAACAGCAGGCTCGAAGATATCAAAGCACAGAAGTACGGGCCAAAACTTACAATGTTGGCGAACTAGTTCTACGCCCGTCGGACAAGAAAAAGGACAAACTCAATCATAAATGGGAGGGTCCCTTCATAATAGACCAAGTCCTGACTGGTGGAGCGTACCATCTGCGAAATGCATCGGACAACCGACTCGAGCCGAACCCATGGAACACAGCACGCCTATAAAGATTCTACGCCTAGCGCCGGACTCTGTGTTTGTCTCCTTCCTTTGTCACCTTCCCCTTTTTAATTTAGCTGCCTGGTATTTTTCTCCTCCTTCCTCCCTTCTTTCTCCCAAGCCTTTAGGGGCTTGCCTGCGCGACTGTTCACACATAATTGACGCGCCACCCGCGCTCATTATACCTGGGGGCTTCTTTATCAGAAGCTTATATACACGGGCTTCATGCCCAAAACATGTGTGACACTTCCGCATGAACCTTTTATGCACCATTATATGCATCGATATGACTTAAGTTTTGGCCAAGATGGGTTGCCTGGCTCCTGTGCTTACCCCTACGTTCCCGTTTGTTCGGCTAGGTGGTAAAGGGAGGACCTCTGCGATTGTTACTGCCGGGTCAGCCGGATGTGTACCTCAGACTGGGTGAAGCCGAAAGCTAGCATTCTTAAGGGAATATTCGGTCGGTGAACTAAAAGATGACTTTTCACTTGTTTATTTATCTGCCCCCAAATGCTTTTCTGCTTTTCTACGCAGTCCGGACATGCACTTTAGGGCATGCCTCCCAGGGAAAAGAACCCCTAACGGAACTATTCTCCCTGGAAGATGTTTCTTACTAACCATGTAATATAACATAACTAGTTGGGCACTTGTCTACTAAAGCACTTATGACCCCTACGCCTGGTCTCCATGCATGCCCCAGTTCTTACATAACCGAGAGGGTATTCGGACACACTCCGGACTATCGGGTCCGAAGGTTGAAGCGAAAAGGTCCGCAATGACAAACGATCTACAATCCGGCTAGAAGGCATTTTACATGTCATTTTAAATCACATAGTCAATTTGACTGGGTATATTCTTCTTCAATACCATCCAACAGGTTGTCTAATTTACAGTCCTGTTGGGAATACTTGGCGGCCAGCTGTACCTGGCCATACACAAAACTGACAGGGATCTCCTTCCCGTCGGGCCCCAAAAGGCCGACTTTGGCCATGTGGTTTGGGTCAGCCTTTGTGTACCGCGTCTTCACCATGGCCCAGGCCTCCTGGGCGCCTTGACAGCAGGCCAATATCTTCCATAACCGGAAGCGCTGCCGCACTCCCTTCAGCTTCTCTGCCAGCTCTTCAAGGCCTTCGGGAAGGGAGAGGGATGGCCACAAAGCCTGGACGACGCCTTCCATCACCTGCCGAACTCGTTCGTGCAGTTGCAATAGCTCGGGGAGAAGATCCCCCGCAGAACCGGGCATTTCCTCCACGGGCCTACCTGTCAGCATATCTACAGACATAGCCTTGTTAATCGACTTCCTCGCCGAACTCTTTTTTGAAGATTCGTTTAAGCACTTACTAAAAATGTCGCGTCGAAGTCGTCGACTCTCCTTTACGGAATCAGACAGCTGAGCACGAACATCCTTCAGTTCCTCGCCCAGTTGGGTGTTGGCGTCTTGAAGCTTGTTCTTCTCTTGCCTCACCCTGGTCAGCACGCTCTCGCCGGCCTTTAACTGGCACAGGAGTTGTTGCTTGTCCGGATTGAATCCGGCCCCACCTGCACTATTATTGTCAGAATTGCACACATGCCGCATGTCACAACAGAATTACCTTTCGAAGCATATATTACCTGAGGGAGTCCCCTTGGTACTCTCTGAATCGGCCAGTGTGGCCTCAAGTTGGGCCTTGCACTCTTCCAGCTCCTGGGACAGTTGCGTATTCTTTTTTGTAAGATCATGCATATCATATGATCCTTAAATCAGTTATCTTAACTGTTTCAAGTCTCGGGGGCTACTGGCATATATAATCATCAGATTTACTCACCCGTATGTCTTTCACATACTGCTTTGTGGCTCTGGCTAGACCATTTTGAGCGGCACGGAGGTACGCATCTCCCGTATTAAAGGCGTCCAACGCCTCTTGGGAAAAACATGCGTCACAAAGAACAGTCCGGCGACGCATGTGGTTCGTGGCACTCTCCACATCTGAATTTGTGGCAGATAGCCCATCCACGTCCTCTGTCGGAGGAACGTCCGGTGCGCGCCCGTGTTTGCCTCCGCTTCCGGACCCGGCCTTGAAGCCTGGCCGGTGGATATAGTCCGGCGGGCGCTCTTCTTCCTGAGGAGAGCATGAGCGTTAGTGTGACTTGAGGGCATAAACCCTAGGCGTTAAAATTGCACGACGTACCGTTGCGTCGGAATCTCGATCTGGTCCGCACTTCTTTTTAGCCCGCCTGGCTTCAACCCCCTCAAGGATTTCCCCTCCAAAACAAAACACTATTGGTTTATAGCAATCAAAATAAGGCATGGATGGATCCTCTTGAAAGTACTGGGACTTCGGTCTCGGTTACCTTTGAGGCCAGAAGTAGTCCGGGATAGTCGGCTGTAATGGCCACTAAGGTATTGTCCTTACTCAATTGATGAAACACCCCATCAATTAGCTCCACACATAAGTCCGGGTCCTCTTGGGAGTCCGGATCGAGGGATCGTTTCGGGTCCTCGGGTTGTGGAGGAGGGCTGTTTATCTCCTTCACAGTCTGGCGCAGCTCCTGCGTTAAAATCGCTAGACTAAGTACTCAATTGTGGGAATTTGAAAACAGGGAGGCAAGTGAAAATGTTCGCTCACCCAGCTTGGAGGACTGTACATGGAGAATCCGCCCCGTGGGTTGACACGGAGGAATTCCTCTTCTTCTCCCTTGTACAAAGCAGATAAGATCTTCATTAGAGTGGCAGCCGAATCCGGCCCCTTGCGACCGCAACGGGTGGCGTCGTCCTCCCCGTTGAAATCCCACATGGGGTGGCCTCTGTACTGAAGCGGCTGCACCCCCCGCATAATGCATGTGGCCATGACCTCGATCATGGTCAGTCCAGAATGAGCCAGCAACCGTATCCGGCACATCAGGTAAAGGGCGTCCCTGTCAGTTTCCCTCTGAGGGTTCCGTGGGCGCCAGCTCAGGCGTTTCTTCAATGGAGCGTTATTGAACTCAGGGAGGCCGGTCCGTACAGGGTCCGGCAGGGGGACGTCGTCCATATAAAACCATTCCGAAGGCCAGTCCTCGGGCGCCTTCTTTGGGGTTCCCGATAGATATCTGGTCCCGGCGATTCGCCATAGTTCGGCTCCGCCCACTTGATAAATTGACCCCTCCTGAGAGCGGGGCACAAGGCAGAACAACCTCTTCCACAGCGCGAAATGGGCCTCGATGCCCAAAAACAGCTCGCAGAGGGCCACGAAGCCCGCAATATGCAGTACGGAGGCAGGCGTGAGGTTATGTAGCTGGAGGCCGTAAAACTCCAGTATCCCTCGGAGAAACGGATGAATTGGAAATCCAAGTCCTCTTATTAAATAAGGGACTAGGCATACCCTCTTTCCTTGGGAGGGATTGGGGACGCTCTCCGCCTGCTCTCTGCCGTTATAGGTGGCAATCCCGGCTCGAACTGGGACCATATATGCTGGGGGGAGTAGCCCCTTGGATTGAAGCACTACTAGCTCGCTATGCGGGATGGAACACCGCTCCCAATCTCCGGGCCGAGGGCTGGAGAGGCGAGAGGAGGAGCTGCCTCAACCGGCCATGGTGGAATGGAACTTTGTCGAAAGCGCTCATATGAATGCTCGCGGAAGGAAGGTGGTGTGAATTGGATCTAAATCCCCGTCTCTTTTAGGG
>LT934116.1:765301294-765325419 GCA_900231445.1 Triticum turgidum subsp. durum
GAGAGCAGCACGCACTAGAAGTCGGACACTATTCGACAGGAACATGGAATTTGGAGAAGAACCCGCCATGCAATGCCGAAGACAAACTTGCGCGCCAGACTTATCGTCATTGAAGCCTGGTTCGGGGGCTACTGAGGGAGTCCTGGATTAGGTGGTGTCCGGATGGCCGGACTATGACCTTTGGCCGGACTCCCGGACTATGAAGATACAAGATTGAAGACTTCGTCCCGTGTCCGGATAGGACCTTCCTTGGCGTGGAAGGCAAGCTTGGCGATTCGATATGAAGATCTCCTCCAATTGTAACCGACTCTGTGTAACCCTAGCCCTCTCTGGTGTCTATATAAACCGGAGAGTTTTAGCCCGTAGGACGAACAACAATCATACCATAGGCTAGCTTCTAGGGTTTAGCCTCTCCGATCTCGTGGTAGATCAACTCTTGTACTACCCATATCATCAATATTAATCAAGCAAGAGTAGGGTTTTACCTCCATCGAGAGGGCCCGAACCTGGGTAAAAACATCGTGTCCCTTGTCTCCTGTTACCATCCGCCTAGACGCACAGTTCGGGACCCCCTACCCGAGATCCGCCGGTTTTGACACCGACAGTACCCATCTGAAATCGTGTTGTGCCGTGTAGTTTCCCACACTTTGTATTCTTTCACTGCTGCTTTGTCTTGAACTGATACGATTTGAACTGTGTCTCTATTTTGATTTGGCAAGACAATGCAGTGACCATAGGACATAGATATATGTTTGTTTGCTGCTTTTATTATGTACTAGTACTTGGCAGTAGAAGACTTGGTAGTTTAATCCTGTCCACCTTACTAATGAACTGGTTCACCTAAATGAGTTTCATATACTAGTACATGCTAAACTTGTTATGTCTCTGCTTGTTTCTTGTTTTACAATGCTGACAGAATATTGGGGAAGAGTGCCTTATTAAGCAATGGTAAAGGAAGTAATGCAGATAAGGTTCACGATAGTGACACATCCTTGTTGGTCCCCAACAAAGCTAATGAAACAGCTAAGGAAGACTATCTTGAAGACAACGAGACAACCCCAAAGTCCTGTCTTGGTTTAGTGTTCGAGTTACTGGCCACTACCGCTTGCACAAGCTATTCAAACTCACTGTCTGAATCAGTTCAATTTCTTGAGTCTCAACTACAAGCTGAAAGACATCGATCAGCTGTGCTGCGACAAGAAGCGGAAGGACTGCGGAAGTCCCTCGAGCATTCAGATGCATACTTTCTGGTGCAACAGCAAGCGTTGGAGGATTTTAGTGCCAAACAGGACAAAGCTAATCAGCTTGCTAAGCTTATTGCCAGCATGGTGGATACCCAGGATAACGTTTCTTGAGCTCTTCTGAAGTTGTTTTAGTTATGCTCTTCTTTTGCTGCCGCGTTTATTTGCACTGGTGGCCAATTTTGATGGCCAGTGTATGTAATATGCTGCTTTGTTCCTTATATTTGCACTGGTGGCGAACTTTGATGCCTAGTGGATGTAATATGTGTAATAGCGGTAATAGGCTACCCTTAATTGCTTGCTTATTTATTTCCTTATTGTCTTGTTTAGTTGTTTGCTTGTAGTCACTGCAGTTCTTTTTCTGTGTTTTTCTAGTGGCCATAATAGCCTATTTTTGGTAACTAGGCCAAAATAATCATGGCAACACACGGACTGTTGTAACCATGGGCCTCCTGCAGGCCGTATGATCCATGGGCCTTCGTTCGGCCGTAGGACCATTGGCCTTCTATACGGGCCGTAGGATCCATCGGCCTTCTATACGGGCCTTAGGGATCAATGGGCCTTCTACGGGCCATAGGGTCCATGGGCCTTCTACGGGCCTTACGATACATGGGCCTTCTACGGGCCGTACTATCCATGGGCCTCATACGGGCCGTAGGATCCATGGGCCTTCTATGGGGCGTATCATCATTTCGCCAATCATGGGTCGTACTATTCGTGGACCATAACGGGCCGTTAATAAGCCGTATTTGATAACTCTATGAAAACAGCCCAATGGGTTTTTTTACATGAAAACGGCCCAACGTATTAACGGTCCGCAAATGGGCCGACTTTAACGACAGGCTGAATTTGGCCCACAAGCGGAAAATGACAGTAACAGGCCGTATGTAACCGAATGCTGCAAGTGATCCCAAGAATCAATGGGCCCTGAGAAGGCCAAAAGATAACTTGGGCTGGAAACGGCCCAATGCAATAACGGGCCGTTAATGGGTATAAAGTGATACACTATTCATTATGGGCCAGTTTCACCACGGGCCGTTAATGGGCCAAGAGTTACAAAGGTCCTCATATGGGCCGAAAGAAGTCACGGGCCACACATGGGACGGAAGTTAAAACAGTCTGAATCATATTGGACGGCCCAGATGATGCTACTGGGCCTAATTCGGATAGGGCGTAACGGGCCCTGGGTTAGCGGGCTGTAAATGGGCTATATGCGAACATGTCGTTAACAGGCTTTCCGTGGGCCGGCCCGCCACTTTTGACCAAGTCAAACGGGCCGGCCTTTTCACAGGAATGGGCCTATGTTAGGCCGTGCCACGTGTCGCCATATCATAGGCGCCTTCGGTCCAATGAGCGGATGACACCTGTCCCAACGGTGAGCCGACACGTGTTTCCTCCAGCCAAAGATGATTTTACACGTGGAAAATCCCCATTGGTTGGGGCTGTTAATGGGTTATCGGATCCAAAACCCGACCCGATAGCTTAACGGCGTTTCGTTATGGTGGATGCCATGTGTCGGTCACCCTTGACGAAAGCACTTCTGTGACGCGCGATTTATCGTCATGGAAGTGGACATTTCCATGATGATAATTTTGGTAATGTCATGGAACACTTCTACAACAGCACAGGTATGACTATCTTGATTCTATCATAAATTTGTCATGGATGTACATGCATGACAAAAAAACGCGACCTACTGTGACAAACACGTATCATCACGGAAGTGTATTTTTTTTGTAGTGGTAGCAGCATCTTCACTAGGAAGGCCAGCGAATTGATCTTTCATAACAAGATTCAGCAAAGCAGTATTGATTTCACAAGACTCAACATCATTAAGTGGAGCAATCGGAGTACTAAGGAAATCATTATTATTGGTATTGGAGAAATCACACAATTTGGTATTATCTTGCGCCATGGCAATAAGTAATCCAACACACAAGCAAACGGAAAAAGGCAAGCGAAAAAGAGAGGAGGAGATTGGGAAAGAGAGGGCGAATAAAACGGCAAGGGTGAAGTGTGATACGTCTCCAATGTATCTATAATTTTTGATTGTTCCATGCTATTATATTACCCCTTTTGGATGTTTATGGGCTTTATTTTACACATTTATATCATTTTTGGGACTAACCTACTAACCGGAGGCCCAGCCCGTATTGTTGTTTTTTGGCCTATTTCAGTATTTCGAAGAAAAGGAATATCAAACGGAGTCCAAACGAAATGAAACCTTCGGGAGCGTGATTTTTGGAACGAACGTGATCCGGAGGACCTGGAGTGCAAGCCAAGAAGCAGCCGAGGCGGCCACGAGATAGGAGGGCGCCCCCCTGTAGGGCGTGCCCCCCTATCTTGTGGGCCCCTCGGGCGGCCACCGGCATACTTCTTCCTCCTATATATACCTACGTACCACGAAAACATCCAGGAGCACCACGAAACAAAATTTCCAGCGCCGTAACCTTCTGTATCCGTGAGATCCCATCTTGGAGCCTTCGTCGGCACTCTATCGGAGGGAGAATCGACCATGGAGGGCCTCTACATCAACATCCTTGCCCCACCGATGAGTTGTGAGTAGTTTACCACAGACCTACGGGTCCATGGTTATTAGCTAGATGGTTTCTTCTCTCTTTTTGGATCTCAATACAATGTTCTCCCACTCTCTTGTGGAGATCTCGATGTAATCTCTTTTTGCGGTGTGTTTCTCGAGATCCGATGAATTGTGGGTTTATGATCAAGTTTATCTATGAATAATATTTGAATCTTCTCTGAATTCTTTTATGTATGATTGAGTTATCTTTGCAAGTCTCTTCAAATTATCAGTTTGGTTTGGCCTACTAGATTGATATTTCTTGCCATGGGAGAAGTGCTTAGCTTTGGGTTCAATCTTGCGGTGTTCTTACCTAGTGACAGAAAGGGTTGCAAGACACGTATTGTATTGTTGCCATCGAGGATAACAAGATGGGGTTTATATCATATTGCATGAGTTTATCCCTCTACATCATGTCATCTTGCTTAATGTGTTACTCTGTTCTTATGAACTTAATACTCTAGATGCAGGCAGATGTCGGTCGATGTGTGGAGTAATAGTAGTAGATGCAGGCAGGAGTCGGTCTACTTGTTATGGATGTGATGCCTATATACATGATTATGCCTAGATAATCTCATAATTATTTGCTTTTCTATCAATTGCTCGACAGTAATTTGTTCACCCACCGTAATACTTATGCTATCTCGAGAGAAGCCTCTAGTGAAACCTGTGGCCCCCGGGTCTATCTCTTATCATATTTGCTTCCAATCTACTTTTATTTCCATCTTTACTTTTTGCATCTATATTATAAAATGCCAAAAATATATTTATCTTATCATACTATCTCTATCAGATCTCACTTTTGCAAGTGACCGTGAAGGGATAGACAACCCCTTTATTGCGTTGGTTGCGAGTTCTACGTTTGTTTGTGTAGGTGCGTGGGACTTTTGAGGAGCCTCCTACTGGATTGATACCTTGGTTCTCAAAAACTAAGGGAAATAGTTACGCTACACTTGCTGCATCACCCTCTCCTCTTCGGGGAAAACCAACGCAAGCTCAAGACATAGCAAGAAGGATTTCTGGCGCCGTTGCCGGGGAGGTCTTCGCTCAAGTCAAGACATACCAAGTACCCATCACAAACCCATCTCCCTCGCATTTACATTATTTGCCATTTGCCTCTAGTTTTCCTCTCCCCCACTTCACCCTTGCCGTTTTATTTGCCCTCTCTTTCCCAATCTCCTCCTCTCTTTTCGCTTGCCTTTTTCTGTTTGCTTGTGTGTTGGATTACTTGTTGCCATGGCGCAAGATAACACCAAATTGTGTGATTTCTCGAATACCAATAATAATGATTTCCTTAGTAATCCGATTGCTCCTCTTAATGATGTTGAGTCTTGTCAATTCAATGCTGCTTTGCTGAATCTTGTTATGAAAGATCAATTTGCCGGCCTTCCTAGTGAAGATGCCTCTACTCATCTAAACAACTTGTTGATTTGTGTGATATGCAAAAGAAGAAAGATACGGATAACAAATTTGAAACATGAAGTGTACCTGGGTTGTGCATCCTTACGAGTGGCGGTCGGGGACGAGCGATGGTCTTTTCCTACCAATCTATCCCCCTAGGAGCATGCGCATAGTACTTGATTTTTGATGACTTCTAAATTTTTGCAATAGGTATATGAGTTCTTTTGACTAATGTTGAGTCCATGGATTATACGCACTTTTACCTTTCCGCCATTGCTAGCCTCTTCGGTACCGTGCATTGCCCTTTCTCACCTTGAGAGTTGGTGCAAACTTCGCCGGTGCATCCAAACCCCGTGATACGATATGCTCTATCACACATAAACCTCCTTATATCTTCATCAAAACAGCCACCATACCTACCTATTATGGCATTTCCATAGCCATTCCGAGATATATTGCCATGCAACTTTCCACCGTTCCGTTTATCATCATCATGACATATGTTACTTTTGTCATATTGCCATTGCATGATCATGTAGTTGACATCGTATTTGTGGCAAAGCCACCATGCATCATTTTTCATACATGTCACTCTTGATTCATTGCACCATCCCGGTACACCGCTGGAGGCATTCATATAGAGTCATATCTTGTTCTAGTTTCGAGTTGTAATTCATATGTTGTAATCAATAGAAGTGTGATGATCATCATTATTAGAACATTGCCCAAAAGAAAAAAAGAAAAAAAAAGAAAAAAGAAGAAAAGCCAAAAGAAAAAATGAAAGGCCCAAAAAAATAAAACAAATAAAAAAAGGGCAATGTTACTATCTCTTTTTCCACACTTGTGCTTCAAAGTAGCACCTTGTTCTTCATGTAGTGAGTCTCATATTTTGTGCTTCAAAGTAGCACCATGTTTTTCATTTAGTGAGTCTCATAAGTTGTCTTTTTCATGCTAGTGGGAATTTTTCATTATAGAACTTGGCTTGTATATTCCTACGATGAGTCTCATAAGTTGTCTTTTTCATGCTAGTGGTAAAGGAAGTAATGCAGATAAGGTTCAGGATAGTGACACATCCTTGTTGGTCCCCAACAAAGCTGATGAAACAGCTAAGGAAGACTATCTTGAAGACAGCGAGACAACCCTAAAGTCCTGTCTTGGTTTAGTGTTCGAGTTACTGGCCACTACCGCTTGCACAAGCTATTCAAACTCACTGTCTGAATCAGTTCGATTTCTTGAGTCTCAACTACAAGCTGAAAGACATCGATCAGCTGTGCTGCAACAAGAAGCGAAAGGTCTGCGGAAGTCCCTGGAGCATTCAGATGCATACTTTCTGGTGCAACAGCAAGCGTTGGAGGATTTTAGCGCCAAACAGGACAAAGCTAATCAGCTTGCTAAGCTTATTGCCAGCATGGTGGATACCCAGGATAACGTTTCTTGAGCTCTTCTGAAGTTGTTTTAGTTATGCTCTTGTTTTGCTGTCGCGTTTATTTGCACTGGTGGCCAATTTTGACGGCCAGTGTATGTAATATGCTGCTTTGTTCCCTATATTTGCACTGGTGGCGAACTTTGATGCCTAGTGGATGTAATATGTGTAATAGCGGTAATAGGCTACCCTTAATTGCTTGCTTATTTATTTCCTTATTGTCTTGTTTAGTTGTTTGCTTGTAGTCACTGCAGTTCTTTTTCTGTGTTTTTCTAGTGGCCATAATAGCTTATTTTTGGTAACTAGGCCAAAATAATCATGGCAACACACGGACTGTTGTAACCATGGGCCTCCTGCAGGTCGTATGATCCATGGGCCTTCGTTCGGCCGTAGGACCATTGGCCTTCTATACGGGCCGTAGGATCCATCGGCCTTCTATACGGGCCTTAGGGATCAATGGGCCTTCTACGGGCCATATGGTCCATGGGCCTTCTACGGGCCTTACGATCCATGGGCCTTCTACGGGTCGTACTATCCATGGGCCTCATACGGGCCATAGGATCCATGGGCCTTCTATGGGGCGTATCATCATTTCGCCAATCATGGGTCGTACTATTCGTGGACCATAACGGGCCGTTAATAGGCCGTATTTGATAACTCTATGAAAACAGCCCAATGGTTTTTTTGACATGAAAACGGCCCAACGTATTAACGGTCCACAAACGGGCCGACTTTAACGACAGGCTGAATTTGGCCCACAAGCGGAAAATGACAGTAATGGGCCATATGTAACCGAATGCTGCAAGTGATCCCAAGAATCAATGGGCCCTGAGAAGGCCGAAAGATAACTTGGGCTGGAAACGGCCCAATGCAATAACGGGTCGTTAATGGGTATAAAGTGATACACTGTTCATTACGGGCCAGATTCACCATGGGCCGTTAATGGGCCAAGAGTTGCAAAGGTCCTCATATGGGCCGAAAGAAGTCACGGGCCACACATGGGACGGAAGTTAAAACGGGCTGAATCATATTGGACGGCCCAAATGACGCTTCTGGGCCTAATTCGGATAGGGCGTAACGGGCCCTGGGTTAGCGGGCTGTAAATGGGCTATATGCGAACAGGCCGTTAACAGGCTTTCTGTGGGCCGGCCCGCCACCTTTTGACCAAGTCAAACAGGCCGGCCTTTTCACAGGAATGGGCCTCTGGTGGGCCGTGCCACGTGTCGCCGTATCATAGGCGCCTTCGGTCCAATGAGCGGATGGCACCTGTCCCAACGGTGAGCCGACACGTGTTTCCTCCAGCCAATGATGATTTTACACGTGGAAAATCCCCATTGGTCGGGGCTGTTAACGGGTTATCGGATCCAAAACCCGACCCGATAGCTTAATGGCGTTTCGTTATGGTGGATGCCACGTCTCGGTCACCCTTGACGAAAGCACTTCTGTGACGCGCGATTTATCGTCATGGAAGTGGACACTTCCGTGATGATAATTTTGGTAATGTCATGGAACACTTCTACAACAGCACAGGTATGACTATCTTGATTCTGTCAAAAATTTGTCATGGATGTTCATGCATGACAAAAAACGCGACCTACTGTGACAAACACGTATCATCATGGAAGTGTATTTTTTTTTGTAGTGGTAGCAGCATCTTCACTAGGAAGGCCAGCGAATTGATCTTTCATAACAAGATTCAGCAAAGCAGTATTGATTTCACAAGACTCAACATCATTAAGTGGAGCAATCGGAGTACTAAGGAAATCATTATTATTGGTATTGGAGAAATCACACAATTTGGTATTATCTTGCACCATGGCAACAAGTAATCCAACACACAAGCAAACGGAAAAAGGCAAGCAAAAAAGAGAGGAGGAGATTGGGAAAGAGAGGGCGAATAAAACGGCAAGGGTGAAGTGTGATACGTCTCCAACGTATCTATAATTTTTTATTGTTCCATGCTATTATATTAGCCCTTTTGGATGTTTAAGGGCTTTATTTTACACATTTATATCATTTTGGGGACTAACCTACTAACCGGAGGCCCAACCCGTATTGCTGTTTTTTTGCCTATTTCAGTATTTCGAAGAAAAGGAATATCAAATGGAGTCCAAACGGAATGAAACCTTCGGGAGTGTGATTTTTGGAATGAACGTGATCCGGAGGACCTAGAGTGCAAGCCAAGAAGCAGCTGAGGCGGCCACGAGATAGGAGGGCGCCCCCCCCCCCTATAGGGCGTGCCTCCCTATCTTGTGGGCCCCTCGGGCGGCCACCGGCATACTTCTTCCTCCTATATATACCTACGTACCACGAAAACATCCAGGAGCACCACGAAACACAATTTCTAGCGCCGTAACCTTCTGTATCCGCGAGATCCCATCTTGGAGCCTTCACCGGCACTCTGCCGGAGGGGGAATCGACCATGGAGGGCCTCTACATCAACATCCTTGCCCCTCCGATGAGTTGTCAGTAGTTTACCACAGACCTACGAGTCCATGGTTATTAGCTAGATGGCTTCTTCTCTCTTTTTGGATCTCAATACAATGTTCTCCCCCTCTCTTGTGGAGATCTATTCGATGTAATCTCTTTTTGTGGTGTGTTTGTCGAGATCCGATGAATTGTGGGTTTATGATCAAGTTTATCTATGCATAATATTTGAATCTTCTCTGAATTCTTTTATGTATGATTGAGTTATCTTTGCAAGTCTCTTCGAATTATCAGTTTGGTTTGGCCTACTAGATTGATCTTTCTTGCCATGGGAGAAGTGCTTGGCTTTGGGTTCAATCTTGCGGTGTTCTTATCCAGTGACAGAAAGGGTTGCAAGACACGTATTGTATTGTTGCCATCGAGGATAACAAGATGGGGTTTATATCATATTGCATGAGTTTATCCCTCTACATCATGTCATCTTGCTTAATGTGTTACTCTGTTCTTATTAACTTAATACTCTAGATGCAGGCAGGAGTCGGTCGATGTGTGGAGTAATAGTAGTAGATGCAGGCAGGAGTCGGTCTACTTGTTATGGACGTGATGCCTATATACATGATCATGCCTAGATAATCTCATAATTATTCGCTTTTCTATCAATTGCCCGGCAGTAATTTCTTCACCCACCGTAATACTTATGCTATCTCGAGAGAAGCCTCTAGTGAAACCTATGGCCCCCGGGTCTATCTCTTATCATATTTCCTTCCAATCTACTTTTATTTGCATCTTTACTTTTTGCATCTATATTATAAAATGCCAAAAATATATTTATCTTATCATACTATCTCTATCAGATCTCACTTTCGCAAGTGACCGTGAAGGGATAGACAACCCCTTTATTGCGTTGGTTGTGAGTTCTAAGTTTGTTTGTGTAGGTGTGTGGGACTTTTGTGGAGCCTCCTACTGGATTGATACCTTGGTTCTCAAAAACTGAGGGAAATAGTTACGCTACACTTGCTGCATCACCCTCTCCTCTTCAGGGAAAACCAACACAAGCTCAAGACGTAGCAAGAAGGATTTCTGGCGCCGTTGCCGGGGAGGTCTTCACTCAAGTCAAGACATACCAAGTACCCATCACAAACCCATCTCCCTCGCATTTACATTATTTGCCATTTGCCTCTAGTTTTCCTCTCCCCCACTTCACCCTTGCCGTTTTATTCGCCCTCTCTTTCCCAATCTCCTCCTCTCTTTTCGCTTGCCTTTTTCTGTTTTCTTGTGTGTTGGATTACTTGTTGCCATGGCGCAAGATAATACCAAATTGTGTGATTTCTCGAATACCAATAATAATGATTTCCTTAGTACTCCGATTGCTCCTCTTAATGATGTTGGGTCTTGTGAATTCAATGCTGCTTTGCTGAATCATGTTATGAAAGATCAATTTGCCGGCCTTCCTAGTGAAGATGCCTCTACTCATCTAAACAACTTGTTGATTTGTGTGATATGCAAAAGAAGAAAGATACTGATAACAATATTGTCAAATTGAAGTTATTTCTGTTTTCTCTTAGAGATCCTGCTAAAGTTTGGTTTTCGGCTTTGCCTAAAAATAGTATTGATTCTTGGAAAAAGTGCAAAGATGCTTTTATCTCTAAGTATTTTCCTCCCGCTAAGATCATCACTCTTAGAAACGATATTATGAATTTTAAACAACTTGATCATGAGCATGTTTCCCAATCTTGGGAAAGAATGAAATTGATGCTTTGCAATTGCCCAACTCATGGTTTGAATTTATGGATGACCATACAAAAAATTTATTCCGGTTTGAACTTTGCTTCTAGAAATCTCTTAGATTCGGCTGCGGGAGGCACATTTATGGAAATCACGTTAGGAGATGCTACAAAACTTCTTGATAATATTATGGCTAATTATTCTCAATGGCACACCAAAAGATCTTCTAGTAAAAAAGTGCATGCTATAGAGGAAATCAATGTTTTGAGTGGAAAGATGGATGAACTTATGAAATTGTTTGCCACTAAAAATACTCCTCTTGATCCCAATGATATGCCTTTGTCTTCTTTGATTGAGAATAATAATGAATCTATGGATGTGAATTTTGTTGGTAGGAATAGTTTTGGAAACAATGCTTATAGAGGAAATTTTAATGCTAGACCGTTCCATAGTAATTCCTCTAATAATTATGGAAATTCCTACAATAATTCTTATGGTAATTTTAATAAGATGCCCTCCGATTTTGATAATAGTGTGAAAGAATTTATGATTTCTCAAAAGAATTTTAATGCTTTGCTTGAAGAAAAATTGCACAAAGTTGATGATTTGGCTAGGAACGTTGATAGACTTTCGCTTGATGTTGATTCTCTTAAAATTAGATCTTCTTCTCCTAAGCATGATATCAATAAGTCTCTCAAAGTAATGATAATTTCCATTGATGAGTGTAAGGAAAGAACCGCTAGATTGCGTGCTAAGAAAGATAGCTTTATAAAAGCGTGTTCTTCTAAGTTCCATGAAAATAATGATGAAGATCTTAAAGTTATTGATACGTCTCCTATTAGATCTATGTTTTGCAATATGAATTTTGATGATTATGGGACTGATGATGAATCAACTTTGCATAGAAGGCGTCCCAAGAATTCAGAATCTTTAGATCTTGATGCTAAATTTGGTAAAAGTGAGATTGGAAAGGTCACAACTTCTAATAACATTGAACCTAATATCTTGGATTTCAAGGAATTTGATTATGATAATTGTTCTTAAAAAGGTTGTATTTCCTTGTTGCAATCCGTTATTAATTCTCCGCATGCTTATAGTCAAAACAAAGCTTTTACCAAACATATTGTTGATGCCTTGATGCAATCTTTGGATGAAAAACTTAATTTGGAAGTTTCTATACCTAGAAAACTTAATGATGAGTGGTAACCTACTATAAAGATTAGAATTAAAGATTATGAGTGTTTTGCTTTGTGTGATTTGTGTGCTAGTGTTTCCACGATTTCGAAAACTTTATGTGATATTCTAGATTTCCGTGATCTTGATGATTGCTCGTTAAATTTGCACCTTGCGGATTCCACCATTAAAAAGCCTATGGGAAGGATCAATGATGTTCTTATTGTTGCAAATAGAAATTTGGTTCCCGTAGATTTTATCGTTCTTGATATAGATTGCAATCTTTCTTGCCCTATTATTCTTGGTAGACCTTTCCTTAGAACGATTGGTGCGATTATTGATATGAAGGAAGGGAATATAAGATTCAAATTTCCCTTAAAGAAAGGCATGGAACACTTTCCAAGAAATAAAGTCAAATTACCTTATGAATCTATCATGTGTGCTACTTATGAATCAAGTGCCAAAGATGGCACTACTTAGATCTATCTTCGCTTCTATGCCTAGCTAGGGGCGTTAAACGATAGTGCTAGTTGGGAGGCAACCCAATTTTTCTTTATCTTTTTTGTTTTTGCTCCTGTTTAGTAATAATTCTTGCATCTACTTTATGTTTAGATGTGTTTTTATCTTTTAATTAGTGTTTCTGCCAAGTAGAACCTATAGGATAAACTATGATGATAGTTGATTTGATTCTGCTGAAAAACAGAAACTTTACGCTCACGAGAAAAAATTCAATAAATCACAGAAACGTGATTTTGCTTTTATTATTTTTTCTGATGATCAATAAAAAAAATTTCCAGTATGTCCTTGTTTGGTAGGAGTTTCAGAGTTTCATAAGTTTGCGTTAGTTACAGATTGCTACAGATTGTTCTGTTTTTGACAGATTCTGTTTTTCGTGTGTTGTTTGCTTATTTTGATGCATCTATGGCTAGTAAAATAGTTTATGAACCATAGAGAAGCTGGAATACAGTAGGTTTAACACCAAAATAAATGAAGAATGAGTTCATTGCAGTACCTTATGTGGTGGTTTTGTTTTCTTTCACTAACGGAGCTTATAAGATTTCCTGTTGAGTTTTGTGTTGTGAAGTTTTCAAGTTTTGGGTAAAGCTTTTATGGACTATGGAATAAAGGGTGGCAAGAGACTAAGCTTGGGGATGCCCAAGGCACCCCAAGATATTCAAGGATAGCCAAAAGCCTAAGCTTGGGGATGCCCCGGGAAGGCATCCCCTCTTTCGTCTTCGTTCATTGGTAACTTTACTTGGAGCTTTATTTTTATTAGCTACATGATATGTGTTTTGCTTGGAGCGTCGTGTATTATATTAGTCTTTTCTTTTTAGTTTACCACAATCATCCTTGATGTACACACCTTTTGGGAGAAGCCTATTTGATTAGAATTTTGCTAGAATACTCTATGTGCTTCACTTATATCTTTTAGAGCTTGATAGTTTTTGCTCTAGTGCTTCACTTATATCTTTTTGAGCACGGTGGTGTCTTAATTTTGAAGAAATTGCTAGTTTATCATGCTTCACTTATATTATTTTGAGAGTCTTTTAGAACAGCATGGTATTTGCTATGGTTACAAAATTGGTCCTAGAATGATGAGCATCCAAGTTGGGCATAATAAAAACTATCATAGGAAGTGAATTGGATGCTATGATCAATTTGATACTTGATAATTGTTTTGAGATATGGAGGTAGTGATATTAAAGTCATGCTAGTTGGGTGATTATGAATTTAAAGAATGCTTGTGTTGAAGTTAGCAAGTCCCGTACGTAGCATGCACGTATGGTTAAAGTTGTGTAACAAATTTGAAACATGAAGTGTACCTGGGTTGTGAATCCTTACGAGTGGCAGTCGGGGACGAGCGATGGTCTTTTCCTACCAATCTATCCCCCTAGGAGCATGCGCATAGTACTTGATTTTTGATGACTTCTAAATTTTTGCAATAGGTATATGAGTTCTTTTGACTAATGTTGAGTCCATGGATTATACGCACTTTTACCTTTCCGCCATTGCTAGCCTCTTCGGTACCGTGCATTGCCCTTTCTTACCTTGAGAGTTGGTACAAACTTCGCCGGTGCATCCAAACCCCGTGATACGATACGCTCTATCACACATAAACCTCCTTATATCTTCATCAAAACAGCCACCATACCTACCTATTATGGCTTTTCCATAGCCATTCCAAGATATATTGCCATGCAACTTTCCACCGTTCCATTTATCATCATCATGACATATGTTAGTTTTGTCATATTGCCATTGCATGATCATGTAGTTGACATCGTATTTGTGGCAAAGCCACCATGCATCATTTTTCATACATGTCACTCTTGATTCATTGCACCATCCCGGTACACCGCTGGAGGCATTCATATAGAGTCATATCTTGTTCTAGTTTCGAGTTGTAATTCATATGTTGTAATCAATAGAAGTGTGATGATCATCATTATTAGAACATTGCCCAAAAGAAAAAAAGAAAAAAAAGAAGAAAGGCCAAAAGAAAAAAAGAAAGGCCCAAAAAAAGGGCAAGGTTAATATCTCTTTTTCCACACTTGTGCTTCAAAGTAGCACCTTGTTCTTCATGTAGTGAGTCTCATATTTTGTGCTTCAAAGTAGCACCAAGTTGTCTTTTTCATGCTAGTGGGAATTTTTCATTATAGAACTTGGCTTGTATAATCCTACGATGGGCTTCCTCAAATTCCCTAGGTCGTCGTGAGCAAGCAAGTTGGATGCACACCCACTAGGTTTCTTTTGTTGAGCATTCACTTATAGCTCTAGTGCATCCATTGCATGGCAATCCCTACTCCTCATGTTGACATCAATTGATGGGCATCTCCATAGCCCGTTGATTATCCTCGTCAATGTGAGACTTTCTCCTCTTTTTGTCTTCTCCACACAATCCCCATCATCATATTCTATTCACCCATAGTGCTATATCCATGGCTCACGCTCATGTATTGTGTGAAGGTTGAAAAAGTTTGAGATTATTTAAGTATGAAACAATTGCTTGGCTTGTCATCGGGGGTATAGAAGTTCGGAACATCTTTGTGTGACGAAAATGAAGCATAGCCTAACTATATGATTTTGTAGGGATGAACTTACTTTTGCCATGTTATTTTGAGAAGACATGATTAATTTGATTAGTATGCTTGAAGTGTTACTATTTCTTATATAAATATGAACTTTTATTTTGAATCACTTGGATCTGTACATTCATGCCACAACAAAGAAAATTACATTATAATATATGCTAGGTAGCATTCCACATCAAAAATTCTCTTTTTATCATTTACCTACTAGAGGACGAGCATGAATTAAGCTTGGGGATGCTTGATACGTCTCCAACGTATCTATAGTTTTTTATTGTCCCATACTATTATATTACCCCTTTTGGATGTTTATGGGCTTCATTTTACACATTTATATCATTTTTGGGACTAACCTACTAACCGGAGGCCTAGCCGTATTGTTGTTTTTTTGCCTAATTCAGTATTTCGAAGAAAAGGAATATCAAACGGAGTCCAAATGGAATGAAACCTTTGGGAGCATGATTTTTGGAACAAACGTGGTCCGGGGGACTTGAAGTGCAAGCCAAGAAGCAGCCGAGGCGGCCACGAGATAGGAGGGCGCCCTTCCCCCCTGTAGGGCGCGCCCCCCTGTCTCGTGGGCCCCTCGGGCGGCCACCGACGTACTTCTTCCTCCTATATATACCTACGTACCCCGAAAACATCCAGGAGCACCATGAAACACAATTTCCACTACCGTAACCTTCTGTATCCGTGAGATCCCATCTTGGAGCCTTCGCCAGAACTCTGCCGGAGGGGGAATTGACCATGGAGGGCCTCTACATCAACATCCTTGCCCATCCGATGAGTTGTGAGTAGTTTACCACAGACCTACGGGTCCATAGTTATTAGCTAGATGGCTTCTTCTCTCTTTTTGGATCTCAATACAATGTTCTCCCCCTCTCTTGTGGAGATCTATTCGATGAAATCTCTTTTTGCGGTGTGTTTGTCGAGATCCAATGAATTGTGGGTTTATGATCAAGTTTATCTATGAATAATATTTGAATCTTCTCTGAATTCTTTTATGTATGATTGAGTTATCTTTGCAAGTCTCTTCGAATTATCAATTTGGTTTGGCCTACTAGATTGATCTTTCTTGCCATGGGAGAAGTGCTTAGCTTTGGGTTCAATCTTGCGGTGTTCGTACCCAATGACAGAAAGGGTTGCAAGACACGTATTGTATTGTTGCCATCGAGGATAACAAGATGGGGTTTATATCATATTGCATGTGTTTATCCCTCTACATCATGTCATCTTGCTTAATGTGTTACTTTGTTCTTATTAACTTAATACTCTAGATGCAGGAAGGAGTCGGTCGATGTGTGGAGTAATAGTAGTAGATGCAGGTAGGAGTCGGTCTACTTGTTATGGACGTGATGCCTATATACATGATCATGACTAGATAATCTCATAATTATTCTCTTTTATATCCATTGCTCGACAGTAATTTGTTCACCCACCATAATAGTTATGCTATCTCGAGAGAAGCCTCTAGTGAAACCTATGGCCCGAGGGTCTATCTCTTATCATATTTGCGTCCAATCTACTTTTATTTGCATCTTTACTTTTTGCATCTATATTATAAAATACCAAAAATATATTTATCTTATCATACTATCTCTATCAGATCTCACTTTCACAAGTGGCCGTGAAGGGATTGACAACCCCTTTATTGCGTTGGTTGCGAGTTCTCAGTTTGTTTGTGTAGGTGCGTGGGACTTTTGAGGAGCCTCCTACTGGATTGATACCTTGGTTCTCAAAAACTGAGGGAAATACTTACGCTACACTTGCTGCATCACCCTCTCCTCTTCGGGGAAAACCAACGCAAGCTCAAGACGTAGGAAAGTGGGGGAGAGGAAAACGAGAGGCAAATGGCAAATAATATAAATGCGAGGGAGATGAGTTTGTGATGGGTACTTGGTATGTCTTTACTTGAGCGAAGACCTCCCCGGCAACGGCGCCAGAAATCGCACGTTGGCGGGAGGTCGAATCTTGACTTGACTTGGTGGAAGCCTCCCCTGCAACGGCGCCAGAAATCCTTCTTGCTACGTCTTGAGCTTGCGTTGGTTTTCCTTGAAGATGAAAGGGTGATGCAGAAAAGTAGCATAAGTATTTCCCTCAGTTTTTGAGAACCAAGATATCAATCCAGTCGGAGGCTCCTTAAAAGTCCCACGCAGCTAAACAAACAAACAAAGAATTCGCAACCAACACAATAAAGAGGTTGTCAATCCCTTCATGGCCACTTGTGGAAGTGAGATCTTATAGAGATAGTATGATAAGATAAATATATTTTTGGTATTTTATAATATATATGCAAAAAGTAAATATGCAAATAAAAGTAGATTGAAAGCTTATATGATAAAAGTTAGACCTGGGGGGGCATAGGTTTCACTAGAGGCTTCTCTCAAGATAGCATAAGTATTACGATGGGTGAACAAATTACTGTCGAGCAATTGATAGAAAATAGAATAATTATGAGATTATCTAGGCATGATCATGTATATAGGCATCACGTCCGCGACAAGTAGACCGACTCCTGCCTGCATCTACTACTATTACTCCACACATCGACCGCTATCCAGGATGCATCTAGAGTATTAAGTTCATAAGAACTTTGTAACACATTAAGAAAGATGATGGATAAACTCAAGCAATATGATATAAACCCCATCTTTTTATTTTCGATGGCAACAATACAATATGTGCCTTGCAACCCTTTCTGTCACTGGGTAAGGACACCGCAAGATTGAACCCAAAGCTAAGCACTTCTCCCATGGCAAGAAAGATCAATCTAGTAGGCCAAACCAAACTGATAATTCGAAGAGACCTGTAAAGATAACTCAATCATACATAAAAGAATTCAGAGAAGATTCAAATATTTCTCATAGATAAAGTTGATCATGAACCCACAATTCATTGGATCTCGACAAACACACCGCAAAAAGAGTTTACATCGAATAGATCTCCACAAGAGAGGGGGAGAACATGGTATTGAGATCCAAAAAGAGAGAAGTCATCTAGCTAATAACTATGGACCCGAAGGTCTGTGGTAAACTACTCACAACTCATTGGAGGGGCTATGATGTTGATGTAGAAGCCCTCCATGGTCGATTCCCCTTCCGGCGGAGCACCGACGCAGGCTCCAAGATGAGATCTCGCGGATACAGAAGGTTACGGCGGTGGAATTAGGTTTTTGTTGGCTCCCTGGATGTTTTCGGGGTACGTAGGTATATATAGGAGGAAGAAGTACGTCGGTGGCCGCTCGAGGGGCCCGAGAGACAGGGGCGCGCCCTCCTATCTCCTGGCCGCCTCGATTGCTTCTTGACTTGCACTCCAAGTCCTCTGGATCACGTTCATTCCAAAAGTCACGCTCCCGAAGGTTTCATTTCGTTTGGACTACGTTTGATATTCCTTTTCTTTGAAATACTGAAATTGGCAAAAAAGAAAGCAATACGGGCTGGGCCTCCGGTTAGTAGGTTAGTCCCAAAAATGATATAAATATGTAAAATAAAGCCCATAAACATCCAAAGGGGGTAATATAATAGCCTGGAACAATAAAAAATTATAGATACTCTGGAGACGTATCAGAGGCATGCGCCTCTTTCGATCTGTATCCCAGTTTGTGCTAGCCATCTTATGGCACCTTGTTTAACTTATGTCTGTACTCAGATATTGTTGCTTCCGCTGACTCGTTTATGATGGAGCACTTGTATTCAAGCCCTCAAGGCCCCTGGCTTGTAATATGATGCTTGTATGACTTATTTGTTTTTTTAGAGTTATGTTATGATATCTTCCCGTGAGTCTCTGATCTTGATCGTACATGTTTACGTGCATGATTAGTGTACGATTGAATCGGGACCGTCACATGATAGTGTTTCCACAACTGGGTTACCAAACGGCTAAACTTCACTGCAACAGTTTTCTCAACACATCAACTTTGTTAGCACAACAAATGCACAATTGAACAACCCAAACAAATCAGGCCACAGTGGACGCAAAATACGAGTGGCGCAGCACCTCCATAACCTATAACGTGGTTCCGCCCTAGAGACAGCAATAGAAAACTTCATTTAAACATTGGGTGTGTCGCTGGCAAGTGAGCCCTCCCATCAACTCAATTGAAGAGGCAAATTTTGGGTATACCTTCGTCAACCGAAAGTGTATTTACAAGTCCTATTTGCCACCCGAGGCGGCTTCGCTGATGGCGACCACTCCGACACCTCAGTTTGGGCTGGCCCATGGTCGGGTTTTACTATTTTTTTCTTCTTCCTTTTTCTGTTCTTGTTTGTAGTTCTTTTATCTTTCTTGTTTTTATTTTTTTCCTTTGTTTTCCTTTTCTCTCTTATTTAAAAAAGCTTGAAATTCCAAATTTTGTTTATAATAACAAAAATTCTTCACAATTCTAAAAATTCATCGCAATTTTAAAAAATGTTCAAAATTTTAAAGGTTCAAGTTTATGAAAAATCATGTTCTTCAATTTTTTTTGGCTTTTTCAAATCTTCGTGATTCTAAAAAATTGGTTGGAACTCAAAATTGTTCCTAATTTCCGGAAATGTTCACATTTCATAAAAAAAAATCTTCAGGTTTTTGAATTGTTCGCTTTTCAAAAAATTAAAAAAAAACAAAATTCAAAATTTGTCCATAAGTTTCTAAAATATATTATACTCCCTCTGTAAGAAATATAAGAGCGTTTAGATCACTACTTTAGTGATCTAAATGCTCTTATATTTCTTTACGGAGGGAGCATATTTTAGTAGATTTTTAAAATATGTAGCTTCTGAAGCCGGTTCTTTTTTGGGTGTAAACACCCGCTAAGAAACACAAAGGAAAAATAGACAATCTTGTTGGCAATGCGGGCCGGCCCATTTGCGCTGCCCTTCAGAGAAAGCTTGTGACTAGTTCTCGGTCTTTTGCTTCCTCAACGCGAAGGCTATGTTTTCTTATTATTTGAGAATGCAGAAGCATAACTCGGAGTAAACTATTGACATTGACCAAGATCCAAGAGCGGGAGCAACTAATTGAGTACTCCTTCATGATCCCCCGCAGGGGTCACTTGGGGTGGGCTGGCAGGGTGCCACTTGCATGCTCTCAGCCACCGCCACGTGTTACGCTCTAGGCGCTCACTTCGGAATTTTTTTTAATTTTAATATTTCTGTACGTGTTTTCGCCTTTTAGATAAAAATGTTTCCGGTTTTCCTCAGATTTTCCTTAGGATTTGGACCCTAAAATTTTTAAAAAATTATTTGCACAAAAAATGTGTTTCCTTTTTTTCTCCTTCCGCGGGAGGCACATATTTACTTCTTGTGGGGGCACAGATTTGCTTCGCAAGAGAAACAATCATGCCTCTCGAAAAGGAAAAAAATGCGTTTTTTTTGTTCCGCGAGAGACACAAATTTACTTGTCGTAGAGGCACGGATATGCTCGAGAGGCACATGCAGCGCATCACTTGTTGCAAACTGGCATGGCGAGAGTGATCTTTAGAAAGAGTACTCTAACTAGTTTTTTTAGACATGAGTACTCTAATTAGTTTTTTTAGACAAATGAGTACTCTAATTAGTGATTTCGTCCAAAATTTATGGACAAAATCTATTAATTAGTTTTTTAGACAAATGAAAGCTCTTCCGCTCCCTCCTCGCTGACGGGCTCGATGGATTCGTCCCGCTGGCCGTCGGCTTCCGCAGCAACGAGCAGCTCCCGCCGCCGGCCGCCTCGGCCGCCACGCTCCGGAAGGCCGCCATCCAGGCGCTCGAGCGCTGGCACCACCTCTTCGGCGTGCACTACCGCCAGCTCCGTCTCGCCGTCGACTACCTCAAGTCGTCCGCGCGCATCCAGTTCCCCGGCCTCCGCGCGGCCGTCGAGGCCCGTGCCGCGAGGGAGGCACGCACGCAGGAGATCTTGACTGCCAAGGTGGAACAGTTGCGGTCCACGATTGGATCCATAAAGGCTGAAATCCGGTCCACCATCGAAGAAATCCGCAATGGGCTGGACATCATCCGGGCTGAGTATGAGAAATTCGAGCGTTATGCAGACGAGGACGAGGAGGAGGAGATTGCTTCGATGGCGATGCGGAGTATCAGGACAGCATCGTTGATGGCCGGGCAATGGGTGCCTGAAACTCAGGAAAATGAGGCAGTTTTCGATGCGTTGAGGGAGGCGTACCGGCTCCTTATATCGAAGCATTTCAGCACGATTCAGGATTGGATATCTGTGCTTGTTAGGGTCAATCTTGCAGATAATCACTTCAGAGATTCTGCATTGAAGGAATTCATTGATGTCAAGAATGAAATACGCGCTGTAAGAGGCCAGTGCAATGAGCTTGGTCTCGATCTTGATAATGTTCGTAGGAAGAAGGATGTTCAGGAGGAAGACGAAGAGGATTGGGTGGAGGGAAAGATTGAAGTTCCTAGTCCTCCTAGAGTTGTGAGCACTCTTGATGTTGCAGGTTCCAGCAAGGGCATTAGGAAGGGAAAGAGGATGGTGGATGGAGGTAACTGTGACTTGCCAAATGGCGGTAATAGATCTCAGGAGATGGATCCAGAGAGAAAAAAGCTCCTTTCCGAAGCCCCTTTGGTATCATGGAGCTCTGTCTTGGACCGGTGGGGTTCAAATATGGATGCACATGTAAACCAGAGGGGGCTTGAGCTCGAGAGCCATTGGGGGAGGATGGATAATGATGCTGTTATACCTGCAGCAAAGATTGCAGAGTTAAATGTTCACCATTCTGTTTATAAAGAAGAACCAGTTGAGATCCTACCATGCCATGCACCTCTGAAGAAAGGAGGTCTTTGCCAGAGAAGGGATCTCAAGATATGCCCTTTTCATGGGCCCATCATCCCACGTGATGCAAGAGGAAATCCAATTGGCAAAAATGGTGGCAGCTCTGATGCGGGAGGTTATCCACTTGAGCAGAAAGTAGAAATTCATGAGGCAGGAGGAAATCCGATTAAGACAAATGGAGGTAGTGATAGTGAAAGTGCACAGGAGGATCAGGAGCCCTCTACTTCAACGATGACAAATATAAATAATGACACCAGCGACATAGATGGAGCTCATGATTTGAGTAAAATTACAATGGACCAGCTGGCGATGCAAGCAATTAAGAATGTTCGGAAAAGGGATATGGACGACAAAGCACGCGAAAGAGCCCAGCGTGCGAGAATCCGCCAGCACAATGAAAATGTTTTGCGGCAAGCGGCTATTGCTTCAACGCCCCACTCAGCGGCAGCATATGACCAGCCTTCTGGAACATTGGGCCGACATGGTCGACGTCGAGGTAAGACGAAGGAACCTACACTATCTTCAATGCTGAAGAAGAAAGTTACTGCAAAAGATAGGATTGCAGGGAGGCTTCTAAATGGTCGTGCTAGGGATGCAACAATAAGAGAAGCTTCTAATACTGAGGATATGACCTACAGGGAAGCATTCCCAAATCAGTGGCAGTGAAAGCACCCTGAGTAGGTCTTTCTTCATAATTAATAGTTTCGTTTTGCTGTGCTGTTGCATGCTTGAAGTGCTTAAAGTACGCGGAGCACTGAAGCTGCTTCCAACCTGTGCATGGAAAATTTCAGAAAGGAAAGTCATAGACCATTTGTACTGGCAGTCGGATTGAGAATCCAAATCACAACAACCGCGACAGTAAACAAGCACTCGATTTTGTGAACATGCCAAGCAGTTTGTCCTTGTTGCCGACCGTCCTTACATGATCATCCAGCTTCTCTGGAGCTACACCATCAACATCCGAGATTCTGAACTGGCCTTACAACAGCTCAGATGAGGCGGCGATAAACAGGATGATTGATACCTATCGTTTCCATTGCTAAGGAAGGCTCCTGTTTTCTCTCTTGTCTTATGTTCTGTTATCTTGGTTTTGTGGCTTGTACCGGGCAATGAACAGATTGACCCTAGGTTGTATCTTCTGCAATGGAATTACTGTTTGCTATCAGATGTGTACCAATGCCCCACAGTGTAGCTTGGTGCTGGCATCTTGTGTGCAATGTGGTTCTTAATTTCTGTAGTACATAATGTGAGCTCAACCCTTTTTACCCCTGTTTTGTATTTAGCCCAGCAACTGAGTATTTGAGTATATGTTGTGCCTCACTGTTCTTCTCCATAAGCTTTGCAATTTTACAATGTCTTGTAACTTGTTTGTTGCCAGATTTCTGGGCATCACTGCAGAATGGTCACAATTTGTAGCACGACTGCTGTCATGAACTGAAGGAAGAGCTCACCATGGCTGCTTAAGATGTGAACTGAAGATGTGCTTTGCTTATGAAAAACATTCGGACACAGTATTTTGTTGCTCTCTGGCATGTATTCTTTCCCCCTTTGTACTATACTTTCTTTGTAACCTATTCTTTGTTGGATTTCTGGGCATTATTGCATAATGGTGTAACACAATTTCTGTGAGCATATAAAAACTCGCTGTCTCTAGGTGGATGTAGACAGGTAGTTTCCTTCTGCATACACTGCATACGCATGCTGTTCATACTTAAGAGGATACAGGCGTCGCAGCATGTTAGTTGCCCACACCAGGTCACAAATTTGCATGCCCATCATCTATACTTTTTTTTAGAGAAAAGGCGCAGCGGAGCCCGAGAAAAGGCTCGAACCTTGCTCAGCTTTGAATTAACAAAGCCATCAAGACGGAAATAAAGGATACAAGGTACAATGTGGAACAGACACTAAGGCAGCGACAACCCCAGGCAAGAGCTTGAAGCACCAATGCCAACATCCACCGCAATGCCAAGTAGGAGATCATGCTTGCATCGAGTCGCTAATTGTATCCGGAGGACCAAACAGGGGCCAAACATGGTCTGTTTCTGCCGCCGCAAAGAGCCATTACCCTTCACCCATGCTCAATGGGTGCTGCACCGGCGGCCGGCAGAATGGTTCCCAGAACCCAGCACCATGGTGCACAAGCTGTCAACGAAGACACAGCAGAAACATACCCGCAAGCAGCAACAGACCAACCACCCAGGCACCGTCGCCACCTTCATCGGTGTCGCGCGCCCGCGCCGGAGCTCACCTCTGGCGGCGGCGGAGGGGGTGGGGAGGAGGGGGAGCGCTGGCGGCGGCAAGGGTTAGCCCCCGAG